>CAJHQQ010000049.1:0-488239 GCA_905132885.1 Moricandia moricandioides
TTCAACTATAATGAATGACCGGAAGAGTTTTACAAGCTTTTATGGTATCAGAGCAGGTTTCATCTTGAACCTACTCTTCGCCTCTCATTTTTCTTTTACCATTCTCTTCTACTTCGATAGTCTCTTCTCCAATCTGTTATCATGGCAACAATTGAGAGAGCTTTTGGAGTCACAAACATCAAGTCGCATATACCTCTTGTGCTTGATCTCGATGTGTTTAACTACGATGCTTGGAGAGAACTTTTCCAAATGCACTGCTTGACTTTCGATGTCAACGGTCATCTTGACGGATCCAGCGTTGCTACAGGAGATGACGACACACAGTGGCACAAACGCGATGGATTAGTCAAACTATGGATTTACGGAACTTTGGCTCCCCCATTGTTTAAATCCACGTTCAAAACAGGTGGCACTGCGAGAGATATTTGGTTGCGAATTGAAAACCAATTTCGAAACAACAAAGAGTCCGCGCTATCCAACTCGACAATGATCTGAGAACCAAGGAGATTGGTGACCAATCTGTCCAGGAATATTGCCAGGGTCTCAAATCTATCGCCGATCTATTAGAGAACGTCGATGCTCCTGTGACAGATAAGACTCTCGTCATGTATATGTTGAATGGACTTAATGAACGATTTGATCACATTATTAATGTGATCAAGCATCAGAAGCCGTTTCCTTCGTTTGATGAAGCACGAAACATGCTGGAACTCGAAGAAACAAGACTGAAGAAACCGCACAAAGCCTCCTCTGTTCACGTGGACAACCCATCTTCGTCAACTGCGCTAATCACGACTCCTCAAACTCCAGACCTAATGATAATCAACATCAAAAGGATGGACAGAGAAACAATAACCGTGGGAATCGACGTGGCAACCGTGGCCGTGGCCGCCATAACAACTATCACCAGCGTCCACAATACATGAACTGGGGCATGCCACAACCATACTGGCAAAACCCGTTTCAGAACTGGCAACCACAACAAGCTCCGCAATGGATGCCATTCCCACCGCCTGGCTATAACAACCAGAGTCTTCCCCCGAGAGCACCGGCGAACCAAACTCATCAGGCCAATCTCGTTGACAACAACTGCCAGCCGACAAGGGATTTCTCTGAGGCGTTCAACACCATGACACTTCAAGAACCAAGTCCACAGTGGTACATGGATTCTGGAGCGTCTTCTCACCTTGCTTCGTCTTCAGGTAACCTCCATTCTGTTTTTTAATTTGAACACCAGAAACTCAGTCGTTGTTGGAAACGGATCAACCATTCCAATAAAGTCCTCTGGATCCTCTTTCATTCCATCCAAGACACGTCCACTTCTTTTGAAAAATGTTCTTGTTGCTCCACAAATTGTTAAAAATCTCGTTTCTGTTCGTCAATTTACTAAAGATAATTGGTGCTCTGTTGAGTTTGATCCTTTTGGCTTTTCTGTGAAGGATCTTCAAACCAGGAGAATCTTACTCCGCAGTGAAAGCTCTGGAGACCTTTACTTTGTTCCTTCCAGCCTCAAAAATAATCATCTTCACTCAGCTTTTGTCTCTCAATCTTCTACATTATGGCACAAGCGTCTTGCACATGCTAGTGCAGATACAATAAAATCCATTGTTTCTTCTACAATAAGTTGTAATAAAGAACATGTGCCGTTCTGTAATGTATGCCAATTAGGCAAACAAGTCAAACAGCCATTTCAAATGTCTCTTAATAAAAGTTCTAAGCCTTTCGATCTCATTCATTCAGACATTTGGTCTTCCCCTGTTCCGAGCATTAGTGGATGTCGATATTATGTTCTGTTTATCGATGATTACTCACACCACTTGTGGGTTTATCCACTCAGACAAAAGAGTGATGCTTTCTCAAAATTCCTGCATCTCTCTGCGCTTATAAAAACTCAATTCAGTGCTCAAATAAAAGCTTTACAGTGTGACAATGGAGGAGAATATAAAAACACACAGTTTCAAAAACACTTTGATGACAATGGAATTCTATTTAGATTTTCCTGCCCTCACACCTCTCAACAAAATGGAAAATCTGAGCGCATGATAAGAACAGTAAACAATGCTATTCGCTCACTACTGTTTCAAGCTCAGCTCTCTCCTTCCTACTGGGCTGAAGCTCTTCATGCTGCCACCCATGTCATCAATATTCTCCCTTCTTCATCCATAGCCAACAACACACCTTACTTCTTATTGAATGGTCGTCACCCCACTTACGATCATCTCAAGGTGTTTGGTTGCCTATGCTTTCCAAATGTCAACTTTGCAAATCTTCATAAGCTGTCTCATCGCTCTACTCCTTGCCTTTTTCTTGGATATCCAACCAGTCATAAAGGTTATAAATGTTTAGAGCTCAAAACAAACAGAATAATCATATCACGCAATGTGGTATTTGATGAAAACACTTTTCCTGCAGCTGAAAAACAAAAAGCCAAAACAAATTCATACCTTTTTCTAAACACCGAGGACACTTCCTCTCCGGTTTTCAAATCAATTCTTCAAGGACAAGTTCCAATCCCTGCAACGATTTCACAAACTTCATCGTTGCCTTCAGCCTCAACTCCTCTTGCAGCTTCTTCTACGTCTCACGTAGCTCCTCCACCTGCAAGAATGATCACCCGTGGACAGTTAGGCATTGTCAAACCAAAAAAGATCTTATCTCTTCTGACATCCTCTGTCTCACGATTACCAACTACACCACAAAAAGCTATGCTTGATCCTAATTGGAATCCATCAATGGTTGAGGAATATGATGCACAAATTAAAAATAAGACTTGGAGGTTAGTTCCTAGGCCTTTTGGTGCTAATGTGATTAACTCTATGTGGCTGTATAAGCATAAATATGATGCAGATGGAAACTTAAGGAGACACAAATCAAGATTGGTGGCTAATGGAAAGACACAGGAGGAAGGTATTGATTTTGATGAAACCTTCAGTCCTGTTGTTAAACCAACAACAATAAGGACTGTTCTCAATGTTGCTTTGAATCGTCAATGGGATATCAAGCAGCTAGATGTCAAAAATGCTTTCTTACATGGCACAATATCTGAAACTATCTATATGCATCAACCTCCTGGTTTTGTTGACAAGACTCATCCACATTATGTCTGTAAACTAGACAAGGCAATTTATGGCCTGAAACAGGCACCTAGAGCATGGAATGCAAGGTTCAGTCAGTACATCAAACAACTTGGTTTTGTTCCCAGCAAATCGGATGCATCCCTGTTTGTCTACAGCAACAAAGGCGAGTTAGCTTACCTTTTATTGTATGTTGATGACATAATCTTAACAGGTTCCAGTCAATCTCTGCTGCGAAACATCACCACACGTCTTCAGCAGGAGTTTCCCATGTCTGATATGGGCCAATTAAAGTACTTTCCTCGGTGTCAAGGTAGAGTACAACAAGTCTGGAATCTTTCTGTCCCAGAAACACTACGCAACAGAGATCATCGACAGAGCTGGAATGACAGAATGCAAACCTGTGTCTACACCTGCAGATGTCAATATGAAACTCACTTCGGAAGGTGGAGATCCAGTCGACAATGCCACTCACTACCGCAGTTTAGCAGGTGCTCTTCAGTACTTAACGTTTACCAGACCGGATATCACCTATGCAGTTCAACAAGTGTGCTTGTTCATGCATGATCCAAGACAACATCACATGAATGCCCTCAAAAGAATCATAAGATACGTTCAAGGCACTAAAGGGCTAGGACTTCAACTCTTTCGTTCAAAAATAGACACTTTAACGGCCTACTCAGACGCAGACTGGGCTGGCTGTCCAGACACACGCCGCTCAACCTCAGGCTACTGTGTTTACCTCGGTGACAACTTGATATCTTGGTCTGCAAAACGCCAGCAAACTATCTCCAGATCAAGTGCAGAAGCAGAGTATCGGGGAGTTGCAAACACGGTTGCAGAGACTTGTTGGGTTCGAAACTTACTTCTCGAGCTACACATCCCCCTTTCCAAAGCCACACTCATCTTCTATGACAATGTCAGCTCCGTCTACTTGGCCTCCAACCCTGTCAAACATCAGCGAACAAAGCATGTAGAGCTCGATTTGCATTTCGTTCGTGAGAAGGTTTCATTAGGACAAGTCAAAGTACTTCATGTTCCCTCGGCGTTTCAATATGCAGACATCTTTACCAAGGGCTTACCTTCCTCACTATTCACACAGTTCAGGACCAGTTTAAACGTCCGATGCTCCGACGATCAAACTGAGGGAGGGTGATAGAATATTCTCAATATTCTTAGGCTTGTAAATAGTTCCTAACATATACGAAGATCAATAACCAATGTAACAACTCTGTGTATATATTGTATTCAACGTATAATGAATGACACGGAGAGTTTTACAAAGCTTTTATTCAACTCGTTCGCCTCTTTCTCTCTTCGATTCATCTAACTGCGTCACACCAAATTCAATTGAGATCGAATCTACAAAGCTATGGCTTCGATAGAGGAGAGTGAGAGAGAGGGAACCTGTTCCTCGGAGACGAAATTAAGTAATCTAATAGGCTTTACTCTTTCTTCACCCATCGTCTTCTTCGTCTGCGCAACGACGACAACTCTCGTTGGCTCCCGTCTAACAAACTCTTCTTTCTCCGACAAAACCGACGACACGTCACTTACTATTCAGATAAACCAATCGAGTTATTATTTATTCAGAGTTTGACCCCACAGGTTTCATCTGATCAGTTTAGACCAAGATGTAATGAACATGCTTGTTGTTTATTAATATGATGGTGAAATAATGTCTCAAATAAGGAAAAAATGTCTGAATTGAAATACAGATTTTGAAAGAAGAATGTCTATTGAACAATGACTTTATTGCACAATAATTATACAAAAGGTGTTAAACGCTAAAAATACATTAAAAAGCCTCCTCAAGGTTTTGCATCTTCTTCCATTGCACGCCGCTCCACCACAAAGCTCATTAATAAAGTTACCTCCGGGACCTTGGCTATTGGCTATGGCTCCTCCTCTAAAACCTTATTGTTACACCGGAACATATCAAACTATCTGCCACCAAACCAAAAGTATCCACTTTTAGAAGACACGCAAATCGCCATAATGGGCTTGGTTCCATATAAAATCAAGTAAACATCACACATAGATAATGGAACAAGCATAAAGCATTTTACTACATATATGTTGCTCGAGTCAACTCTAGATTGTGAATTTAAGGCATACCTGGTTTTACTACACGGGAGGAAGGTTTTGACAAGTGATCTGATCCTTGACTAACTCTGTTATTGCGTCTCTTAGTCTCTCGTAATCCTCTGTTTCGTTATAAACCTGATGAGATATCCGAACATACGCAGTGATTACCCCACCGTCTTTGTCTTTCACTCCTTCCTCGCCATCCCTCAATTCAACAAAATAAATTGGAACCTCAACTGAACGATGCACCCGCAGATACGACCGCAACTTAACAGCATCATCATCGCTTTCAACACAGAGTTTTGAAGGTAAACCGATCATAACCATCCCAACACACATTTCAGGAGGTGACCCAAGATTCGTTCCCCAAGCATTACACAGCATTAACCCCATTCTCACAGCTTCATCATGGTTCCTCTTCATTATCCCATCGATCCCTCCCTCGAACCTGTTCACAAACTCCATCACAGATGGAACCACAAGCTGCGAACTGTAATCCCTAGTCCCAATCCAAGCACTCTCTATAGCCAAACCATTCCCAAACTCATGAGACACAACAGGGTGATGAACATCACACTCAGAGCTACGTTTCTTGCAGTAGAAAAACGCGATAGAAGGCGGACAAAAGAACCATTTATGCAGATTGCTAACATAGTAATCAGCACCAATCTCTTTAACATCAACTTTAACACTCCCAATAGCATGAGCTGCGTCAACAAAAACCTCCTCCACACCTTCTTCTCTGCAGACCTTAACCAACTCTCGTACCGGCATCAAAACACACGGCATCGAAGTTATATGATCAATGATAGCTAACCTAACCGTTCTACCATTCGCTCTACCTTTCTTTAACCCTTCTCTAAACGCAGAGACAATCTCATCGTTCGAATTCACAGGGAAAGGCAACCTAACCTCAACAGTGGATCCTCCCACGCGCGACACGTAAGCCTGAATCGACTTCTTAACACTCTGAAACGCACAGTTAAACATCACTACAGTGTCTTCCTTCTCATACTTCCCTTCCGAGAAACACCTTCCAACTCTCTGAAGAACAATCGCCGCCGCCGTCGTCGCGTTATCGACTAACGACACCTCGTCGACATCATCGGCGTTGATTAGGTCACTGACCACGGTTCGAGAAGCGAGCAGTCCACGACGGAGACCGTTGAAGTAGAATTCATCTGGCTGGCGGAGAAACCGTAGCTGCCACTCGCGCTGCGCGTCGAGAACGGAGCTTGGACAGCACCCGAAGCTGCCGTTGTTGATCCTGGCGACGCCGGTCTGGTGGTGAGCGAACTCGGACCGAATATCTGACTCGGTTAGGAACTCGGAAAGGCGTGGCTTCTTCGGGTCACGGTGATTGTGATTGGTCGATTCGCCGTTCCGCCGATCGTCCGCCGCCATCGGGGATAAGAGTCTCTCCTCTCCTTCTAGGGTTTCGTTCTCTCCTCTCGATTTAGTGGTGCGGTGACACTTTTGCGCTTCCCGACAACGACTGAGAAATATTTCAAAATTTAATGATTTATTTTTAACTCGTTTTGATAAAGATGATGACGACGCTAAACGATAACTTTAATCTTTAATTAAGAGTTGGACCACAATTTAAAATATGGGCTTTATTGGGCCACTTATATGGGCTATTGGTAGGTATGTGACATGTGAGATCACTCACGATTATAAAATAGCATTTCCATGATCTAACCATTATTCAAGTTGCCAATGTGGAATGTAATTAGAATATTATCTATTTCTTCCCCATTACAGTATAATTAACACATTGTACGTTGACTTAACGACTGCTATTTGGGCTGGCCCATTTAAATTGAGAATTAGCGCAGAGATAGATAAGCCCTAACACGTGGCTATATATCATTGGATGCAGTTAAGTGAGAAAGCTCGCCAAGTGAGTCAACTTTGTAACGTTTTCTCTCAATTGCTCGCTGCTGTTGTTTGTCTCCGCCGTCTTCAGCTCACCGGCGACTTGGTTAGCTTCTTCTTCTTCTCTTACTCTCGAATGTTCTCTGTTTGCTCTGTGAATCGATTGAGATTTGGTTCGTTTCTCTGAGAATCTGTAGTCTAAATCGATTGACAGATCTCAAAGTAGCTCTCGATTAGTGCTTAGGTTTTAGTGGTGATGCCTTTGTATTCGTAACTTTGATGATAAAGGTGTCTCTTTTGTAATGCCTTCAGAGATAAGAAAAGGGTTGAGATGGCTGGTCCAAGTGGAAAGAAAGAGAAGGTAGACAAGGCTGGTCCAAGTGGTGGTGGTGGAAAGAAGAAGAAGGACGTCAAGAAGGAAACAGGACTTGGACTTAGCGTTAAGAAAGATGAGAACTTTGGGGAATGGTACTCTGAGGTTTGTTTGTTTGTTTATTACCACCACTTTCTGATTTCAACATTTGTTTTGGTTACAAGCAGGTTTTGTTTATGACATCTGCTTGTTATGTCTGTCTAGGTTTGTAAACACGAGATGATTGAGTACTACGATATCTCTGGATGTTACATTCTTAGGCCATGGTCCATGGCTATTTGGGAGATTATGCAGGTGAGTACCATCTTGTTTTTTATTAGTGTTATGTCAATCACAATGATAGGAAGAACTGGAATCAAGAAGTTTGATCCTTTTTGTTTTCATTGACTTCCCATTTGTAGACGTTCTTTGATGCGGAAATCAAGAAAATGAAGGTCAAGAATTGCTACTTCCCTCTCTTTGTATCTCCTGGTGTCCTGGAGAAGGAGAAGGACCACATTGAGGGTTTCGCCCCGGAGGTATGTGTGTAGATCTTAAATCTTTAAGGAATTTTATTTGTGGCAAAGAGGCGTTCCATTAACAGTTTTGAATGTTTGTTTAGGTTGCTTGGGTTACAAAATCAGGCAAATCTGACTTGGAAGTCCCAATTGCTATTCGTCCAACCAGTGAGACTGTGATGTACCCTTACTACAGCAAATGGATAAGGGGCCACCGTGACTTGCCTTTAAAGCTTAACCAGTGGTGCAATGTTGTTAGATGGGAGTTCAGCAACCCTACCCCATTTATCCGGTACTTAACCATCTTCTACTCCTTTCTAGTTTTCTTGCTTAAGCCTTTTCTTGAGCTAGTTAATTAATTCTCCCGTAGATACTGGCTTTTTGTATGGGTTTTAACCCTCATGATACAGAAGTTTCCTTTCTCATAGCCCAGTAACTGACCTTTTTAAATGCAGGAGCCGTGAATTCCTTTGGCAAGAAGGACACACTGCTTTTGCCACGAAAGAAGAAGCAGATGAAGAGGTAAGTCAACTTATTTTAACTTTTTCCTGTGATCCAAAATCTCCCCTTTTTTTTGCTGCAAACAAGGTTTATGTTTACCAGCTTAATTTCATTTATTGTACTGCCTCAACTTTTCTCAGGTCCTTCAAATTTTGGAGCTTTACCGTCGCATATATGAAGAGTATCTCGCAGTCCCAGTTGTGAAAGGTATGAAGAGTGAAAATGAGAAGTTTGCTGGGGGGCTTTACACGACAAGTGTAGAGGTATGTTATTTTCTATTAGCGTATCAGAGACACAATCTTCTTTTCTCTCGTTGATTTACTCTTGATGGATTAAAACTTTAATTTCGTAGGCTTTCATTCCAAACACGGGTCGTGGTGTACAAGGTGCAACCTCTCATTGTTTGGGACAAAACTTTGCGAAGATGTTTGAGATCAACTATGAGAATGAGAAAGGAGAGACAGCAATGGTGTGGCAGAATTCTTGGGCCTACAGTACCAGGACGGTAAATCTTGAGTTATTTTTTTATTTACTTAGTTTATTCTTCCTCATGGGTTCTCTATCACTGCTAACTTTTCAACTTTTTGTTGCATAGATTGGTGTAATGATTATGACTCATGGAGATGACAAAGGCCTGATACTTCCTCCTAAAGTCGCATCTGTGCAAGTTGTTGTGATCCCTGTGCCCTACAAAGATGCTAATACCCAAGGAATATTTGATGCTTGTACTGCTGCTGTATCTGCCTTGAGTGAAGCAGGTATCCGTGCTGAAGAAGATTTAAGGGACAACTACTCTCCTGGATGGAAGTATTCAAACTGGGAAATGAAGGGTGTCCCATTGAGAATCGAGATTGGACCCCGAGATCTGGAAAATGATCAGGTCAGCCTGGTTTATCCTCTTGAATATCTCTGCTTTATTTCTAGGAAGCCAGTGGGTTTTGTTTGGTTAGAATATGTAAACTTGTATATGTGGTCAAACTGATTTCACTTATCTTTTTTTGGAATGGCTATAGGTCAGAACTGTGAGGCGGGACAACGGAGTTAAGGAAGATATCCCAAGAGGTAGCTTAGTCGAACATGTTAAGGAACTGCTCGAGAAGATCCAGCAGAACATGTATGAAGTGGCAAAGCAAAAGAGGGAAGCATGTGTTCAAGAAATTAGGACTTGGGATGAGTTTATCAGTGCTCTCAACCAAAAGAAGCTTATCTTAGCTCCCTGGTGCGATGAAGAGGTGCGTTACAACAAAAAGAAATACTCTTGTTCTTCCAGCTCTTGTTGAAATGAACTGTGTGAGAGAATGCAATTTTAATCTTCTTGGAATCAAATTGTTTGCAGGAAGTGGAGAGAGATGTCAAGGCACGTACTAAAGGTGAAACTGGAGCAGCTAAAACTCTCTGTTCTCCATTTGAACAGCCAGAACTCCCTGAAGGTCATAAAACAGAGAACCTTTTAATCCCTCTTAAGAAACTCTTGCTCATAAATTTTGTTGACCCGTCATTGTTATTGTCATTAGTAGTTATAAGCATTTATAATTGTTTTATTTGTGTTTGTACAGGCACTCTCTGCTTTGCATCTGGAAAGCCTGCGAAGAAATGGACTTATTGGGGCAGGAGTTACTAAGTGTTCATTGTTTTGGTTCAGTTCACTGTGCTTTGATTTGATGATATTTTGACTCAAAGCTATTTCAGTTTTTTCTTTTACTGTTTGATTGAACTATGAACTATAAATCTTTTGTTTTAAAAGAACCAGTAGAGATTGAGGTACCAGAAATAGATTTGAAATCCACTGCTTGCGACTTGTGGGTTACTATGGTTCGAAGGTTATATAGACTATAGACTATAGTGAGATCTGGTCACTAGACCCTGAATCTAATCTTCTTGAGTCGTTTTCATTGCCTTAATTAGTTTACTAGATAAGTTCATAAGGCTTCGTTTGTCTTTAACCCGAAATTGACCTCTTTCCTTATTTTGATCGTAGTAATTTTTTATTGTGTTAAAAGTAAAGATATTAAAAATATTCTTACAAGAAGAATGTTATATTGGAAAAAAGTAATTTCTGAAAACTTTTAGAAAAATATAAATCATATATTTATTTTACAAAAGAATTATAGAAAATAATTAATATTTATCCATAAAAATCTGTATCAGTTTATTTAAAGTATGATAAGATTTAAGCATTCTAGTATAGTAGTATATATATATATATATACTAGGTGATTGCATCGTGTTCTTACACAAATAAAAATATTTTCAAAATAACTAATTTATAATAATTGGTAAATATTTTCTTTCACTTGTTTGTAATTTTAAAGTTATTTGGTAATTTCTCTGTATAATAAATAAATTTAAATGTATTAAATATTGTGTTTTCCTCTTAATTAGTTATGTGATTGCTAGTATAATATTTTGCATTAGTTCAAATATTCATGTTTGGTATGTTGAGTTGTATCTATTCTTTATAGTAAACAACGATTTTGTTGTTGTTTTAATTAGGTTAAAATTAGAGTATTATTTAGGTAGTTCAGTTTATCCTCTTAAATTTATAAATGTTTTGTGAAATTTATAGTTTAATATATGTTTTAGAGAGAAAAAAACTAAATATCAAACTTGAGTTCAATAGCAAACCTCTGGATGATGTCTAGTGCCACTTTTTATGTGATATCATGCGTTGTATGTTGTACTGAATCCAACGAATGATACAAGAGTTCCATCGTCTTTTCTTTTGCTATGGTACATTCCACCTGCGACAAGTCTTTATATTGTAATTTATATGTGTGATTTATTTTAAATAATAATAAGTTATTAGATTTTGATCCGCACATAAAAAGTGCGGATATTTATTTTGTTGATTATTTCTATAAATTTTGCATAAGTTATATGGTTTGATTATATTTAATATTGAATGAAATCTAAATTTTTTAGAGTGTTGTAAAATGACCACTAGTTAAATATTGAAGTTGTCACTCAAGTGTTATATATATGATTGCTAAATAAGTGAAACAATGTTTATGGATAAAATTTGTATTTGTGCAAATTTATGTTTACCCTAATTGTTAAAAGTTAATTAATTATATTTTCTATAAAGTTTTGTAAATATATAAAGTGGATTATTTTCGTTTCAAAATAATGAAAATGTCTAAAAATATATTTGTTATAAATTTACTGAATTATAGTAGATTTTAAAATAATAGTAGAACTAATTTAAGATGTTTATTATTAATAATTTAGATCAATCGTATGAAAAAATGAATTTGAAAATATTCTGATTTTAAATTGGAAAAATATCCTGGGGACAAATGTACTCAAGTTTTTGTATCTTCGTAAAGCATTAGATGTTAAGAATATTCTCTTGCTTTTAATTTTGAGTATAACTAAATTAACTAAATTAAAGGTCCGAATAAAAGTTTCATAGTTGGGTATATAATAAAATAGAAAACTGACCAACTATAATCATTAATAATTGTTTAGTTTCCAATATGTATCATTTTGATTAATTTAGTTTAATGATTTTCAAAATCCATCTTAAAAAATTGACCAAAATGTCATTAATAAATAATCAAGTTGAAACATACAATAAAGGATAATTTTAGAAAATTTAAGTTTTTCATTAAAGGTGTAGTTTGGGAATGATCATCTTTTAATGGTATTGATTATAATTAGACATATAATGTGGAGATACAATACGATGTGGTTATTATTTAAATATGTTGCGTTACATTTAGTTTTCCAAATTTAACCATAATACTTCTTGTGATGAAATAGATTGTTTTTTTTTTTGCATTTTGACTTTTGTTTTTGTGTATAAGAATTTAGATAGTTTAAATTACACATTTTGTAGGTTATACTAAGTTACACATATATTTTTTTCAAATTTAAGTATAATTAATTTTGATTTATTTAAACTAATTTTGTTTAGTTTTATTTATTACATTGGTTCATTTCTTAATCTTATTTATGTAATTACACTTTCATAAATTTTTACTTTTTATAGTTTAGTATGTGTAGATTTGTAAAAATAGTAAAAAACTGAAGTGGTGTTAAGTACAAAGTTTATAAAAGGACATTACCGATAAAGTTTGAAAACTTATAAATGGATATCAATATTTATAAAATATTTTTTTTAAACTACAAGTAAATTTTTACTTCATTTATAAAAATTAAATTAAAAATAATTATATGGTTTATGAATTCTTATATTAGGTACATTATGCTGTATAAATATATAAACAATTCAAAATCAAAATAAATATATTAATCCTTGGGAAATTTTTAGTGACATATTAGGCTTGATTAAAGTTTGTAGATTTATTATATATGTAGTTTTATAGAAGAATTATATAGAAAAGGTAAATCAATATTTAAAACTAGACAAAAACAAATTATGCAAAAGTGGTTAAACATCTCAATAGAAGTAATTATAAAATATTTTTAGTTAATAAAAATAATTTTAGAATAATTATTTAAATTACTATTTTTAATAACATGACAAATTAGATTGTTATAAATAAAATATTTTTATTATTTGTAAAATATACACTATGTTGTTAAATATTATGTTTTAAAGAGATGATTATTTTTAATATCAAAAACATTTTTTTGTGAACTTTACTTTTTATGAAATTACATTATATATAAAATGTATTTGTATTATCATATATTATAAAAATATATTTTATAAAATATTTTTTCTTTCCTTTTGTAAATATATATTTTGTTTTTTCTTATATGAATATTTCCATTTTATTATATATGTTATTGGAAAATATAGAAAAGGAAACTAAATCTAAAAATTTAAATGTCTTAATTTATTAAATATATTTTAATAATAATAATTATATATAATATTTTAATTTAATAAGAGTACCTTTGTAATTAACATCGTAAATGAGCGCGAGACGTAAGAAACTGACATTTCAAATAATGTTATAGAGAGTCTCTATAATATTACTTGAGAAGTAAGTTTCATATATGTTACACTCACATTATTCTTATGGTGGTTAGTTACAAAATATCTTTCATGAATTATTACATATAATTACCATTATTAAATGTATTTTCCTTTTTATTTAGTGTTTTATTAATTAAAATTTTTATTTAGTTTCCTTTTTATTTTTATATATAACAAATATAATAAAAAGGTAATAATAATAATTTTGCTAGATTTTGTATTACAAACAAATTTTATTTTTCTTACATTATATTTTCCCTAAACAACATAAATAAACAAAGAAAATATCAAGAAATATTCAAATATATATAGGTTTATATATTAAAAAAATTACTTACAGAAAGGACAAAATAAAATACATTTTTTTCCCTAGTTTTAATAGATATAAATTATACAATGTCTTCACAGTTCTAAAAAGGTGATTAACTAATTAATAGGATTTAGTTAGTTTATAAATATTCATATGTGTACATGAATTTTTAAAATATTTTAATTATGTTTATTAATGCAACTCCACCATTATATTTTTTTTTTGTTTCCAGCTTTTTCAAAATAACATATATTAAAATTTAAAAAATATATTTAGAACTCTCAAATTATGAACACAACTGTTTTTGACGACAAATGATGAACATAACTAAATGAAGATAAAAGTAGTAATGTAATTTTATTCAGATTAACGTGCAACAGAAAAACTGTTGTTCAATTTGAAATAATTGATGGTCTGGTATGGACAACTTATCTGGAAGTCATCTGAGGTAAAAATTACAAGAAGACTTCCTGGAAGTCTTCCACTCGGTAAATACTATTCATCAGACGATTTTTTGGAAGTCGTCTGAGGTAAAAACCATGAGAAGATTTCCTGCAAGTCTTTTATCTTGTAAATAATATTCGTTAGACGACTTCTAGGTAAGTCGTCTACACCATAAATAAACCCTAAACTTAATTAACTAACTAAACACTTCATTAAAATCAAATTTAACTTAAAAATGTTTAATATACACAGAAATAAACATAAACAGTAAAAAAATATTTTTTCAAACAAAAATTTGAGCTTTCAGAAAACTAAACCCTAAGAATACAAACAATACTACAACATATGTTACCAAACTTAAACCAAAGAATACCATGACTTACTATATTCACTCATCTATGTTGAAAATAATTAAATTTTACTATATATTAATTTATATCATTCAAAAATGTTTATAATTACTTGATTTCAATTTTTTTCTCTTGAAAATTATATTTTATAAAATTTGTAAATTATTTTTAAGATCAACTATACAAGACGAATTCCTGGAAGTCGTCTCGACGACACCTTGTAAATGTCTTCTAGACGACTTAAAGTTAAGTCATCCAGACGACTTTTACAAACTCAGAAAACTTTCTAGGCTTATATTCTTTAAAGTAATTTTTTTTGGTCATAAGGGTCTTGTTGTAATTTCACAAGACTATTGGGTTAGTTTTGCATTTGATTGATGTTTGAGTATACTTTTGCATTTAAAATCAAGTTTCGAGTCATATTTGGCAAATTGCCCTTGAAATATTATACTTGATATCAAATATATAATTAAGATTAGCATATACATATAAATACAATCTTTTGAATTTTGGGTATATTTAACTTATGAAATCTTAATTAATCAATGAAGTTTTTAACTATCTCTGATTTGGTTTGTTTAAACTTTCAATCCCTCAACAATTTAACTTTTAAAAATTTATCCAAAATAACATATATAAAAAAATATAATTACAAGTATGTATTAATGCAATTCTGACTTTTATTTCTTTTCTAAAAAAACATATATCGAATTATAAAATTTGTATATATATTTAAAAATCTAAGAGAATGAACTAAATTAAATGAAATTAAAAATAATAATTCATTTTTAACTAAACTAAAATAAATTGTTTAAGTTTGAGATAATATATGGAGCCCAACATACCATACATGAACCGATCTAAATTATTATACATGAAATCACAATTAATTAAGATGAAAATATAATGATATTAATATGATATTACTATCCTAATATAAATTAAATGACTTAGAACTTATAAATAAATGTATAAATATTTCTAGTTTGCATGATAACATAATGATAATTAATATGATTTTATTTATTTATTATAAATATAAATTATAAATTATTTACAAGTTTTAAACAATGAAAGTGAATATTTAAAAATTAGTATAATTTAATTATTTTGTAAATATTTACCATGTGCTTGAGCACAGAGAATCACCTAGTAATACATAATTAAAATGTTAATTATATATCAAATATAAAAAAAATTGAAATATTAACTGAAATTTTGTTCATATAGTTCATAAATTTTGATAGTTGCAATGGTTTTTATCTAGTTCAACAACTTTAAAATCTAATTTGGATACTGAAATTTGGTCTCACCAATCGGTCTGTTTCTAAGAACATTTAAGAAGGGATCCAATACCTTCGGATTTACAATTTACTCAAATATCTTATGATTCTTTTTACCATATAGTTTTTTCATTTAAAAATAAATCTTACGCAAATATAAGTAAAACTGATTTCAATTGGGTAAATTTTGTTTATTTCATTCAAGACTTCCTGTATAGATATTTAAAACGAATGAAAATTATTGATGTGACTTTCAAACATATACCAATACATTTGATTAGATGATTTCATCTTGAATACATACTTATTGGAAAAAAAAACGTACTTATTTTTCACAACAACATTTTCTTACAGCACAACGTCCTAAATTATAACCCCATTTCCTACAAAACTCATCGCAACCTATTATCCCTCTATATTCACATGGTTCCGAGGTGTCGAAGCATACTACCTGCTTTATTTCTCCATAACCTATTTATATGAAAAAATAATTTAAATCAATACATATTAATTAATCAAAATATTTTTAAAAAATATGCATACAAAGATAAACCATTACCCGGAGTATCATCGGTTGTAGTACCACAATGAACAAAAGATACGATGAAAAGGATAGTAAAAACAAATGTGACTAAAGTCTTCATTGTGATAGCCATTTTTTTAATATCAATTTTGATATCAATAGATGATATTCTCTTTAACTTTTTATGATTTTTCTTCACACATTCTGAGTATATATAATAGCACAAAACATACATCTTGAGAAGTATTTTCTTAGTCAAACATAAAATATACTCTTTAATTCCTTTTATTTCTATAAAGATATTTAGCCATAAGAGAAACATAAAATTACGTTACATAATTTCTTAACAATAGTCAAATCTTCGATTACATCATCATCTTATTATATAAAGTAGAGTTTTCTCACACCAGAATGCGCCACATCATCAATTTGAAGCCTATGGATGCGACACGTGTCTCATTTACCAAAACACATTGTTTCATTATTGGGATTTGATTCATATTTGCGGGCTTTTTTTTGGGCTTCATGTTTTACTCAAATCATTTCAGCCCGATAGCAAGAAAAGATTGGCCCCTAAGACGCCTTCACCTTCGCAACGAAAAGCTTCCATTCCTTTCTAGGGTTCATTATGTGCCATGAATCAACACCGGCCAATCTTTATTCGCAGTTGCCGCCTCTAACTAATCGCTTGACATTTCTGTTACTGGTTCTCACAATCTTGAGATTACCTCTTCAAGTGGGAAGAGGGCTTTGGGGCGTAGTTTATCAAACTCTTCATCGCCACTGAGAAGGAATATGACAGAGGAGATAAATGAAAAGGTCGAGGATTGCTTCTCCGATGGTCGTAAAAGATGTACTTGGATCACTCTGAAATCTGGTAATATTCCTCTTTCAATCTTCCTTATAATAGAATTTGAAATTGATGATTGGCTTTACAGGATAAACAACTGACACTGTCAGTGTCCTTATGATTCTGAGCTTGAGTATTTTAGATCTGATATTAAGTTTGGAAGTAAGTATTCCAATGTAGAGCTCAAATGCTTTGTGATCACGTGATCTCTATCGTACAATGACCACATAAACATGGTTCGTTTCTTTGTTATTTCCTTACATTGATGGGCTTAGTCCTTAATTTTATCTAGCCTTGGATCTTTTCCTTTTGCTATTCCTTGACCTGATGGTGGTTTTTTTTTGGTTGTTTCATGTTAAAGATCAATCTTGCATTGCTTTCCATGATGAAGAGTGTAGAGTTCTTTTCCACGATGACAAGTGCATGATGATCTCTTTTTTACCAATTATTTTTGCTTAGTCTGAGAGATGCTATTTGTGAATTATAAACGCTATTATTTGTCAAACTGCTTGCATGAAAACTCCCGAGTTATTAAGTCTCTCTGGTGTTCTTCCGGAACTATCCTGGAAAGACATTCTTTTCAAAAGACAATCATTCAGGTAACCATAGCAATTGCATTTTTTTTGGAAATATGATCTTCTTATGAGCCAAATATCGAAGTGCTTAATCTTTGTTTAGACGGGAAAATTTTCATGTAATTGAATTCAGTTCCTATATCTGAACTAACTAACAAAAAAGAGAACATCCCCTGAGATTGCTACCACCCCATTACTATCCATGATCCAAGGTTTAATAGTTTGCTCCTTTTTTTTAATTTTCCATTACAATAATTCTCTGCTTACTACAGAACTGTCACTACATTTTAAACAACATAATTTTTAAAGATATATATATGAATGATTATGCCTTAAATAACTGTGCAACCGAGTTCGACATGGACGATCACTGTTCTTAAGATCTTAGTGGATTGATTGTACATGTGTTGCTTTTATTCGTTCGTGTAGGAACAACGCTAGGCTTGGACGGTTGCAGTCGACCAAGTTAAAGTACTTGACTGCTTGTGATAGGCTTCTCAAGGTAATAATTAATCAGTTGGTACAGCCATTTGAACGTATTTGACACAGTTATCATGTGCATATGTAATATTTGTGCAATCAATTTGCTTCGTGTCTATTAGTAGAACTGAGACATGCTTCACTCACGTGGACTTGGGATGTTTTATTGATCAGAATTCTCTCTTTATAGGTTAAACACAGGTATAGATTTCCATATTCCACTCCTTTGTCTTCCCACATGATAAGGCATTTGGGAACATCGTCTTGAAAACATAGAGTTCTTTCTTTACCTTCATCTAAAACAGACAGAGATGAAGGGCGTGGCCCAGATTGATACAAAGTTAGCCAGAATGAAGGATATGAACGCACATGAGGTGGAAGCAGCTGCAGAACAGACAATTTCAGAGGCAGAAAAGAGAGCAAATGCAGCAGAAACACCTCGAGCTTATGCTGAAGAAGCTTCAAAGACACAGAAAGTAAAAAACATCTGCAAAGTGGTAAGCGCAGAAGTAGTGTTTGTATGTGAGTGACAGAGGAGAAGAAGAATAAACTAAATGTGTTGTAGGTGAAGAGAGAGAGAGAAGCGCAGAAGTAGTGTTTGTGTGTTGATAATTTTCTACTAAGAAACTCTTTTTAGTTTTAAGCAGTAAATTAAGATGCTAAAGCCATTGTAAGGTTATTGAATTAAAAAAAAGGTTATTGAATTAAATGTGAAATGTTTTAAAAATACTAAAATGAAAATGTAAACCATAATTTAATATTGATATGGAACTAAATATATATAGATTTGCATAGTCCAACAAAAGACATAATGTACAATAACCTGATAACAGTTAAAACTAATAGAAATTAAATTAGATAAGTTATACTAAACCAAACATATTAAAGAATCTATACCAACATAATAAAAATAGAACACAACTTTATACATCAATTACAATAATTTTCTTAGAAAATTTAATTAATTCCAAAGAAACTGACTTTGAGTCTTTTACACCAATCGAGTTCAATGGAAAAAATGATACAATTTTTTTTAAAAAGTAAAAAAAATAATATTTCATACATAACTAAAATAAAATTATTTAAATTAAAAACAAATGTTAAAAAATATAATGAAACAAATTTCCGCGCGAAGCGCGGACCTCGCCTAGTATAATATATATTCTACTATACATGATGATTAATACATGATTTCAATTTTTTCTCCTGAAAAATATATTTTATAAAATTTATAAATTATTTTTAAGATCAACTATACAAGACGACTTTCTGGAAGTCGTTTGGACGACACCTCCTGGAAGTCTTCCAGACGACTTTCACAAACTCAGAAAACTTCCTAGGCTTATATTTTTCAAAATAATTTTTTTTTGTTTGGTCATAAGGGTCTTGTTGTAATTTCACAAAGCTATTGAGTTAGTTTTGTATTTGATTGATGTTTGAGTATATTTTTGCATTTAAAATCAATTTTTGAGTCATATTTGGCAAATTGCCCTTGAAATATTATACTCCCTCTGTTTCAATATGATAGATGTTTTAAGTTTTTCACACATATTAATAAAACATATAATAAATGCATAGTTTTTTTGTGATTGTATTTTCTCAATAACTTTAGACCAATAAAAAATCTAAAAGGACAATTACGTTTTTTGAAATTTGTAATTAGTAATTATTAGTTGACAAAATATGCATTGAAAATATAAAAAATATATCTTTTTGAAATAATGTTATTTTCTAAAATATGTAACATTAAGGAACGGAGGGAGTACTTGATATCAAATATATAATTAAGATGAGAATATACATATAAATACAATCTTTTGAATTTTGGTTGAAATTAACTTATGAAATCTTAATTAATCAATGAAGTTTTTTAACTATTTCTGATTTGGTTTGTTTAAACTTTCAATCCCTCAACAATTTAACTTTTATAACTTTATCCAAAATAACATATATAAAAAATTATAATTACAAGTATGTATTAATGCAATTCTGACTTTTATTTCTTTTCTAAAAAAAACATATATCAAATTATAAAATTTGTATATATATATATTTAAAAATCTAAGAGAATGATTTGGTTTGTTTAAACTTTCAATCCCTCAACAATTTAACTTTTATAACTTTATCCAAAATAACATATATAAAAATTATAATTACAAGTATGTATTAATGCAATTCTGACTTTTATTTCTTTTCTAAAAAAAGCATATATCAAAATATAAAATTTGTAATTTTATATTTAAAAATCTAAGAGAATGAACTAAATTAAATGAAATTAAAAATAATAATTCAATTTTAACTAAACTAAAATAAATTGTTTAAGTTTGAGAAAATATATGGATCCCAACATACCATACATGAACCGATCTAAATTATTATACATGAAATCACAATTAATTAAGATGAAAATATAATGATAATAATATGATATTACTTTCATAATATAAATTAAATGACTTAGAACTTATAAATAAATGTATAAATATTTCTAGCTTTGCATGAGAACATAATGATAATTAATATGATTTTATTTATTTATTATAAATATAAATTATAAATTATTTACAAGTTCTAAACAATGAAAGTGAATATTTAAAATTAGTATAATTTAATTATTTTGTAAATATTTACCATGTGCTTAAGCACGGAGAATCACCTAGTAATACATAATTAAAATGTAAATTATATATAAAATATAAAAAAAATGAAATATTAACTGAAATTTTGTTCATATAGTTCATAAATTTTGATAGTTATAATGGTTTTTATCTAGTTCAAAAACTTTTAAAATCTAATTTGGATAGTGAAATTTGGTCTCACCAGTCGGTCTGGTTCTAAAAACATTTAAGCACGGATCGAATACCTTCGGATTTACAATTTACTCAAAGATCTTAGGGGTTTTTTCAAAAACAACCTAAAAATTCAAGTCAAATGCAAAACCAACCTCTTTTTTTTTAGTTACTATTCATCATTGAATTTTCCATAATACCCATAAGTTTTTGAATTATTTACAAATTTGCCATTATTATTTATTTATTTATTAATTTCGAAAAATACAAAAAACCAAATACACCCTAAACATTTCTTCTTAATTACAACTATGCCATCATCATCAATATTTTCAACCACCATTTTTGATCTCTTAAAGCTTTAGAATTGAATTTTCAACCATTTTTTTCTCATTCTAAACAAGCAAATCTTCATTTCCTCTCATTTTCTCTACATTTCCATCTAAAAATCTCTCTTTTCATAATCATAAACTTCATAATTTCGTTTTTTTCACTTGTGAATCGTCAAATGTTTCATTTTGGTCAATATTGGAGTTTGGACGGTTGAAAAGGCTGGAAACGAGCTTCACACTGCAAAAAGGTAACTATTTTCATGGTTTAAGTCGTTTCTCAGATCTGTGTCGCGATAGTAGACTGTTTCATATGTCTACGCCCTTATGTAGACATACAATGTAGTCTACTTGTCAACGCACATGTCAGTTTTGCAATTGACTAAACAGATTTTTTTTTGTAATGTAGCCTTCCCCGACAGTCTACATCTTAACCTTTGACAACAAAAAATGAAAAAGTACGTAGACCTACAAATACGACTACGCAAAAGAGGTTAGTTTTGCATTTGAATGAACTTTTGACTTTTCATATGTAGACTTCAACATAAGTCTACGAACCGTAGACTTCAACATAAGTCTACAAAGAGGTCAGTTTTGCATTTGACCAAAATTTTGACTGCGTTGAAAAGTTTAGTTTTGTGTTTGACTAAAACTTTTTAAAAATATATTTATTTTTTTTAATACGTAGACTTCATATGCAGTCTGCTCTTCCCGAAAAAAAAATGTAGACTACCCGTGAAGTCTATTTTTTTATTTTGGTCAAATGCAAAACTGACTCGTCGGATTTGAGAGTAGACTTCTTTCGAAGTCTACAAATCTGTAGACGTTCATTTCAGTCTACCCCCTAAAAAGTCAAACATAGTCAATTGCAAAACTAACCTCATTCAAAAAAATTAAAATATGTAGACTGTATATTTAGTCTACCTCTGAAAGTCAAATCCTGGAAAAATTCTGGTCAATAGCGAAAACTAACCTTTTTGAAGTTGTAGACTGAAAACGAAGTCTGCTTACATAAAATCACAATTTTTTTTCAACTATAAAAAGTAACCCGTAAAATAGTCAATTGCAAAAACTAACCCAAAAAGTAGACCTATCTGACCGTCTACGGATGTAAACTGAAAAGAAAGTCTACAGAGTTGTAGACTGAACATGAAGTCTATTTTGAAATTTACATTAAAAGTTAATTTGTGTACTATGCATTAAATATTTTCACAATTTTTTCGTTTGAAAGTGTGTAATAGTTAATCCTAATGGGTTTGAGTGATTTTGGATAGAAAAACTGTTGTAATTATGAAAGTATAATACTTATGATTTTGCTATATTACTAGGAAACATTTGTAGACATATTAGTAAGTCTACGTTAATTGTCACAGTGCAACAAACAGGTCACATCCAAACTGTCTAAGTTAAACCAGTGTTGTCTTACTGCTTTGGATGTTGTCTTATGTATTATCTCTTATGTGTTGAATTGATCAATTGTATTATTGCTTTGGATGGTGTCTTATTGCTATGGATGTTGTCTTATGTCTTATGTATTTAACTTATCAGCTGTATTGTCGCTTTGGATGTTGTCTTATTTGATGAACTTCTGTTGAAATCGTAGGTCTTAATTTTTCTATTACTTTAAGTTCTAATGTTACTTTCTGTCGTGCAGACCAACATGTTAGTCTTCTTGAACAAAAAGTAGACTTCTTTTTAAGTCTCTTATAAAGGAAGACTAATATGTAAATATCTGGATTGTATTGGAATTGTACTTTTGGTCGAATATGAATTAAAATCTCTGAAAGAAGAGTACTATATTGATACAAATGATGATATTTTGATATATAGTCGAGTACTAGACTTCTATAAAAGTCTTCTGCAAAAGAAGACTAATACTTAAGTCTGCTGCAAGCAAATTACATAAGTTTGTTACAACCATATGTCTGGTACAAAAGCTTGATACAACCGTCTGTTACTCACAGTTCTTGAGCTTCTAGAGTATACAACCTCGATAGGAAATCAAGCTTATCCATTTTGTAACATGCACCAAGAAGACACAAACAAATAATTATATAAGTGCATTCTACACGAGAAGTCTACAATTTAAAATGAAGCCTACACGAGAAGCCTATAAATTCAAACATCAGTGTACTACAAATTCAAAACATCAGTTTACATCAGAAGTATACAAATTCAAAATATATGTTTACAAAATTCAAAATATCAGTCTATAAATTCAAAATATCAGTCTACAAATTCAAAATATTAGTCTACAAATTCAAAATATCAGTCTACAAATTCAAAGTTTCATTCTACAAATTCAAAATTTCAGTCTACAAATTCGAAACTTCATACTACACTTCAAAACGAAGTAGACTCACCAGAAGCAGAGAAATGGATTAGAGAGGATGCAATGCTCGTTAGAGAAATGGATCTAAGACTGACCGACTCAGATCTGAATCAAAAGAAACTAAAAAGTTAGTAAACAAGGATGAGCTTGTTAGGTTATTAGTTAAATGAGAGATAGAGATGATAGAGAGACGTACATTGGAAGATGAAGCACAGTCCCTTGCTGGCTAGAACAGAGAGATGAAGTAGAAGCCATGATACTGACTGGAAGCAGAGATTTGGACGAGAAGCACCATTCCTTAGAAGTCACCGGCTCAGATCTGAAAAGAGAAAAAGGTAAAGGTGGTCACTTTTTATCAACAGAGAATAGAGACATTTAACTTACCAGAGTGATGGAGGAGACATAGATGAAGCGGATGGGAACTGCGTGGATCGATATCACTGGAAATCTCGCCGGAAATCGCCTAGAGAGAGATACGGCGAAGTTTAGTTTTTTTTTTTACCTAAAAAGCTTGAGAAATCGTATATATATACTAGGTTAAATTGTGTGTAGACTGAAAAAAGGTCTACATATATGTAGACTTTATAATATGTCTACGAATCCCTTAACCACAAATCTCAAACCGTAAATGTTTTATTTGATCATCAAATTATATTGGTTAAATTCGGTTAGGTTAAATTGTGTGTAGACTGAATAAAAGGTCTACATGTATGTAGACTTTATAATATGTCTACGAACCCCTTAACCACAAATCTCAAACCGTAAATGTTTTATTTGCTCATCAAATTATATTGGTTAAATCCGGTTAGGTTAAATTGTGTGTAGACTGAAAAAAAGGTCTACATATATGTAGACTTTATAATATGTCTACGAACCCCTTAACCACAAATCTCAAACCGTAAATGTTTTATTTGATCATCAAATTATATTGGTTAAATCCGGTTAGGTTAAATTGTGTGTAGACTGAAAAAAATGTTTACATATATGTAGACTTTATAATATGTCTACGAACCCATTAACCAAAAATCTCAAACTCTAAATATTCCTTAAAAGTGTTTAATTATATAAAATTTTATTTTTTTTACTTCATATTATCCATTATATTAATGATTAGTTAAAAATATTACAACAATTATTTTTATACATTTTTAAAATTAAATTATTAGATAAAATTATGGTGTAGACTACATAACAAGTCTACCGAGTGAATAGACTTCGTACGAGGTCTACATTTATGTAGACTTCTTTCTGTTACGTGTAGACTAACAAAGGATAGAAACGTAAAATACACTTCTGTTTTTTGTTTGGTCATAAGGGTTATATAGTACTTTTATCACTCTTGTAGGTTGGTTTTGCATTTGATTGAAATTGGGGTACACTTTTAGGTTTAGATTGAAATTTTAGGTTGTTTTTAGCAAATCCCCCAAAATCTTATGATTCTTTTTACCATATAGTTTTTTCATGAAAAATAAATCTTACGCAAATTTAAGTAAAAATGATTTCAATTGGGTAAATTTTGTTTATTTCATTCAAGACTTCCTGTATAGATATTTAAAACGAATGAAAATTATTGATGTGACTTTCAAACATACACCAATACATTTGATTAGATGTTTCCATCTTGAATACATACTTATTGGAAAAAAAAACATACTTATTTTTGACAACAACATTTTCTTACAGCACAACGTCCTGAATTATAACCCCATTTCCTACAAAACTCATCGCAACCTATTATCCCTCTATATTCACACGGTTCCGAGGTGTCGAAGCAGACTACCTGCTTTATTTCTCCATAACCTATTTATATGAAAAAATAATTTAAATCAATACATATTAATTATTCAAAATATTTTAAAAAAATATGCATACAAAGATAAACCATTACCCGGAGTATCATCGGTTGGAGTACCACAATGAACAAAAGATACGATGAAAAGGATAGTAAAAACAAATGTAACTAAAGTCTTCATTGCGATAGCCATTTTTTAATATCAATTTTGATATCAATAGATGATATTCTCTTTAACTTTTTATGATTTTTCTTCACACATTCTGAGTATATATAATAGCACAAAACATACATCTTGAGAAGTATTTTCTTAGTCAAACATAAAATATACTCTTTAATTCCTTTTATTTCTATAAAGATATTTAGCCATAAGAGAAACATAAAATTACGTTATATAATTTCTTAACAATAGTCAAATCTTCGATTACATCATCATATAATATATATTCTACTATACATGATGATTAGTTATATGTAACATATGTGAATATGATGAAAAATATAAAAGAATAATTTAAAATTTTATGGATATGTTTGTTTGGAAAAATATAAAGGAAACGAAAAATAAAATTCGTTTATATGTATATAATCTATATGTTTAATATTTCATAAGTATTACATTTTATTATTTTGCGCCTTTTAAAACTAGGAATTGGGATGAGTTTATCAGTGCTCTCAACCAAAAGAAACTTATCTTAGCTCCCTGGTGCGATGAAGAGGTGCGTGCGTTACCGAAAAAAGAAAAGAAAATAGGGTTTCGAAGAATCAAGTGTTCACCATGTTTTGGTTCATTTCATGAAAAGCCTGTGATTTGATGATATTTCGACTCAAAGTTATTTCAGTTTTTTTCCTTAACTATTTGATTGCACTACGAACTATTAAATGATGTTTTGTTTCAAAAGAATGGTTAGAAAAAGGAGAAAAAAAATTGAGATCACCAGTTGTGATTGAATCATTGAGATACCAGAAATAGATTTGAAATCCACTGCTTGGGTCTTGTGGGTTACTAACTTACTATGGTTCTATGGTTATATTGATCAGGTCATATGCCTTTGCTTGCATTTAACCCGAAATTGACATATTTACTTATTTCAATCGTAGTTTTTTTACTATGTAAAAGGTAAAGATAATTAAAAAAAAAAAAATCTTACCAAAAAGCTTGTTGTATTGGAATTTTTTATTTTTGGAAACTTTTAGAAAAACATAAATCATATATTAATAAGTAATGGTAGAAAAATATTTAATACTAATCTATGAAATCTGTAACAATTTATTAAAAATATGATAAAAATCTTAAATACATAGTATATGTATTTGCAGAATCCACATAGTTTAATTTTTTTTTATCAACATTAATAACCACCACAAAAACAATTTTGAAACTTGAATCTCAAGTCTCTCACAAACTTGAGTCTCCACAAGTAGACTTGTCAAATGCGTGGATCGCCCATGGATCCGCCCTGTCCAAACTTATACGGATGGACCATATGGTCACGCCCAAATGATATATATATGGTCTAGTTGGACCAAAGACTGATTTAATCCGTGGGCATATTGATTTTAGACTAAATGGACATTGGGTTTTGTTATATATGTAATATCTAGGGTTTTGTTTTAGACTAATATATGTAATATCTAGGGTTTTGTTAATTTGGAAAAAAAATCAAAAAATGAAATTGACAACTTCTCATTTTCTTTGAGCTCGCGATTTTTCTTCTCACTTTCTCAGATTCTTAGATCGAGAAGATGAGTCGTCACCTAACTTCTCCACTCTCTTCATTGTCCCATTTTCTATTCTCGTTTTCATCTAAAGACGAGACCCATGAACCGGTTGCATCAAACCGGAATCCTAAATCGCCATTCGGATCTCCGACACGTGTCCAAAAGCTCATAGCTTCGCAATTGAATCCTTTCTTCTCACCTCGTCCTGATCCTCAAACTTGGCCCTTCTAGACATTTCAATCTCATCGTTCAAAAACTCTGCTCATCTCCATCATCTCTCTTCTCCATCGTCGCTCAACTCCGGCGTTACTTTCCTCGACAGCTACAGTCCTCAGACCAACGAGCTGCTCCTCGCCAAGGTTTCGGTTTGATCAAGTTTCGAACCCTTTAGTTTCTCTCTAGGGCTATTGAGTTTATTCCAAACCCTTTAAGCGGCTTGCATTGTCTGGTTTGATGCTCTTTCGGAGACAGATTACTTTCCAGTTTTTGTGGATCCAAGAATCCTTATATGCGTGTATGTATAATTTATACATCAAGAAAGAGACAAAGTTGCCTATTCTCGCATGTCTTTTAGAGTGGTAACAGAAGACAAAGTTTAATGTCTCGTAGTATATGACTAGGTATATTGACATTATATTCTTATGTATTATACTCTCAAAATAAGCCAATTGTTTTTCACATTGCAGACATATAACAAACCCGTCGCCGTAAGCCATATATACATTTATAAAACTATTGAATTGTTTATAATTTTCTTATATTTTATAAATACTAAAAAAATTTTTTTTTTTGTAAGTAGAGAAATGTAGAATCGGGTTGGATCCTCAAAACGAGTGGTACTTCTTTAGCCACAAGGACAAGAAATATCCGACTGGGACCCGAACGAGCCGGGCCACTGCAGCCGGGTTTTGGAAGGCTACTGGTAGAGACAAAATATTTTTAATAACATGACAAATTAGATTGTTATAAATAAAATATTTTTATTATTTGTAAAATATATACTATGTTGTTAAATATTATGTTTTAAAGAGATGATTATTTTTAATATCAATTTTTTTTTTTGTGAACTTTACTTTTTATGAAATTACATTATATATAAAATGTATTTGTATTATCATATATTATAAAAATATATTTTATAAAATATGTTTTCTTTCCTTTTTGTAAATATATATTTTGTTTTTTCTTATATGAATATTTCCATTTTATTATATATGTTATTGGAAAATATAGAAAAGGAAACTAAATCTAAAATTTTAAATGTCATAATTTGTTAAATATATTTTAAGAATGATAATTATATATAATATTTAAATTCAATAAGAGTATCTTTGTAATTAACATCGTAAATAAGCACGACACGTAAGAAACTGACATTTCAAATGATAATATAGAGAGTCTCTGTAATATTACTCGAGAAGTAAGTTTAATATATGTCACACTCACATTAATTCTTATGGTGGTTAGTTACAGAAATACTTTTCAAGAATTATTACATATAATTACCATTATTAAATGTATTTTCCTTTTTATTTAGTATTTTTGTTAATTAAATTTTTTATTTCGTTTCCTTTTTATTTTTTCTAAATAACACATATAATAAAAAGGTAATATTAATAATATTTCTAGATTTTGTATTACAAATAAATTTTTTCCCTAAACAACATAAATAAACAAAAAAATATCAAGAAATATTCAAATATATATAGGTTTATATATAAAAAAAATTATTTACAGAAAAGGACAAAATAAAATACATTTTTTCCTAATTTCAATAGATATAAATTATACAATGTCTTCACAGTTCTAAAAAGGTGATTAACTAATTAAAAGGATTTAGTTAGTTTATATATATTCATATGTGTACATGAATTTTTAAAATATTTTAATTATGTTTATTAATGCAACTCCACCATTATATTTTTTTTTGTTTTCAGCTTTTTCAAAATAACATATATTAAAATTTAAAAAATATATTTAGAACTCTCAAATTATGAACATAATTGTTTTTGACGACAAATGATGAACATAACTAAATGAAGATAAAATTAGTAATGTAATTTTATTCTGATTAACGTGCAACAGAAAAACTGTTGTTCAATTTGAAATAATAGATGGTCCGGTATGGACTACCTATCTGGAAGTCGTCTGTGGTAAAAATAATAAGAAGACTTCCTGGAAGTCTTTCACTCGGTAAATACTATTCATCAGACGATTTTCTTGAAATCGTCTGAGGTAAAAACCATGAGAAGACTTCATGGAAGTCTTCTATCATGTAAATACTATTAGTCAGACGACTTCTAGGTAAGTCGTCTACACCATAAATAAACCCTAAACTTAATTAACTAACTAAATACTTCATTAAAATCAAATTTAACTTAAAAATGTTTAGTATACACAGAAATAAACATAAATAGTAAAAAATAATTTTTCAAACAAAAATTTGAGCTTTCAGAAAACTAAACCCTAAGAATACAAACAATACTACAACATATGTTACCAAACTCTAAACCAAAGAATACCATGACTTACTATATTCACTCATCTATGTTGAAAATAATTAAATTTTACTATATATTAATTTATATCATTTAAAAATGTTTATAATTACATGATTTCAATTTTTTCTCCTGAAAAATATATTTTATAAAATTTATAAATTATTTTTAAGATCAACTATACAAGACGACTTCCTGGAAGTCGTTTGGACGACACCTCCTGGAAGTCTTCCAGACGACTTCCACAAACTCAGAAAACTTCCTAGGCTTATATTTTTCAAAGTAATTTTTTTTGTTTGGTCATAAGGGTCTTGTTGTAATTTCACAACGCTATTGAGTTAGTTTTGTATTTGATTGATGTTTGAGTATATTTTTGCATTTAAAATCAATTTTTGAGTCATATTTGGCAAATTGCCCTTGAAATATTATACTCCCTCTGTTTCAATATGATAGATGTTTTAAGTTTTTCACACATATTAATAAAACATATAATAAATGCATAGTTTTTTTGTGATTGTATTTTCTCAATAACTTTAGACCAATAAAAAATCTAAAAGGACAATTACGTTTTTTGAAATTTGTAATTAGTAATTATTAGTTGACAAAATATGCATTGAAAATATAAAAAATATATCTTTTTGAAACAATGTTATTTTCTAAAATATGTAACATTAAGGAACGGAGGGAGTACTTGATATCAAATATATAATTAAGATGAGAATATACATATAAATACAATCTTTTGAATTTTGGTTGAAATTAACTTATGAAATCTTAATTAATCAATGAAGTTTTTTAACTATTTCTGATTTGGTTTGTTTAAACTTTCAATCCCTCAACAATTTAACTTTTATAACTTTATCCAAAATAACATATATAAAAAATTATAATTACAAGTATGTATTAATGCAATTCTGACTTTTATTTCTTTTCTAAAAAAACATATATCAAATTATAAAATTTGTATATATATATTTAAAAATCTAAGAGAATGATTTGGTTTGTTTAAACTTTCAATCCCTCAACAATTTAACTTTTATAACTTTATCCAAAATAACATATATAAAAAATTATAATTACAAGTATGTATTAATGCAATTCTGACTTTTATTTCTTTTCTAAAAAAAGCATATATAAAATTATAAAATTTGTATTTATATATTTAAAAATCTAAGAGAATGAACTAAATTAAATGAAATTAAAAATAATAATTCAATTTTAACTAAACTAAAATAAATTTCTTAAGTTTGAGAAAATATATGGAGCCCAACATACCATACATGAACCGATCTAAATTATTATACATGAAATCACAATTAATTAAGATGAAAATATAATGATATTAATATGATATTACTTTCATAATATAAATTAAATGACTTAGAACTTATAAATAAATGTATAAATATTTCTAGCTTTGCATGAGAACATAATGATAATTAATATGATTTTATTTATTTATTCTAAATATAAATTATAAATTATTTACAAGTTCTAAACAATGAAAGTGAATATTTAAAATTAGTATAATTTAATTATTTTGTAAATATTTACCATGTGCTTAAGCACGGAGAATCACCTAGTAATACATAATTAAAATGTAAATTATATATAAAATATAAAAAAAATGAAATATTAACTGAAATTTTGTTCATATAGTTCATAAATTTTGATAGTTATAATGGTTTTTGTCTAGTTCAACAACTTTTAAAATCTAATTTGGATAGTGAAATTTGGTCTCACCCGTCGGTCTGGTTCTAAAAACATTTAAGCAAGGATCGAATACCTTCGGATTTACAATTTACTCAAAGATCTTATGATTCTTTTTACCATATAGTTTTTTCATGAAAAATAAATCTTACGCAAATTTAAGTAAAAATGATTTCAATTGGGTAAATTTTGTTTATTTCATTCAAGACTTCATGTATAGATATTTAAAACGAATGAAAATTATTGATGTGACTTTCAAACATACACCAATACATTTGATTAGATGTTTCCATCTTGAATACATACTTATTGGAAAAAAAAACATACTTATTTTTGACAACAACATTTTCTTACAGCACAACGTCCTAAATTATAACCCTATTTCCTACAAAACTCATCGCAACCTATTATCCCTCTATATTCACACGGTTCCGAGATGTCGAAGCAGACTACCTGCTTTATTTCTCTATAACCTATTTATATGAAAAAATAATTTAAATCAATACATATTAATTAATCAAAATATTTTAAAAAAATATGCATACAAAGATAAACCATTACCCGGAGTATCATCGGTTGGAGTACCACAATGAACAAAAGATACGATGAAAAGGATAGTAAAAACAAATGTAACTAAAGTCTTCATTGCGATAGCCATTTTTTAATATCAATTTTGATATCAATAGATGATATTCTCTTTAACTTTTTATGATTTTTCTTCACACATTATGAGTATATATAATAGCACAAAACATACATCTTGAGAAGTATTTTCTTAGTCAAACATAAAATATACTCTTTAATTCCTTTTATTTCTATAAAGATATTTAGCCATAAGAGAAACATAAAATTACGTTACATAATTTCTTAACAATAGTCAAATCTTCGATTACATCATCATATAATATATATTCTACTATACATGATGATTAGTTATATGTAACATATGTGAATATGATGAAAAATATAAAAGAATAATTTAAAATTTTATGGATATGTTTGTTTGGAAAAATATAAAGGAAACGAAAAATAAAATTCGTTTATATGTATATAATCTATATGTTTAATATTTCATAAGTATTACATTTTATTATTTTGCGCCTTTTAAAACTAGGAATTGGGATGAGTTTATCAGTGCTCTCAACCAAAAGAAACTTATCTTAGCTCCCTGGTGCGATGAAGAGGTGCGTGCGTTACCGAAAAAAGAAAAGAAAATAGGGGTTCGAAGAATCAAGTGTTCACCATGTTTTAGTTCATTTCATGAAAAGCCTGTGATATGATGATATTTCTACTCAAAGTTATTTCAGTTTTTTTCCTTAACTATTTGATTGCACTATGAACTATTAAATGATGTTTTGTTTCAAAAGAATGGTTAGAAAAAGGAGAAAAAAAATTGAGATCACCAATTGTGATTGAGTCATTGAGATACCAGAAATAGATTTGAAATCCACTGCTTGAGTCTTGTGGGTTACTAACTTACTATGGTTCTATGGTTATATTGATCAGGTCATATGCCTTTGCTTGCATTTAACCCGAAATTGACATATTTACTTATTTCAATCGTAGTTTTTTTACTATGTAAAAGGTAAAGATAATTAAAAAAAAAATCTTACCAAAAAGCATGTTGTATTGGAATTTTTTATTTTTGAAAACTTTTAGAAAAACATAAATCATATATTAATAAGTAATGGTAGAAAAATACTTAATACTAATCTATGAAATATGTAACAATTTATTAAAAATATGATAAAAATCTAAAATACATAGTATATGTATTTGCAGAATCCACATAGTTTAATTTTTTTATCAACATTAATAACCACCACAAAAACAATTTTGAAACTTGAATCTCAAGTCTCTTACAAACTTGAGTCTCTACAAGTAGACTTGTCAAATGCGTGGATCGCCCATGGATCCGCCCTGTCCAAACTTATACGGGTGGGCCATGGTCACGCCCAAATGATATATATATGGTCTAGTTGGACCAAAGACTGATTTAATCCGTGGGCATATTGATTTTAGACTAAATGGACATTGGGTTTTGTTATATATGTAATATCTAGGGTTTTGTTTTAGACTAATATATGTAATATCTAGGGTTTTGTTAATTTGGAAAAAAAATCAAAAAATGAAATTGACAACTTCTCATTTTCTTTGAGCTCGCGATTTTTCTTCTCACTTTCTCAGATTCTTAGATCGAGAAGATGAGTCGTCACCTAACTTCTCCACTCTCTTCATTGTCCCATTTTCTATTCTCGTTTTCATCTAAAGACGAGACCCATGAACCGGTTGCATCAAACCGGAATCCTAAATCGCCATTCGGATCTCCGACACGTGTCCAAAAGCTCATAGCTTCGCAATTGAATCCTTTCTTCTCACCTCGTCCTGATCCTCAAACTTGGCCCTTCTAGACATTTCAATCTCATCGTTCAAAAACTCTGCTCATCTCCATCATCTCTCTTCTCCATCGTCGCTCAACTCCGGCGTTACTTTCCTCGACAGCTACAGTCCTCAGACCAACGAGCTGCTCCTCGCCAAGGTTTCGGTTTGATCAAGTTTCGAACCCTTTAGTTTCTCTCTAGGGCTATTGAGATTATTCCAAACCCTTTAAGCGGCTTGCACTGTCTGGTTTGATGCTCTTTCGGAGTTTTTATAATTACTTTTCTCAAAAGACAGGTGTTAGTGGAAAATCACCATTAGACACATACTGGAATGAGTCGGTGGTCGATATGGTTACCTTTAGAAGTTTGGATGTAGTAGTGTATTGGAAAGACAATGTAAGCCGCTTTAAAGAATTGACATCAATGGCTTTTGATGTCTTAAGTATCCTTATCATGATGGTTGCGTCGGAATCATCCTTTATTATAGGCAGTCGTGTCCTTCACAAATAGAGCTGCATTTTACCCATAAATTTATAGGCTTTGATATGTGCTAAGAACTCGTTTTGTGGCTTTCAAGAATTTGGCAATGAACTCGAGTTGATGATTGAGAAAGAGAAAGAGTTTAAGAGTACCATTAACCTTGGATCTGGTAAGGGGTGCTTATTTTTTTTTTTTCTTTTTTTTTTTCTTTTTTTTTAAAAAAAAAAAAAAGAAAAAAGGAAGGAACCAATCGCGGACCGCCACGTGTCAGTGGGGCCCGCGAACAGTGTAAGCACCAAGGAAAATAGGGTGCTTAATTGGGAACTTTAAGAGTTGGATTTAGGGGGTGCTAGTGGGACCCGCACCTTAAGCACCCCACTAAGCACCCCCATTGCACATGCTCTAAGCTTTCAAGAAGTCGGTGATGAGTTGAAGTTTAACTTCTGTGAAACTTTGTTATGTTTAAGACTTTGATCTTGTGTGAGTTTGAGACTTTGATATGTTTAAGATTTTGATCTTGTGTGAGTTTGAAACTTTGTTATATTTGACTGACTTTGTTACAAGTGATCTATTATCTTTGTTAAGCTTTTTTTGTTAAGCTTCTTTGTAATATATTATCTACTTTTTTGTCACTTGAAACTTATTACGATCCGTAAAAACTTTGTTAAGCTTTGAAACTTTGTTATGTTTGAGAATTTGATATATATAAATTAAATAAAAATATTGTATACCAATCATTGTGAATATGAAATATGCAGATTAAACTAAATACAAATAAATAATAATCAAATTAGTTACAAATTGAAAATCAGAAAATTAACTATAAATTAATGGATGTCCATGACCTGTCCATTTAAACATGGCCTTTTGTGGTCTTGGACAATGTTTTGGACCATTGTCCATTGGAGAAACTGTCGTTGATGTAATAAGTTCTGTTAACGTAGAGGAAGACTCTATGGAGAAGTTTGACACCAGTCTTGGCGTTACAGTCAAGAAAGATGAAGATTTCGGACAATGGTATTCTCAGGTAATACATGTTTTATAAGTATTCATGATTTCACATTCTTGTTTTGTCCTAAAACCAATTCTGAAGCATCTTTTTTTTTTTAAAGGTTTGTAGGTGTGGTGAGATGATGGCATACTATGACATAAGTGGATGTTACATTCTAAGGCCATATGCTATGAAAATTTGGAATATTATGCGAGTGAGTTAACTTAAAAACAAAATCATATTTCTTTTGCTTTTCAAGCTCAATGATAATTAATTTACTTTTCTTTGTAGACTTACTTTGATGCTGTATTGGAGAAAGCAGAAGTGGATGAGTATTGTTTCCCTCTGTTTGTATCAGCTAGTGTTCTTGAGAAGGAGAAGGATCACGTTCAAGGGTTTGCTCCAGAGGTTTGTGTGTATACATATACTCAAAAAACGTCTATTAACTTTTGTCTGTGTGTTTTAAACCAATCTTGGATGCTATGTTAAATCTGTTTTAAAGGTTGCATGGGTTACAAAAGCTGGTAAATCTGATTTGAATGTTCCAATAGCAATTCGTCCAACGAGTGAGACTGTGATATATCCTTACTTCAGCAAGTGGATAAAGAGTCACCGTGACTTATCTTTATAGCTTAACCAATGGAACAATGTTGTTAGATGGGAGTTTAGCAAACCTACTCCATTCATCAGGTACTCTCTCTTAGATTCATAAGTTCTTTTGAGTTCAGACACTGATGTGTTTTCTGTCATTTGAATCTTGCAGGAGCCGAGAGTTCCTCTGGCAAGAAGGACACACTGCTCACGCCACAGAAGAAGACGCAAATAAACAGGTAATACTAGTTTTGCCCTTTTGTGATCTAAACCCTTAAGCACTTTTATACTTGAAAAAAACATGTTAATTTCTCTTGCTTAATTGTTTAGGTTCTTGAGGTTTTGGACCATCACAGTCACTTTTATGAAGATTATCTCGCCGTCCCAGTTGTAAAAGGTATAAAGAGTGAGAATGAGAAGTTTGCAGGTGCACTTTACACCACAAGCGTAGAGGTAAAAATTACATTTAAATACTTTTTTTTCTTTCTCTAGAGTTGAATTCATTAAGAAGTTCTCAGACAAACCAATAATAACGATTGTGTTTTAGGCTTTCATACCAGAAACTGGTCGTGGTATACAAGGTGCAACCTCACATTGTCTAGGAACAAAGTTTGCAGATATGTTTGACATCACATTTACAAATAAAGAAGGAAAAAAAGAACCGGTGTGGCAGAACTCATGGGCTTACAGTACCAGAACGGTAAAAAAAATCTTGAAAATCTGTTTTTAATTTTGTGCTTGCTCATATGGAACTTACTATCAAAGTTTCTAACATATTTAGATTGGAGTGATGATAATGACTCATGGAGATGACAAAGGACTGGTGATTCCTCCTAAAGTTGCACCAATCCAAGTCATTGTGATCCCAGTGCCATTCAAAGATGCAGATACCAAGGAGATATCTAAAGCTTGTAGCGCTGTGAAAGATGCCGTGGGCTAAGCTGGTATACATGCTAAAGAAGATTTATCTAATAACTATTCTCCTAAATGGAAGTATTCAGAGTGGGAAATGAAAGGTGTTCCACTTAGAATTGAAATAGGACCCAGAGATTTAGCCAAAGATCAGGTCAGAACTGTGAGAAGAGATACTGGAGTTAAGGCTGATGTTCCGAGACTAGGTTTAGTTGAACATGTTAAAGAGTTGCTTGAAAATATTCAGCAAAACATGTTTGATGTAGCTAAACAGAGGCGAGGTGCTGCTTGTGTAATTGTAAAGACTTGGGATGAGTTTGTTGAAGCACTTGGTCAAAATAAACTCATTTTAGCTCCATGGTGCGATGAGAAGGTAAAGTCACAAAGACCCTTTACATAATGTTTGTAGAAGCCTCTTTTAATGTCTTGTTTCTTAATGTAGGAGGTTGAAATGAACGTTAAGAGAAGGACCAAAGATGAAGTTGGAGCAGCTAAGACTCTTTGTTCTCCCTTTGATCAGCCTGAAGTTCCAGAAGGTAGGTCACATACTCTACGTCACATGACTTTATATGTCTCTTGAAGCCAAAATGTTGTGGAGAGTAGTTAAGCACTGTTATGTTTTTGCTGCAGGGTCACTATGTTTTGCTTCAGGAAAGCCTGCAAAGAAGTGAACGTATTGGGGCAAGAGTTACTAAGTTCAATAACATGTGTTGCGTCTTGTTGAGCCTTTAAATTCGGTTTGTTTTTTTTGATTAATATTCGGTTTGATTTTTATGTGTAACCATAACCCTGAAATTAATGCAAATCGATTACTGACTAGTGTTACTGATATATATATATATATATATTCATTATACTTTTTTCGTCTCTCTTGTGTGATACTCTGTATTTTAAAGAAAATATGATGATTTTATTTAATACTAAGGTTTAAGCATATAAAAATTATATGAGAAACGAAAAAAAATATGCATAAGCTGGGGTACTTAAACATGATAATCCGGTCTGTCCATGATGGTATATGTTTGCTGATCTCTTTAAAGGGATAATTAAGTAGTGATTATGGGTGTTGTATTCATATATTATATCCTCCTACAACACGTCTCATTACTCTGTCTGTCTTAATAATTCTCTCTAATTTCTTGTCTCCTTTCGAAATTTAAGTTTTTAATTTTAAATAATATTCAATCTAGCTTTACAAAAATACATACATATAAACAATCCTTATAAGTATTCCACAAAGACGATGTTGATACCAATTTTTTTACTCGAGTTGACTCATTTTTAAGTATGGTTGAAGGTTTGCTCTGCAAATCGAAAAAAAAATAAGTGTGATTTTCTTGGAACTTGGAAACATAAAATACTTAAATCGTAATATGATTGTTTAATTACTTCTCTAGCACATGTGTCCAAGTACGTCTGATTTTTACTCACTAACTTTTCTTTTAAATTACACTATTGAAAAACTGTTAATGTAGTTACAAAAAAAAAAGTTACTTTGATATTAGTTTGTACTATGTCTGTTTCATATTAAATGTCATTTTATATATATGAATTAAAAAAATAATTAATTTTATATATTTTCTATATACATACACAATTATCTATACAATTGATCATATTTTTATTAAAAGAAATAAATGATAATAAAAATTAATAGGTTTGCATTAAAAGTTAAAAATAATATTTGTTTTATAACAAAAAAAATTTCTACAATAATAATTAATATAATAATAAGTTGTGAAGTAGCGTAATTACATAAGCAAAGTCAATACTCACTTTAGTGAAGAGATGTGAGCCACGTGTCACGTGATCCACCATCTTCTTCATCTTGTGATAACTGATAAGTGTTGTTTGAGTTTTAGGATCACATGGAATATGCTAATTCAAAAAAGAAAAAGTAAAAAAAAATGATTCATTAGTGTTCATTTAACATTGACAGACTGGTCAGTGACCCCTCTCTTTGTCACTTTCTAACAGAACATAGAATAAGGTAATCTCCAGTCCAGACATCATAGATTTCATCGAATGTTCTTCTTTAAAAATTTGATTGTTAAAAGTCCTTTTAACTGAAGTTTCAGGAGGTAATGGTAATGGAAAATGGTACGGAGAAGGTAGAAGAAGACGGACCTACACCTATTACTACTACTACTACTGCTTGATTCTTTGGCGGTCACTTTCAATGATTCTTGCTGTCCACTGTGGGTTCCCCTGTTTCCTCCCACCCCTGACCCCATCTTAATCACTCTCTTTCCTACTTTGCTTCACTCTCATAGAGAGAGAGAGAGAGAGAGAGAGAGAGAGAGAGAGAGAGAGAGAGAAAACTCATCTTTCATATTTATTTTTGTTTTTCTTTCACAGTCTATGAGAGAGAGATAAGCAAAAAGAAACTCAGATTGTTTGTTAAGAAGACTTTAGGTTTTTTGGAGGTGAAGGAGATCACAGATCTTCTGTTCATATGAAGAGATCTTTCCTTGTAAGTTCTATCAAATCTCATCTTGCTTCATTTCTTGTTTAGACATGATGAACATAGTTAAATTCCAATGCTCTTGTCTTCTCAAATCTGGCTATACTATGTCTTGTCTGCTGAGATCTGAAATCTGATTAAAAGGTTGATAATTTTGGTCTAGAAATCACTGTTTTACTGTTCTAGATTTTCTTTTTCTTGCTTATAGAGATGAAATGTAGCACTCACATAACTGTGTTGTCCTTCCATTGTTAAGGTTCATAGTGGTTGATACTTGTGAACCATTATATGATCTATTTAAGGTTTTGCTTTTTTTTTTGCAGCTCTGGTATGTGGTCCTGCTGGTACAAGCATTCTATGGTGCTTGGTACAGTGTTGGAGGAAGCCTGCATTGTGAATATTCAAATTCAGTGATTCTTCACCGGCCTCACAGTGTATCAATCACAGAGTTTGGAGCTGTTGGAGATGGTGTCACTCTAAACACTAAAGCCTTTCAGAACGCTTTGTTCTATCTCAATTCTTTCTCTGATAAAGGAGGTGCCAAGCTTTTTGTTCCTGCTGGTCAGTGGCTTACCGGTAGTTTTGATCTTATTAGTCACCTAACGTTATGGCTAGACAAGGGTGCAACCATTCTTGGCTCAACGGCAAGTCTCTGTCCTTTTTTCTTCTAAAAGCATACATAACAATGTCATCACTTATTCAACTTTATGTCTTTCTCAGAGCTCGGAGAATTGGCCTGTGGTTGATCCATTACCATCATATGGACGAGGAAGAGAGTTGCCTGGTAGAAGACATAGGAGTCTTATATATGGTCAGAATCTCACAGATGTAGTCATAACAGGTACTAACTAATATAGCATTTTATATGGACGCTTCATGTTGATGTTATTCTGATGATACTGTCATTATAGGCGAGAACGGGACAATTGATGGTCAAGGAAGTATATGGTGGGATTGGTTTAGAAATGGAGAGCTAAACTATACAAGACCTCATCTTGTTGAGCTCATGAACTCTACTGGTCTTATCATCTCCAACCTTACATTCTTGAATTCACCTTTCTGGAACATTCATCCTGTTTACTGCAGGTCCGGTCTTAACTTATCTAATGCTATTAGATTTCAGCTAATCATGTGTTCTGATATGGCTTTGTTTTTGGTTGTCTGAACAGAGATGTTGTTGTAAAGAATCTCACAATCTTGGCTCCTCTTGAATCTCCAAATACCGACGGAGTTGATCCAGGTGAGTCCCATTGCAAACTTTACTCGTAGAGTTTACTAAGTTAGATAAGTTTCCAACCTAAAACCAATTGGAGATAAGCGGATTGGCTCATAGCCCTTATAGATTAGTTAATATCGGTCTGATGTGGGTCGTTTGTCAATCAGAGATCATTCTTTAGAAGGTCTCACCATTTTTCTTAATGCAGATTCATCAACTAACGTTTGCATAGAGGATTGTTACATAGTTACTGGAGATGATTTAGTATCGATAAAAAGCGGATGGGATGAGTACGGTATATCCTACGCTAGACCGAGCTCTAAGATCAAGATCAACCGGTTAACGGGTCAAACCACTTCAAGCTCAGGAATAGCCATAGGAAGTGAAATGTCAGGAGGTGTATCTGACATCTATATCTCAGACTTGCATCTATTCAACTCCAATACCGGAATAAGAATCAAGACTTCTCCAGGAAGAGGTGGGTACGTTAGAAACATTCATGTATCAAACGTGAAGCTCCATAATGTGAAGAAAGCTATTAGGTTCACTGGTAAGTACGGTGAACATCCTGATGAAAACTTCGATCCTAAGGCACTTCCGGTTATAGAGAAGATCACGTTTGAGAATGTTAATGGTGAAGATATCGGTGTTGCGGGTCTTCTTGAAGGTATTGAAGGAGATGAGTTTAGGAACATATGTTTCCTTAATGTTACTCTTACAGTGAAGAAGAACTCGAAAAAGTCTCCATGGAAATGCTCACATGTTAGAGGCTATTCACAGTGGGTTTCGCCAAAGATTACTTGTGATTCTTTTGAAGAGAGTATCTTCCCTGAGCACAGCTCTGATTGTTTTGGGTTATCAGATAATAATCTGGAGACATCAAGTGGTTTAAGTAAATCACCATGGTTGCTTTCTTGGTAAGTTACTGAAGTTTGACCTAAGGGGAAACACACACAGGTTGCTTGAGTGTGAAGGAACCTCTTCAAATTTTCCTTCCAAATTTTTTTCTCTGAGGATTTGTTTTTCAAATGTGATGCTTTTGTTCTTTCTTCCTTTTTGTTGTTTTCTTGTAAATTTGTGTGCAGTGAGGAGAATAATCAGAGTGACTTGAGAGCTTTTTTGTTGTTGTTTTTTTTTGTATGGGCTTTTTAATGCTGCTTTGGTGAGCAGAACAAGTGTAATATCTTCACAATGAGACTTGAAATTGAATTTGTTTGTGTTGTTAACAATTATTTATTCAATCACAAATTCCATAATAATAAAAAGACTCTAATCAGTGTTTGATCCATAAGATAAGATTTACAACTCCTATCTGAAGAAAAATAGCCAAGTATTTGTAGCTTAGTGATAGGGATTGGTGTAGGACAAAATGTAAAACTGTGAATTCTAAATTTGAGGTTTGTTGGTAACAAAGTTATTGTTGTTTGTGAGATGAAGATGTACTTCGGAACTAGATCTCTGAAAAATTAGTTAGATTTCGGTTCATATATTTTAGTTTTGAAAAAAATAAAAATTAGTAGATATAAGAATTATACCAAGTGAAACATTCAAATAACTTAATTCAATTATATAGAAAAAAAATAACTGAAACTAGATATTTAATTAACATTTTGACACTTGACCGAAACTGGTAATGTACTAAATCGATTAATATAAAATTTAGTTGTATACCAGATCATCAACTAATGTAATTTCTGAAAGCTAAAAAAATTAATAAACAACAAAAATAAACTTCTTAAGAAGGGTCTAAACTTTTTTTCCGCCTTAAAAGTTACAACCGAATAATAATATTACGTAATAAACTAGAAACAAAACTTTGAATAAACCTTCGACAAGTGATTTACATCATTACAAAACTAAACTTTTTCACCCACTGTATTGGTCAATCCTAGTTTCCATCTTTGCTTTTCTTTTTCTATCAGTAGTGATAAGCTCTTGAGATCTTCAGTCTTCTCACGCTAGACAAGAACATCCTATAGCACAATCAATTAAACACCCATTAGGCTTCTACATCATTATAGTCATTAATAAAAATAGAAAAGTTTACTTAATTAGAAATTTAATTAAATAAATAAGAAAAAGTACTTACTCCCATGGAACATCTCCCACCATCATCCAGTCACCTTCCTTATCTGCGTACGTTAACACGTGACTCTTCTCCCTACACATCTCCTCTTCTTCGGCCCCTGTTTCATTTTCACTATCATTAATCACTATACTATCACTCTTCTCGTTCACATACCATGCATGTTTAAATTATCTAGAAAACCCTTTATTTTATTTTGTTTCATTATGAATCCAATAAACAATCATATTTCATATACGAATTAGTTATGGTCTACATGCAAAAAGATATAACTATATACATATATATAAATGATTTTTGAGAATTGATCATGTTGGAAGATATGATATGTATTTTCTTAAGAAAGAACCAAAACGAAAACTATATATCTATTTGCTAAATGTATACTTAGTTATATCATATACGAATCTTTCTTCTAGAAAAAAAAACAATAAAATGGGTTATGGTTTACATGCAAAGATTAAAATGTGTGTAGATTCTTACATAAGATAGAGGCATTGAACATGTAGTCGAGAGTTGTGATCAAGTCATGGTATCCATTAAGAGAAAAGAGATCGATCTTTCTCCCAATAGGAACTCCTTCCATGTTCACCTTTACGTAGAAGCTTCCAAGACTATTACACTCGTTTTGATCTTCTTCTTCTTCCATGATCATTTCATTATCAGCCGCAACTTCATATTCATGATTTTCTCCACCGTTGTAATATTGACCTGACGATGATCCAAAGCTGAGTCCAAGTCTCAGGTCCGTGCTTAGGTTCCGAGTATTACTCGAAGAGCCACCAAATGGGTTGCTTTTGCAGCTACTTTCTATCGATGAAGATGGTGAACTTCTTCTTCTTCCCATTTTTTTTGCTCTCTCTATGATTTGTATCCAAACAGGTGACTAATGATTTGAACGTGTGTGTGCATATATATAGGGCAGGATTTTTTTATTAATTTAATAGTATATTTTTTGAAGAAGAGGAATTGATATTGATATGGTCTTAAAGTGATAGTTTTTTTTTTTTTTAATGGAGATGGTGGAATGATGGGACAGTGTGGTTAAAGATGTTGTTGATGTAGCAGACAAATACACATGTCACGCGTACACTTGGTCAAAGTGTTGGTATTGACTTTGTGCTCGGATTTTTTTGCTGGGTGTGTTGTGTTCTAATTAAATTTGTATTGTTTCGAAGTAAATAAAATATTCGATTCCTAGTACTCTTCTTCTAACAAAAAAAAACATTGTTTCTTATTTCTTGACAAACAAACACAAACATTAGAGTTTGTCTGATTCTTTATACTCCCTCCGTTTTTTAATAATTAACGTTTTGAGGGAAATTTTTTGTTCCAAATTATTTGGCGTTTTCAATTTTCTATGTGAAATTTATTACTAATTAATGTTAGAAGACCAATGATATTATACCTTTTATTTTATTATTGGTTGAATTGTGGTTAGGTAAATAATTAATGATGTTTTTGTTTAAAAAATGATAAAAAATTAAATGTTTCTTAATTTGTGTGCATAATCCTAGAACGTCAAATATAAAAAAACGGAGGGAGTATATTTATGTGTTGGATTATAATTATCTCATTAAAATATCTAATTAAAATGACTAATATGTGGAGAAGATATAAGATACACAGCTAGTACGTATCATTTTCTGGTCAATGGTAAATTTATATTGCATCATAAAGTCATAAACAAACAAAAATGATTTCTATGTAGAGATTATCAGATTAAACAAGAAAGAAAATTTTACTGAAACACATATACTCCATTTAAGTGTTTGTTTTGAAGTGTCATTGTTACATATATATCATACTAACTAAAATAAAATGTAAGGCCTAGATTTAAGGAGTTAGGTGAACGTAGACAAGAGATACATGTTTTAACCCGGTAAGAACATAATTTCTTGATAAAATATAGAACAAAGTTCATTGAACATTTTTAAAACCATAGTTTACTTAAATTTTCGTCCTCAGTAATTAGAACAAGTTCAATGCATGAGATTATCGTGACGCGCATTGATGCATTCGTGGGTTCGACAAACAACATTTCCATAACTAAGGTTTTTTATAACCGTGAGACACTTTTAAAAATGTTTTTAGCATAAAATAGTCTAAATATTAGTTTTAAAAAAAGAATAAATATTTGTTAATTTAATAACAAATGCTCACGTCTCATTTACGTCATCAGCTCGCTAATAGTGCTTTTTAATCATGGAAAAAAATAAACAAAATAGTCTACGTGGACTACATAGTATGCAAGCATGACAAGAGTTTGAGCTTCACATGATTCTAATCCACGTCACTTTTAGTTACACTCCTCAAGTTCTTTGATTGTTACTTTATTTCAACATAAAGCAAATAGTCAAGTCCAACCAAAAACATGCACACTATTTTCAATATTAAAACTAACCCTTTTATCAGGAAAATTAAAGTGAATTATTTCAACTTATATCTTTATATGCAAAAAGGTATTGCTTTTGTGTCTATCATCTTTTCATGCCATAAACCAAAACACATCAAAATAGTTCTTTATCTGCTGCTAGGTGCTCTCTTTTGTAACTTTTTTTTGTAAATTAATCTCCTTTGTAACTTTATGAACTATTTTTTTGGTGGCTAAAGAAGTCAATATTTCTAAGTAATACTCTTTGAATTTGAATATAAAATATACAGTAATTCACCAGAAAATTGCATGTTCTTTGGTTTATATGTTACATGTAAAAAAAATAGAAGCAAGGAAAGAAACAAATCGAGAAATAAAGGGGAAGCAAGGCATGATGGAAGAGTAATGAATGCGTAACCTTAAAGAGAGGAGCTAATGAAAGATGCTTCGTCTATGGACTTAATGAGACGTCACAATTCTCCTCACACACTTGAAAACATAATGTGTTTACAAGCACAAGAAAATGCAGACACAGTGCCCGTAAAACCACCATCGACAACATTTTCACATTTCCCCACGTCACGTGCCTTTTTCCACGTGTCTCCTCACTTTGTCGCCTCCACTTCGACAAATTCTCTTTTATCTCTCTTTACCTTAGACATGAGAGCAATTCCAACTAAGATTTCTAGTTACAGAATTCTCAAAATACATAACCGGTTCTAAGAAATCTATGACTATAAGTAATTTTTTTTTAAAATGGTTGTTTTTGGATTTCGAACCCCGATTGGACGAAAGAAAATTATAATTTTCAGATTTTATCACTAGACTAAAGAAAATATTTAAAAAATTGTGGCTGAAAATATTTTTATAATAAAATGGCTGGAATCTACTGCTTCTTTGACTTGGTCCAGAAGCCAGCTCTGTATATATGTATGTATATATTTATATTAGGTTGGATGTAGGATAATCTCCTTAAAAGGAGCATATTTCCAGTTTGTATTAGTGTGATTCTCTTATATTTAGGATAGTCTCCTTATAAGGAGATGTCTTTCCAGTTTGTCTCGATTTCCTCCCTTTTCCATCTTGTCTAAGAGCAAGATTAACCGAGGTTTATTAAGGTATGATTCTTAGTTTTTTTAAGAGACGTATCTTAACTTTTAACTAAGAAAACCTAAGAACCGTCTCTTAAATAAGAACCATAAGAGCCGTCTATTAGCGGGAAAAAATGTAAAAAAAAAAAGAGACAAATTTTAAGTTAAGAACCCACCTTAAGAGACTCGGATTAATCATGACCTAATGTATTTGATTAAATGAATACTAAGGTATTTTGGAGAGACGGTCCGATGCAGATGACTTAATGTTTTAATGTTGAGAGATTTATCATGAGAGCGTTGATGAAAATGCCCAAGCCAATGTTTTAATGTTGAGAGATTTACCATGAGACAGTTGATGAAAATGCCCTAAGCCAATTAGATGTAGTTAATACATTGTTTTAAACCTGAAACATTCAAGCAATGTCTTTATCATAATTAGTTAATAACCGAAGTGTATTACGATGATACCGTTGGTTTGAAGAAGGAAACTGACCTTAGACAGAATAAAAAGCAGAAAATATATTTAGCTTGAACCAAAAGAAACTCTAAAGGAAACAAAGGGAAAGATAAAGAAGATATATGTTCCCCACCATCCCTACCAATACCATCACCATTCCTCACTTTTTAATTCTTTCTTCTTCAATCCTTTCTCCACACCATTCTTTAATTTGTTCCCTTCAGTTTTTTTTCATATATCTTTTACTTTTTTTTTGTTTCTTATTAACCAATATATTGCATGTATTTGGTCAGTACTTGTCTTTTGATCTGATACACGTACGAATGTTCATGTTAGTCACACAAAAAAAACGTATGAATATTCTAGAAAACAATTTCTCGTAGAAACAACACTTTGTATGCTTGACCTTTGATTTTTTTATTTTTCAAACAGTACTTAGATCTAGAAACATTTGATGTACAAAAGTATTTAATTGAATAAATTTTAAATTTATCTAAAAACGATCAAAGCACAAAAAGTAAAATAAAAAGCAATATATAACAAATAACATTAAATTATAAACTAAACATGCAGACTTGAGATTTATGGAACCAAGTTTTCTACCAATATATAACAAAAGGAAACATGCATATTACACTACTTCCTCCGTTCAACAAATATACACCCTCTGTTTTTAATCAGATGATGTTTTAAATAAGTTCACAAAAAATAAAAAACTTACAATCTTTTAAAAAATAATTTTAAATATATAATTTTAAAATCATTTAACCAATTATAAAAAAATTATAAAATTTAATTGTTTAAATAGTTTCCAATAAAGTTAAAAATAACTTTAAAACTTCAAAACATTATATTGTTTCACAATATAAACCTTCTAAAACATCATGTAATTTGAAACGAAAGGAGCAATATTTATGAATTGTTCATACATATTAAGAAAAACAAATTAATATCATAAATGAATCATTTTTTGCAAATGTTAATTTTTAATAAAGTTAAACCAATAGTAACTTAATAAACTCAATTAATTTTTAAAGTTACAATTTACTATAATTAAACAAAAGAAAATTTTAGTTTATTAAGTTACTATTTACTATAATTAAACAAAAGAAAAATCATAGAAAGCACAAAAATGTAAATTTTGTGAATTTTTTTTCAAAACTTTTATCTTTATGGAAACTGAGGGGGTGGGATATAAACTAATTTCAACAGGAAAACAGTGACTCTCAGAACTCAAGACACTCATAGTTTTTTAGTTTCAAGACTTAATCATACTGTCTGGTCCTTTTATAAATCATTAAATTGTAAGAGAAATTTCCCCTCTTTTTGAGAAAAATGAATATACTAGTATATTTACTTTATGTTATATCCCATATTATGATAACTCGACTTTACTGCAATGTGTTTGCTTGTCAGTAAAATCATGGGTTGACCTCAAATCAGGATGATTACATGTCTGGCCTCTCTTGCTGGCCAACTCATTCCATTTTCCTCGTTTTTTGCTTTTTATGTCACAAAGTTGACCATAGCAACATGCAAGACCAATTATTACTTTTTTCTCTGAGTATTTTAGGTTCGAAACCATTTCTCGAATCGGTTTTGTCATTCTTTAAACAAGTTCTTATATAGATCACTAGATGGAACCATATTCTAGTTGATAAATGCAGTTAAACGTAGGTAGTCTTAATAATTCCTCTGACGAATGAGTTAAAACTTAAGAGCTACTCGGTCGTCTTTTTCTTTTTCCAATAATGGTGTTTTATCATTTTAGCGTAAGGAAATACGTTTTCCCTTGTTTTTAGAAATATATCCTTTATTTTGCTCTTCCAGTTTTACTTTGCAATGAAGTTTCTTCTATTATTATGATAAATCAATGAAGAAATACAACTAATTTGATTAAGTTTTGATATGTGATTCCTCTGTGTTTAAAAACTATGATGAACAAATAAAGATATAGTAAAAGACAAAATATTGAAGGTGATTTGTTGAGATATATCAAGTGACTTTAGCTTTAAAATCTATCAACAACTACATAAATTACCAATCACGCTTTATGTAGTTTTAAACTAAAACAAAAAAAACTTAAAGGTATTGTGGTAGGAACCTTGTTTTCTAAAACAAAAAAAATGTTGTAGGAATAACTTTTTTATATTTACTTTTTACCATTTAATTTACACATTTACATCAGATACAATTACTTCAAAATTTTCAACATATTAAATTTTACAATAAAATTTTTATAGCTAAAATTCAACCAATCATCCTCATTGTATATGAGTAATTATCACTGGTAAATAACCAAAAAGAAATTGTTAGTATTTTATTATGTATACTTGTATTTTTATTATTCAAAAATAAAATAATGGTCCATAAACTTGTTAGGCCTCAACAAAGTCGCAAAAAAAAAAATTTGTAAATAATCTATAGAAATTACCTTTTTTAGTTCAAACAACAAAACTCAACTTTACTATCCTTTTTTGTAACTATAGGTCAATCACCTTCACCTAGCTATATTTAGAAAAGTTCTGTCATTTTCAAAATGTTAAATTTAGAACTCTAATGTTAGAGTGCGTAAACCCTACTAAGTTTAAGATGGTTTATTGGTTTGTTTTCAGAACCAATGAAAAAAAAACAAAAAAAAGGTACGTTGATTTCTCCTTAAAACTGAGAGAAAGCATGTTTTCTTTAAGCACAATTCAAAGTTTACAAAATAGAGGAAGATTTAGATTTGGTGTCTAAAGTAGTCTAGGAGGGCAATCTAGTGAGGTATTAGTAATTAATATTCTTTTCATTTATCTTATTTGAGCTTGTTAAAACTTAATACACTAATAATGTATGAATGCATGAAACTCGATAAAGCAAAGATACGGAGTGTGTGCGTGCGTGTTAATACTGCGGTTTTACGTGCGTGCCTTTCTATAGAATTATTGATAGTATATTTTATTTCATTTATTTGGATTTTAGATTACGCACTAACCCCGTGATTGATTCGGGCTTTTTCCAATCTTAAAACGCGATAAAGGGAGTATGTGGCTGTGTAGTAACATTATGTTCTATTTTACTCTGCACTCTCTAATTATGACGTTATTTTCCCTTTCAAATGTCATTTTGATTTGCGCTCGTAGTTGCATATTAATTACAAGGTTTTAGTTTTTTTATTATTTTCATATTGCTTTATTAGAAGAGAAAAAGTATAAGCAGGTGTTTATCATACTACATTTCCACTATGTTCATAAGCCATTTAAGGGCCCAAACATATGAAGGAATATCAGAGTAATAAGCTTCTTCATTTCCTTGCGAGACAAAGTTCGGAGTGTCAGCCATGAATGATACCAAAACTCAAGTAGCTTAATCTCCTTTCTCAATCTAACATATTTGAAAACCCTAATTTGTACCAGTTATATACTTCATTATTCTTCAATGAATCTGTAACGTCTCGACCGCCCACGGTTAATAGGCCATCCACGTCCGCTCTCTCGGCCCGTGGGTTCCATTTTGTTCCAACGGTCGTTGCGTAAATTTTCCAATCCCATTATGTTCCAACGGTCGTTGCGTAAATTTTTCAAGGCTCGAAATCATTGTTTATTGTCCCTGCAATGACCACCCGACCTTTCCCCGTGTTTTGGCCGCATTCACACGGTATCGCGAATCATTTTCCGATAGGTCATCCATCCTTCCACTACTCCAACATAAGCACGATTAACCCTGGAATTCTAAACGGATGTGTGACGGAAAAAGTAAGTCAACTTTGGTAACATAGGTAGCCAAAACAATTCTCTAAAACATTTCTATATATATACTAAAAATCGAGATGTTACAGAATCATACAAGTCGATTGTTTGTTTGACAGTCATTTTCTTATTGTTAAACTAATTTTAGTTGAAGGAGACTGTGCTAATATAAATATATAGTTAGCTTAAAAGCAAAGCATTCATAGAGAATACTGTTACAACTGTTAGAGCATTTCCAATAAGAGCTATCCGCGCTGCAAAGCAACTGGTACTTGATTGAGGTGGGAGGAGGGGAGGGGGCGGTTTGAGTTCGTACAAAGCCCTCATTATTCTAGCTTCGAGTTCTCAAAATATTTTTTTATATATTTATATTAATTAAAAATTCATAATTAAATATATATATATATATATGTATTTTGAGAATTTTGGAACTAGGACTCTCTTTCTTAGAGGTTCTCTTAGGGACAATTCTGTATATATATATATTTAATTGTGAATTTTGGAACTAGGACTCTCTTTCTTATAAGTTTTCTTAGACCATCTTTAACCCTAGAACCCCAAGTGGGGTTCTTATTTTTTTTCTTATTTCTTTTTTTTGCTGATTTAAAAAAAGAAAGAAAAAAAATTAAAAATGAACCAATTACGGGCCGCCACATGGCAGTGAGGCCCGCAAACAGTGTAAGAAACCCTCCAAAAACGGTTCTTATTTAGGAGTTTTAAGAAGCGGTTCTTGCACTGTTCATGGACCCCACATGTCAGTGGGGTCCGCGAACAGTGCAAGAGCCCCTCTTAAGAGACTGCAATAATCATGCTCTTAGGGACAATTCTGATGAGAACTAACGTAACTTGTGGAGACAAAAGAGTTCATGTATAATTCTTTTGAAAGAGGTAATGTTTTTGTTATTCATTTATCAACTAATCAAGAGTTGTCTTTAAAAAAAAACAGTAGTCTTTCAGTACTAAAATGCATAATTCTGACTAAAATGGTTTAGTTAGTATAGATTAGCATGTGATTTACTGGGTTTAACATTTTCTATATGAAAAAACTCTGGTTTGATACAAGTTTATTGACCAAAAATAAAATTCATGTCACTACCAAGATGTAAAATCGTACAAAAAGCATGGCAAAAGTGATTTGAAAATATCGAAATTAAAATGAAATTAAATCTCATAAAAAATGCAAGAGTGAGTCATTGTAATGGAGGACAAATGTCTAAAATACAGTAGCAAAAGGGGACAAAAGGACACAAATGGGGCTATCAAGCACGTGGCTTTCACGTGAACTTCACGCCCTTCCTTTTTTTCTCCTCTTTCACTTTTTCTCATTTGAGGAGAATGCTGCCAAAACTCAACGTGGGTCCCATTAGTATATTATGGCGGGCCCAAGCCCATTCTCCATTGTCCTTATACTACCCACGTGGGCTTTTTGGCTCGTTCCTTCTTTTTTTTTTCTTTTGTCGTAAACAGTGAACATTGTATTTTGTCGACAATTGTCATGTTTCTTCGATTTTTGGAAGATAACGAAAACTGAGTAAATATATTTTGTCCTTTTCACTGATGTTTTAAGCAAAAGATATTTGTATATGTTGTGGCCATCTGACATACTGACTATGTATAATATAAGTTTTTCTAAACTCCTACGTGATTTTGTTGAGTATCTAAATAATATTTTTGTAATGTGAAATATATACAAAAAATTATGAAAAATAAAATAAAAGATGCTGAGATTCGACATAGTACCAGTACCTGTGAGACCAATACTGACAGATTAATTGCACCTGAGAAAAGAAAAATAGCTTACATAAACAATAATAATAATAATATTAAAAAGAAAAAATAAACAAAATGAAATATAAAAAGAGCCAAAAGGCAGTGAGGGTTGATCAACAAAAGAAAGATAGCTTTCACTAACTCTTACAAACGAAGACAAAAGCCTTTTGGGATCATTCAACAAGACAAAAGATGACTTCTACATCGTCATCAACCTTCAGACCAAAGTAAGTTCTTGAATTCACTTTAACATATACGCACAACCTGATGTAGATGATGTTTGTTCTTACCAAGGTGATTTATTGTTCTTGCAGGTTAACAGATCAAGAGTATATGGAGCTTGTGTTTGAGAATGGGCAGTTTCTTGCAAAGAGCCAAAGATCCAACGCCTTTTCTCTGCAGAATCAACGTACCAAGTCGATCGTGGATTTGTACGAGGACGAGTATAACGAGGATTTCAAGAAGAGTATTACTCATCGTGCTGATGAGAAGCTTGTAGACACACAGGTTGTTACAACACATCATTGCTGTTCTTGATGCATATGAGACAACCATGTTGCAAGAAAATAATAAACATGCTGATGAATTAACTTAATTTTGATTCAGACTTTGAAAGCTTCTTCATCAAAGAGGATGGTTGATTATGAGAACCGAAATGATATTGAGTTTATACCACCTGATGAGCAATCTGTGGTTGCTGAAAGGTCGGTTGAATCGGGCTTTGACTCCACAGATTTTACTGAAGACAGTGAAGGATCCACGTATCTAAGCAGTGTAAGATGATTTGATTATTGGTTTGGTTTTATCTGTTAGGTTCTTGTGTGAAGATGGTTTTTGTCTCAGCAGAGTTTAGATGATCCGAGGCCACGAGTCCCTGCAAGAACAAGAAAAGATTTGGTCAAGAGAAGACGAAGTAACGAGCTTTATAACTCACCTGAAAGGGTAAGTAATCTCATGAAACAACATAGCAACTTAGTAAAACCTGAATCTAATAGATTCATTTGTATATTGATATATACTCTTATGAAAACAGAAGCAAAGAAACGACATCAACAAGAAAATGCGTACATTGCAGAATCTAATACCTAACTCTAACAAGGTTTGTCCACAAGAACGAACTTTCTAATATGTTTCAAAAAGAGAAGATTCTGTAGATTTTACCATTACTTACATTACTCAACTGTTTATAGGACGACAATGAATCAACGTTGGATGAAGCAATCAATTATATGACGACCCTTCAACTTCAAGTTCAGGTATAACAACTTGCAACTGTTTAAATATAGAGATTCTTGTTCTAACCTGTATAAAATCTGGGATGGCAGATGATGACGATGGGTAACAGATTTGTTACACCAGCAATGATGTTGCCTTTGGGGCCGCATTACTATCAGATGGGTCTAGCAACATGTATGCAAACGGGCGTACCACAGTTTCTGTCTACGCCTGTTACGGGAGCTGGCTTACCAGGGGTTAGTAACTCAACAGATATGCTAAGGTTTCTTAACCATCCTGGACTAATAATGCCAATGCAAAACTCTGCGTTTTTCAATCCTCAATCTGTACCGCCGTCATGTGCTGCTTTCCCTAATCAAATACAAAAATCCACTTTGTCAAATCTAGATGATGCAAGAACAGATGGAGGGATTCTATATGGTAAAAAAATATGATACACTGTGAGCAGATGAAAGAGACAGTGATGACAGTTACCTCCTGATTTGCCGACATGTTATTGTCCTAATACATAGTGAGAAGACTGGAGCGAGCCATCTCAAGGTGAACCCCACAGGTCCAAAAGAGCACTACAGGAAATCAACTTACAACGGAAGGATCTGCTCAAATTTCTCTTTTTAGTGCCAGCTTTTGAGGTTAATGTAACATAGAGGGGAGAATAATAATCTGGAGTACTATTCTCCATCTGATAGATATGTTGGAGAGATTTGTCTATTAGAGGAATTATTGAGATCATCCAAAGCTTTGTTTATAAAACAACCTCCTGAGTTTATACAATAGAGTGAAGCTTTTGCTTCTTGAATCCCAACAAGATCGCATAGCATACAAATGCTATGGAACTCAGCCTTACCAAGTTCCATTCCATTTATATGATACTGATTGTACAACAAGTAGAGAAGAGATCGCACGCACCACAATGAAGATGCATTGTGCAACTATGCTCTGCTCCCAAGTATCGTTTTTCCTGCTATCTTTTCAGTAGCTTGCGCCTCCACTGTTTGTTTTGTATTGCCAAGTTTAAGCTCAGAGAACATCTCATTAAGTGAATCTGCTGTATCTGAACTCATTGATCTGACCAGGGAGTTTTCGCTTTCAAGCTCCATCTCTAATTTAATGAATTCTTCTTCTTGGATATCTTCATCATCACTATCTGCATATGGAGCTGACTCCGCCACACCAACAAAGAGTACAAGTTCCTTAAAGACCAGATACATCTCTCATGGAACAATACACATTTATTAAAAGATATATCACTTTCATTGTGCATCAAAATAACTGGAAACCAACAAATGAATAACGAAAAACACAGAGTCTAAGAAGACGAAAGCACTTTGATTACAAACTGAAGAGACTCACTAGTACATGATCAATGCATAGAGGCGTCTTTCCTCCTCGATCAAACCACGACTTCGATAACACTATACTCATTGTTCCAACTAAAACAGTTTCCTAAGCGATTTGAGCAGAGGATCAATCATGAACACTTGGAAATAACGCGAAAGCTTAAATCATCAACTCACGCCAAAACTGAAATCTGAATCTCCCAATCGGATCTGGCCATCGCCATCTCCTCGGAACTCCTTCTCAGAATCGGATTCATTTTTATACGATTCAAGTGAGGAAGAAGAGCTTCTAGGCTCTCAAATCTACGGGACTTGCGACGGATTCCTGCGAATTTTGAAACTCGATTTCCCGCCGCACTAGAAGTTCGTCGGAGAGAATACACAAAGGAGTTCTCACATCGACATGCTCTCCCGTTTTAATTACGCACTTCAGCACTGCGTGATGTTTTTATTTCCATACAACATAAATATTGGATCCTTTTAGGCCCAGACCGGCCCATTAGTGACAAAGAAGGAGCCAGTCGAGTGCCGTATAAAAAAAAAGTGTAAAGACGAGACAAGAAGGAATCCTGTCATTTTATAGAATGGAATGGTGTAGAAATGTTCCTTTTTTTTTCACAATGGATTGAAATTCATTCAAAGGATGAGATACAAAGACTAGTACATACGCTGAAACAAGGAAATATCATCAGCAGCTAAATCCCAAAGCAGGGAAACTAAAACCCACATCCGGGCATCTAAAGAAAACCATTGAAAATCTAAATTTGATGTCCTAAGTTACTGAAGGTTCTAAGATAATGCAGGAGAGGAAAGAGATCAAGAACCTTAGACTACCGGAGGCTTCATAGAGACAGCCAAACGAAACGAAGACGGGACTCCAATCAGGATAGACCAGCAACACTTGGACAACTAGACAACCAACTCGAAAGACAGCAAAGGTCCATCTGCCAAATTTCACAGCAGAGCGAGGAAACACGCCTCATAACCAAACCTTTCACCGAGAAGAAGCCGAAAGCATAACAAGGGACTTCATAACGCTTCACCGTTGAAGAAAATGTCCATAGAACCAAACATCTCCAAGCAAAACCAGAACCACGTAGAGAAAGCCATTACTTTGAAAACACCATCTGAGAAACTGCCAAAAGAAGAGAACATCCAAACTCAGAATAAAAGCACTTGAAACTGCCCACAAATACACCCAGCCGAAACAACGACTCCACCGAGAGTTAAAATCTCTGAAGCAACGATGAACAGTAAAGGAGCTAGAGTTGAAGAAAGCCAAGAAACGACGTCAGCGAAAGCACCTGCACTGCCCCCGGCAGCTACACCGCACCGTCAACAGGTCCTCAACCTGACATATGGCGCCAGACTCGACTCTGAACTCAACTCTCCAAACCAAAACCTCACCTGAAGCTAGCAAAGAACTGGAGACACTCCTCACAAAGGGAACTCAGACTAGCAGAAGACACATGGGAGCACAGAAAACCAAATCGACTAAGCACCAGCTACCACCAAAACAATCTCCTCTACAAAGACTCAATCAACGGCCAGAGACTTAAAGGACATAAGCTACACATCAACCTTGGAGTGGTCACAAACAGAAGAGTCAAAGGCTCGAGCTTGACCGCTAACCTTCAATGGCTCTGGAATAGGATTGAGCATATCACCACTACCGTACATAAGCCGACGAGCCCACCACCTAGAAAATCTCCCACCGAGCCAAAGTAACGAAGAACCGAAACCATACCCTCGATTCTCCTCTTTAGCTCAGATTTGAGACCACGAACAAAAAAGATGACCATTAACCGAAACTAAAACCAAAGAGATATAGCATATGATGATACGGGACCGCTCTCGGCGGCGGTGAGAAGCACCGGCCGCCGGAGCAGCAGCTCAGCAAGCGGCCAAATTCTTTTCTTTAGGGTTTGACGGCGAGTTGTTCGGTCGCCGCCTTCGTTTAGAATGGTGTAGAAATGTTCATTCCATCAGTTCCACGCAAAATTACAATTACTTTAGCAAATATTATATATGTGAGGTGATGTTAAGGTTTTCTGTTTATTCATATGAGCAAAATATTTATTTATTCTTGATTTTAGAAATTTATTTTCTTTCAATTTTAAATTAGGTGAACATAAACATCAATAAGTTTGATATAATAAAACAATATATAAACTTATATATATATATTATAAATATTATAAGTTAAAGATATAATACTTAGACATATATCTAGATAATTAAAATTATATACTAAGTTTGGACTCTTCTTTCATTTGATTTATTACATTAATAATTTTTAATGTTGTATTGTTTCGCTGATGTTTTTTGAAAACTAAGACCAAAACTTATTTATGTAAAGGATCGGCTGAAAGCTCGAGCTTTCTTTAGCTTGGCGCAAGGGCCAGCACTGATTGCTTAGTCTAAACATGTGCTCTTCACATACGAATACTCGATTTTATAAGATTGCATTATGTGGTCTATATAGGTAAATAGCCCTCGCTGATTTCGATGGCTTTTCTCACAGCTATGGTTTGTATAGGCTATTAACTTTAGCTGACATGGTCCTGGTTTTTGCTTAGTTTAACGAACTATAAATCTTAAAAATCTTTAACCAAAAATAATAATAATAATAACAAATGTTAAAAATCTATAAATTTTCTTGTTTTTTTGAACGGCAATAAACTTTTTTATCTCTTAGTAGTCAAGATTAGATGCCCCACAAAAGTATCAAAAGCTACACACACACACACACATATATATATATATATAAATGCATCAATTTCCATTTTGTCCTAAATAATAATCATTTACATATATTTGGTGAAACAATGTCTATGTATATATGCATCAATTCCTATTTTGTGCTAAATAGTAGTAATCATTTACATATATATATATATGGTGAAATAACGCCTCTAGTTTTTGTTGTTGTTATTTACATATAGACAGACCTGTATATTTGTTCAAAAAAAAAGAGAGACAGACCTCTATATTTTATACAATAACGGTTTCATTATCCATCTCTGCATGCCCTCATGGCTCATGCTAGTATATAGGCTTCCTTCGCAGTATGCTAAACCAAAAACCCTATAAAAGACAAATACCGTTGAAATACCTAAAATTTATTTCAATCCTCCCAAAACGCTCTAATTTTCTTTTGTTTTTATCGGTAGTATCATTCAAGAAAACCTTGAGTTAATTATTTTTTTGGAACACAACTTGAGTTAAATCTTGTTCAGTTCTATTGTACAAATGAGGCTCCAGAAATCTATACATGTCAAAATATATTCTAAACTAGTCTTAGAGCTAGCCAGCTATGTAAGCCCTAGATTCTACTTATTATGGTATATATAGACTACTAATTAATGCTTGTGACTATATATTTGCAGGAATCACGATAATCAAGATAAGTATACAAACATTTCCATATATAATGTAGTATATGACACTACTATTATCATCACATTGTATTAGTTGTTGATTTTATTCTTTTTTTTTTGTTGATTTTTATTCTATTTCTAGCTAAACAGTATATCACCAACGGAATGCAATTAAAGATTCAGAGTTAACCACACATAAACAAACCCAACAAGACCTAAAGTTAACACTCCATGAGTGTATCTTTTATATATATATGCAATGATCCAGTCATCCAGACAGAAACCAGGTTGTGAATTAAGTAAAAATTCATTTACTTCTGTAACAATTAATGCATCAGCAATATATATATGAGACATATCATTCCCTATCAGCCTTACCAAGCTGAAAAAGATACTTTTTAATTATTTATTTAATACTAAGATATAGTAAAGTTTATTGTGAAATGTAAATTTTTATATTTTTGGTTTTTGTCTCTGCCCATCTCCTGCAAGCTGCAAAATCTGCTTGACTAATTAAGCAGCAACAACCGCTTCACAAATGCAGCCGTACAATGACAGCAGCCATCAAAATAAACTAAACAGATCATCAATAACCATTTAATGTCAGTATACACAATATTGCAATTACATATTATAAATATATCTACATATATTTCACTTTTGTAAGACCTCCCATATCTTCTGATTAGTTTCTGACCAGAGGGACATGGGTTTTGAAGTTTAACACTGATCCCTAGCTATCCAAAGCTTATGTTCTTTTATACTCTGACCCACCGATGTTAATAGGAGACTTATTGAGAAAAAGCTTCGAACCAATTTGAAGAACAAATTATAATCAAAACAAAAGGACTTTGGTTATAAGAATCTTAAGAACATATTATTTATTGATATTATCATTAAATCTTGAACGACATCCTTGTGTCACATATATATAATTATATGTATAGTTATCAACTTATCATACATGATGTGTATTATATAGTAGTGATAAACCTCATAATAAATCATCATCATCTATGCAAATCGAAAGACAAAGAAGACTTTCCTTTCTTTGTAAACAAGTGATGATCCTCATCGACACTTGCAGCTTCCATTGCTACCAAAGACTCATCATCACTGCTCACTAACCTCAACTGGAGGAGAGAACCAACACCAGCCATAGAAACGCCGCCACGTGACATACTACCACCGGAGGACGATGACTCTTCCTCCGTGCTATTCACACTTCCTCCTCCTCCTCCTCCTCCACCGCACTCCATGTCCACTCCAAACAGCCTTAACCTCTTCTCTCCTCTTGATGAAGCCATATCAGCCACGTGTGATGCTCTCCTTTGCATTGTCACCGGCACAGATTCAGTTATAGCCGTTGGATCATGTCTCTCCATTGACCTCACATAATATCCAATTCCAAGATCTGGTTGATATCGATGATAAAGGTTCTGAGGATGAGAGAAAGAGTAAAACCTAGGGAACATAGCTCCCGTGAAATAATGAGCAGTTTGATGATGATCATCTAGAATCTTTGGTCGTCTCCTCCAGTCTATGAAAAGCTTATCTTTATCACCAGGATCTCTCTGAAAAGAAACGATGTCGCCAGCATCAAGCTTCTTGTCTTTGACGAAGCGGCTCCAACCTTTTGTCATCACATAACTTTGGCTACTGTTCCAGTAAGAGTAACGGAATCTCCATGGGTTTCCTGTTCTGTCTTCGAAGTTTAGAAGCAAACCTTTGTTGTTGTCATGTGTTGAGGAATGATCTAAAGGGAAGTATCTCTCCGCGTGTTGCTTTGGTATCACCAGTCGGTTTAGTTTCCCTACGTCGCTTGGTGTTACTACTTTGTCGAACATGTGCTCTTTCTCCATTGAAGAAGGTTCTTCCACATGCTTCTCTTCTTCTTGATTCATCTTCTTGTTTGAGGAAAGAAAAAATCAATGAGAGAAGTTACAGATTCAAGAAACAGGAGACACATAGACAAATGAAAACCCTAGTTTTAGCAATTAAGAAAAGAAGGGAGAATGGGAGGAGAGTGTGGTGGTGGATGAGAGATTTGACCTAATTATGCAAAAGTAGAAAGTGGGGGGTGTTTGCGCCTAACTTCACTGATTAGCACACGGTTCTGTCTGATCTCTCTCTCTCTCTCTCTATGGAGCAAGAAGCTTTTCAAATCTAAGAAAGATAAAGCAAAGTATAATTAGGAACCATATCGTCTCTCAAGAACAAAGGAAGAGAGAGAGAGAGAGAGAAAAAGGAAGGACTCATGAATATAAGATTGATAGAGAGATGGGCTAAGAGGAGAGAGAAAGAGGGGGCAACCCATCAATAATATGGTTCTGTTCGTGTGAGCTTCTTGTTATTTTTAACCATTTTCGTTTCATTTTTCTTCATACACATTGGTATTGGAATTGTTTTTAAACTAGCTTGACTAAATTTCTATATTTTTAATACTTAGATTATTATTATCTAATTTACTATTTTGATTAATTATTTTAAATTTTAATATTAGTTTTAATTGTTTTCAGTTATTATAAAGATCCATTTTGTTACTTTCTACTATTCTAATAGTAGTATATAGTAATGATTTCATAAAATAGAGTAAAAATCTCTAGATTTCAGAAAATCTTAGAAAAAAACTATATTTAAAAAGGATAAATAAATAAATAATATTAAATGCAAATTAAATTTATTAAAAAAAACAAAATTTAAGAGGTCCTAAATAATTTTGGGTAAAATCTTCATTAAGAGGTCTCTTTGTGGTATTTAGTAACGACAGAAAATCAAGCATAAAATTAATAGTCCAACTCTAAATTAATATTCATGTTTTACATTATATACAATGTCACTATTCAGAAGTACGATCCAATAAAATAAAAATAATTTGTTGGGATATTATGTTGAAAAAAAGATTAAAAAGATTAGTCAAGAGAAGACTATTGGATTTTATGAACATGATAATTATTGAGGTATGTGGTAAGGCTTTTTGGGATGGGTTGCCTCAATTTGCTTTTAGAAGGACAAGATGACATGTTATTTTAGTTGATATTTATTTACTGTTGACTTTTTATTTGTTTGGCCCTAAAACTTATTTCAGGAAAAATGATAATCTAATCAATTTTCTTGAAACTAATAATCTATTTTTTTATAAAAAAAACATAAAGTGAACAACTCATTTATACTTCGAAAACGATGAATTTATACATGTGTACACGTAGACAACAAAAGAATACATTTGTAAGTACATCTATAGGAATGTATACAAATGATGTTTTTTTTTATTCAAATTTTCATAATACAGTTGATTGATTTTATGTTTTCATGCGCCTATACTTCACATACTAAAACTCTTATTAGTTATTAAATGATGTTAACACATGCAATTAGAAATATGTTTAATGGAAATTTATGATTTACTATTACGAAGCTGAAAGCTCAAAGGACTTTTTACTAAAAAAAGTTTTTTTTTTGTTAGATGGCGGATTTAATCGTTATCATAATCAGCTATATATCAGGTCACGTGAAAACATAAACACAGTTATTAATTTTCTCGTGGACAGACCAAAGTATCTAGAGCTACCGCCATAAAGATTTAAATACTTTTGCTAAAAAGATTTTATAATTTTCAAAAAAAGAACAAAACGAAACGCAATACAATACAATACTTTGAAAATTGAGAGTGATTTTACACAGATTTTTAGTATTGACTCTGCTAAAATTCAAATTTATTAAGGTATTAAACAATATTATATAATTTTGCCCGCGATAAACATAAATTCTAGATCCACTCCTGACTGCACCAGTTGTGTGTACAGCTCATTCTTTATACAGACATCACGTAAACATTACTACATAACATACATGTTATTCAAGAACAAGACACGTGACACTCGCATGACCACTCCCAGTAAAAATTAAAAGCTTGTTTAAAAACTTCACGTAAATTCATGTTAAATCTTATCGTTATTTACGTACGTGGTAAGTGGTCCTGAAAGAGACAAAGCACCATTCATGTCTCTCTGGCCAATTTCGTCTTAATTAGGGGAGAATAACTATTAAGTAAATCTCAATTAGGGTTAAAGAAAAGTTCTTGTTTCATTTTCCTTAAAAAAAAACAAAGAGTAGATAGAAAAAAAAAGGTGGTCCAAACTCTCATCTCACATTACATAGTTGAGTGGTCACAAAACTTTCAGGCGATGAACTGTTAATTTTTCGGTTCGATGGCTATACATTATATATATATATATATATATATATATATTGTTAGTATCTATATACAGCCAACTTTTATTTGGTCATGATAACACATCCAACATGAAATCACAGTATTAAATTATTTACAATAACTAATCGATCCAAATTTTACTCTATCCGTCTCACCAGTGGGATTTCTTTAAGATGATTTTCTGCAAAGTAATAATGTCGAATAAAACAAACTATTTCTAAATCTAAAATGGTGAAAAAATCACTAAATGTTTATTTTATGGGAAATTAGGAAGGAGACGTCGTAGCGTCGCCCTTTTCAAAGCATGTACCCTGGTACCGATCAAACAAAAAAAACATACAAGTTATGATTCCAAGAATGTTTCAAGATCACAAAGAACGGAATGCTGCTTGACTTATCCATTAAAGTTAAGACAACATACAAGTCTTCTGCTTAGGCTTTGTGCTTATGAACTTAAGTGGTTGTTGTCCTCTTTTCCTCTTGTTCAGACTCTCTCTGTTATTAGACTCCTCATGTGTCTGCAGCATAGAGTAAGTATGATGAATAACCGACAAAAGTGCATGTTCTCCAGAAGGATCACAGTAAAATGGTGTTTCGTTTTAAAAAAAACCATTGCAACAGAGAAGTAACATCTTACCTTTTCTTGTGTTTGCCAAGCTCCATCTTTCCACTCCATAGATGGTCTTAACTGAGAGTGGTCAAAGTCTTTACTCTGATTGTTTCGACCCAAAAGCACAGTGTATCTATCCCCACAAAGAACCTTGCTAACTACACTTGGACACCATCCAGACTCGAGCAGGGCATCCACATTTTTCATCAACCCAAAAGATCTTGAACCAAAAGGCGGTGGTGAAGGCCTGGTATCAGAGTAAGGAACGCTAGTCTTGGTGTATTCATCTTCTTTATCATTCAAACTCTTGTACTTCACCAGCAACGTCCCATCTTCATTCTCCTTTATGGTTATAGCCGGAACCCAAATAATACCAAATGGTTCCACCTTTGTTCTGATTTCTACAGACGTTCCAGCTCTAAACTCCGAGGTAATCAAATGCTTCAGCCACACACACACAAACAAGAAACAGTAAAAAGATGAAAACTTAAATCAAAGATGAATAATAAAGGGAGAAGACTTTACTCGTTTTAGGCAACGAAACCACTCTTCATCTTTCCAAACCAAGTGTTGTCGCAAGTCCTTACGTTCCACCTCGATGACATCTGGTTCGAACCTGACGTACACCAAGAAACGCTCACAACCCAAAACTTTAATCACCCAACCAGACCACCAGCCACCTTTGTGAGCAGCGTCAATCATGTCACCTTCCTCAAAACCAACGTCAGGGAACGCATCCAAAGGTGGAAGGGGACGAAGCAGACGATGAGAAGCGGTTGTGATTAACGGAGGAGAGTAGTCGTCGTTGAGCAGAGGGTTCAAGTGGCGGACAGAGAGCATGGTGCGGTTAGAGAGAGAAAGGTTTTGTTGGAGAAGAGAGCGATACCACACATAACCAGAAGAGACTTCAATCTCGGAGCCTTTAGAAGCGGAGAGTTTCTCCTTTGTCCCTGTAGTTAACAGCATATGCCTTCCTCCACAAGAAAATCACTTTTGTCAACGAAACCCTTAGAACAACTTTTACTTAGTCTTAGAGAAAATGAGCTAGGGTTTTTATTAATATAGGGTTTAAAACCACTGGTAATTAGGATTTTATACGTATAGTTTACGAACTATGATCCATACATATATATAAACTACAATAAATAACATAGTAAAGACCAAGCCGACCAGCTATAGCTGAAGAAACTTAAAATGAATAATAGCTTCAAAGATACTTTAAGACAACCGCAGAAACAAGAAGTTATCTCCTATGATACATTCCTGACACATTTTACTTCAAACTAAAGTGTAGTTCACAGATCCTCTGATAACATAATTAGAAGACCATATACCTGGAATCCCGAGGAAGAAAGCTAATCTTTTCACCAAGATTTGCTCAGGTATAGTACTCATACACACCACTCCCATCAGATGCAAGTTTTGCAGAAATGCTGTTGATAACACTCCCACAACCACAAGCGCCACTGAGACAGACGGACCGCATTCTCCTTGCAGGTAACAGAACCATCCACATTGACTCGGGTCTACATCAACACACAAAAAATAGAAGAAGAAAGCCTCTTGAACAGGTGGAAAAAGGTCAGTATATTGGATAGCATGTGAGACTACGTGCACCGTAAAACAATTCCAGTCTCATGTTTTGAACTGATATAGAAACACTTCCAAGAGAGTGGTATTGTTCACATTAAATTACCTGAGAAAATTCGACGTTCAACAATGGACTTATCACGGCAACATCCACATAACCTGGCAAAAACAGAAGCTCAGGAGCATTCTTTGGTGTTGCAGCTGAAGCAGACAGCCTATATTCGCCTCGTGGAACCTGGAGTATACATGATATTTTATAAAGAACATGTTACAAGAAAATAAACAAGGATCCACATAAGCCAGAAACATCTCTCCAAAAATTCAAGGGGGGGTCAACATGATATAGTTAATTTTCGTCTAGTGGATTTACTAGAGGGCATGTTTGCATCAACAAACCTTGAAGCAGAACGTTCCACTGTTATCTGTATGCTTCATTTGCGGTTTGACATTTGTGGGTCCATGAGTCAAAGCTACCTGGATTTAAAATGATAAAGCGTTAAGTACGACATATAAAAAACAGAGCAACATAAGCCCACTATGAACACAAGTATTTACCTTTGCCTTGTGACCAGAACCAACTATTCGCACCACAACAACAATTAATTTAGCACACCATACAGAAGGAAAAAAACTGATACTGATACCATCAACTTCTTCAGTTTGCTGAACTTGGAATGCTCCTTCACTGCATCTATCGTATAAGATGTAACCTAAAGAGTTTAACCAACATTACATTACATTACATCCGTGCTGTCTAAATGATGGATCACGACAGAAAGAAAAAGAGATTGAAGGGATTGGTCGAAAAAAAAATCAGAGGTAAATATTTGTAATATAAAGAAAAAACTTTTTACTTTTTTTGTACAAAGATCTCCGCATTCTAGCAAATCATTTACTCTAGATTACAGAAGCCATGAAACATTCACTAGGAGAGATTGAGTAATAACCAAGTCACCAGGCTTACAACTGAAACACGGTATGAAACATAAACTTGGAAATAGCATTTAAGTATACCTTGTCAAGTTTGTAATAACCTTCCTTGTCCGTGACAGATCTTAAACTACCATCTACTAAGATTTTAACGCCCTCAACTCCCTTGGAATCACTGTCAACTACACGACCTCCGATGAGAATCCTGTAACCTAACGGAGAATTAAGTTCAATACTTAGAGGAAGAAACATGTTAGCAGAGGGGCATAGCCAAATAAAACATTGGCATAGGGTTCCAACAAATTTCAAATATTTTATATTGGAAAAGGTCTTTAAATTTGTAAAAAAAACAATTTTTAACAAACTTTACTAAATTGTTTAGAACCCTCTTAATCTCATGAAGATCCCTGCAAATATAGAAACAAAAAGTTCAATACTTAGAAGAAGAAACATGTTAGCAGAGGGGCATAGCCAAATAAAACATTGGCATAGGGTTCCAACAATTTTCAAATATTTTATATTGGAAAAGGTCTCTAAATTTGTAAAAAAAAACAAATTTTTTTAACAAATTTTACTAAATTGTTTAGAACCCTCTTAATCTCATAAAGGTCCCTGCAAATATAGACACAAAAAGCTTATAAAACTTTGGAGGTATTCTCTCACACTTGAAACTTTTTGGGAACAACATCATGTTGATGTTCTACAGAACCAGGCATCACGGAAGGTGAAACATCAAAGAACGTGTTCCACCCATATTGTGTGGTATTAGTTCATATTTTCCTGAGGACGAAAAAATCAAAGTGATATAAAAGTAGCTCAATAGCAAATAATAGCAGCCTAAACTGTTACTGTTGTCTGATTTAGTAATATAATTTGTGAGTTTAAAATTTGAAAAAAAAATAATATTAAATAAAAATGTGTTAATATTAACAATTGTAATTAACATTATTATTAGGAACCAAACTTATCATTTGAGTAATATGTATTTCAATGATAATAAAATCTTGGTTTGATGTGATGTATATTATGGTATGATCGGGTTAAAACTATCGTGGTCATGTTATTCAATAAAGTCGTCTTTGATTTTAAAATGAGTAACATTGAATAATAGTATTCACATTTTATATTCTTGATTAAGGAAGAGAAGATATGGTGGGTTTTGATATTGCTATATTATCAAACTTTTTTAATAAAAAGATGTAAAAAGTTACGTATAAAAATTGTTTTGAGCTTGACAATGTGTATTGTTTCTTGCTTAAGAGGCCAATACAATGATATTTTTTTATATATATTGAGTTATATAGGTAATGTTCTAATTATGAAATGAAAGAGACATGTTTAGAAGTCTATGGTATATGAATGAAATTCTTTTGGTTCGTGGGTTAGTGGTCAAAATTAATTTGTATAGCTTGTCTTAAATGTTGTGTAATATGTAATTTAAATTAATTTGTATAGTTAGCATTAAATATATGAGTTAGTAGACGGAATTAATGTGTATAGTTCGGAAAAAATAGTTCGTGGATTAGTGGACCAAAATAAGAAAAAAAATTTTAAATAAATATTGTGTAATGTTATTGACTAATATTTTGTTCTTATATATAAGAGTGCCAAAAAATTAATTCTAACGAAAGGGTACAAACGACTTTGATAAGTAGACTTTTTCACAATGCTTCTTATTGGAGATTTTTCTCTCTTCTCTCATAGAGAGAGATTTTTCCTCTCCTCACTTCTCTATTAACAATTCTTAATCTTCAAAGGGATTCAGATGAATTTGTTTTGTTATATTATAATAGCGATTGAGTTTCTTTTACTCTTTTACTTATCATTTTTTCTCAATCGTTTTGTTTTGTTGTTTTGATGTTTATACTTTTAGTTTGTTTCTGAAAGAGTCGGTTCCTTCCCGACGTCCTTTTCAGATTAATAAAGTTCTGGAGTTAGCTTTCTGTGACTAAGGTTCAAATATGTATGTTTTCTTTAGTTTTTACTCTTCCTTTTTGCAGACTTTAATTAAGATCCCGCATGCAATCTAGTGTTCTTCGAAGTTCATCACCTCCTGGAACCTTCTTGTTTAGGCTATAGGTGAAGCTTCTCACCGGAGGACCGTATCAAGTTGATGAAACTTATCAGTTTCATGTTCTTCTCCGAATGTGATTCTTCAATGTTACACATGATTTCTACCGGTTATCATCTACAAAAGAAGTTCTCAAGCGAAGTTCGACGAGCTCGGCGGTGGAGCTAGAGCAGATCATGGTTTGTCGATTTTGTCCGGGTCAAAGGGGTACTTATCTCACGGACTGACGCGTGATGATGTGTTTCATCGCTTAAAGACATGTGTTTAGCAATGTGGCACTTGTTTGTTTCTTTCACCAGTATATTATAGATTTAGGAAACGAGCTTATATTAATGAAGCTGTAAACGGTGGGGATTTTAGACTTGTCTTCTTTTTCTGTATTTGCGCTGTTGGGCCTCCTCTTTTCCTGGAAGTTGTTGACAAACACAATGCTTCTTATTGATTGGACCCTCGAGGATTTAATGGGCTTTTACAATATTATAAGGCCTATTAATAGTAAGCCCACTAAGTCCATATGAATAATCTTCTTTTGTTGTTTATACAGATGTCGAGATTTGCTTACCGTTTGAAGAGTCAAGCTAAAGCGAAAGAGTAGTAGGAAAATTGTTTTCGATAACTAATCTTTGTGTGAGTCAACTGTGTTCCAAACCAATCCTACAGAGAGAGAGAGAAGTCAAATCTTACGGAGAATCAAAGAATGCTTCAGCTTCTGATTGTAGCGTGGCTTTTGATCTTCGGCACGGAGACGGTCGTGTCGCACCAGGAGTCCGGCGAATGGAGTTGTGAATCGGACTCTGAGATCCAGGTCTTGGCTGATTTCAGACCGGGACTCATCACCCTCGATGGTCGGAACGATGACTGGAAGGACATTGAAGGCTCTGAGTTCCCGCTCCGTCCTGCACTTGATCCGGACGCCGACCACGAATATGCCGCCGGTCAGATGACAGTCAAGGTAATGTGTTGATTCTAATCGGACGTTGTTGCGACGTTTGGACAGAGTATTAGGGATGCAGACCACATTGCGACGTCTTGATTTCGATTGATAAATCTGGCTTTTGAGTTCGATGAATCGCTTTTTAGTTCTGTCAATGAATGGATCTGTCTTTGTAGGCATTACATGATGGTCGAGATGTTTACTTCATGCTGGAAATTGATGGAAATTACGCTTACGACAAAGGGTACGTGGTTTTTCTTTTCTAACTTGGTTATCCTCGTCGTGTTACTAAGTGCACAATCCCTTTCTAGAACAGTAAGAGTGTTATAGTAACTGTTCCCAAGTTTTAGGAGATGTCTCTCTGCTTTTTAACACTTGAAAATATTATTTAGTAACCGAAATATTTATCCAAATGCATGTTAAGTTTGGGTTTGATGCAACTCAAGATTTGTCCAATGAAATTTTCCTATTGGTAATATTTTGCTTCATCTTCCTGAAATATTATTGAAACTTAAGAATTTATTCGTCAGTGTCAGTTGCCAGGATCTGGCATGTCCATTTACTTTCAAGATAAGGAGGTGTCACATACATTTATGTACTGATATTCAAATGATCCTTGATTTAATTGATTCTACATAACTTTAAATTGCAAGTTTATCACTCCTGTAGTGAACTGGTTGCTTCTTTAAATCCAGTGAAAACAAGAAGTGTCCTTCTGTGGCTCTCATGTTCCAAATTGGTGATCAAGCTACTTATCACAATGTAAGATTCCAAAGATTGACTTGAGTATATTGTTGAGTTTTTCATAAAAGATTCATTTTTTAAAAAAAATTGTCAACCTTCTGCTACATAAAGATGGGTGGTTGTAAAGAAGGGACAGACTCATGTACCAGCAAGGCTTGCAAAGGCTTCGAGGTTGATATTATGCATTTCTCCATTGGAAATGCTATTCCAGGACGCCTTTACGGTGGTAATCCAATAGACAACGGGGAAGGAAATGGAGGTGACAGGTGATTTGATCTCTTGTGTCTTTCTCATGCTGTGTTCGTACCAATTCAGTGAATCTAGTTCAGTTCCTTATTTGTTTTGCAAGTTGCTTATCGTTACCTCTGTTTATTTTGTTTATGTCTCTGTGTTTTTGTTTTCATATGAACAGATTTGGTCATCTGGTTGACATATATGCTTGGAATCCACATTGTCGATACCTTGATGGTCTTGGTCCCTCAGGTACTTCTCAGCCCAGAGAGTGTTATATCTTAACTCAAAAGGCAATTAATATCATAGAAGTTCCCTATGACCATATGAAATAACCAACGTCAACCAAGAACGTAAATTACTTCTTTTTTTCTTTTGCTTCAGTTTATTAAATTACATCTTTCTTGTATGTAAAATTCAAATATGTGATTTTCATGGATTTTTCTTCTAGCAGGAAATGATTCTAGTGCACAGAACGATTGGCATGGAGCGTGGTGGCATAGCAGCTTCACTACTCAATCAGGTAAGTCATACATTATCATGCTTTAAACTGGTAAAAAGGTGGAAATGTGTTAGATCTCTCTCTTAATAACCATCTGTTAGCCTTCAGCATCTCCTCTGCTTTACTTATCTTTGAAGTTTTCCACAGGGTATGTAGCGGAAGACAGCCCTTACACGCCAAATGGCCAGAAAGGAACTTACTATTTCGAGTTTTCAAGGCCCTTAAGGACTATGGACCGTCTCCAACAGGTGAGTAAATCCTTTACTCGGGTCAGCTACGTTGGGTTACCATTGGCCCTTCTATAATGCATAGCATAACCTCCAAAGGTTCTTACCACTGTGAATCAGTATCCTTCTACTGTTATAAGGCAGATACACCTCTTTTAAGTCGGAATAGCATGTGTTTAAAAGACAAGCATCTTCTTATCTACAGGATGTTCAGTTCACGCTTGGCTCAACAGCCAAAATGTCAGTTGCATTCTGGTACCCAACGGACAACAAACCGTGGCACGGATCAGGGCACTACACGATCAACTGTGATTGGATACCGCTAGATATTTCCTCGGGCTCTTCTTTGGGGATCACTGCTTCGACTGTCAAGGGCTCTGGTGATGGAACCAGCATTTCTGCCATTGTGATATCCATGATTTCTCTTGTTGTTTCGGGCTTTATTGCATATAAGTTATTTAGTCCCAAGAATGTTGCATTTACACCCATGGAAAACGATCTCTAGGACAAAGCTTAGGTTTACACGGTTCTATGTCTCTTTGTTGTTTTGTTCTTGGTACCACACTCAGAGAGCTTCTTCTTTCTGGTTTACAGCGAAATAGTGGGTTCATTTTTAAGTTGTGGCTGATTATCATTTTAAAGATGTTTTTGTATTAAGATTCCAAACGGTATCTGTCCATGTGTATTAAAGATAAATCAATTTACAAAAAGAGCATAAGAACAACTATATTTTATTCATAAGAACAACTGTATAAAAGAAAAAAAACTATATTTTTAATACCATATATTTCTGAAATAACTATATTTTATATATTTACAAGGAAATGAGAGAGAAAAAATAAGAAGAGGATAATCCTCATGTATTAAAAGTAACTAAATTTTCACAAAGATAATATGAACTATTATACAGAGTCCGGTGGACCATGCATGTCTAAGGAAGAAAGGAAGTGGTAAGGACTGGTAGCCGGTTCGACCAACCTGCTACGCAAAACTAAATTCACAATTATTTTAGTTACCTTACATGGATATGGACCCATATTTTAGGGTCCATTTGAATATCCAGAGAGAAGGTTTATCCGTAAACTGCACCTCCCCTTGGGGATTAGTCTAGGCCTCTCCATGGGTCTGGGATACCCCAGGTTAATCAAAGAAAAAACATAAATATAAATGTGTAGTAGTAGGAAAGTTGTTGAAAAAAGAGGGGAAACAAGAAGTACAAAAATAAATACAATTTTGAAAAGAGCTTAAGAAAATAATATACATCTGTCTTTTAAGAAAATATCATTTATATTTTAATTGCTTTTAGGCTTTAAGCCACTTTAATATATATTTATTATTTGCGAAGTAATTTTTCGTAATCGATCTTTTATGTTGAAATTTAGAGTGGCTATAATTATATAAATAATTTAGTTTATAATTGCTAACATAATTTTATTTATTATTTTTCATATTTGTTGATTATATGAATTATTATCTTCATAATCTCATATTATCTACCACTTATAATATAAAGTTTATATAGCTGAATTTTTGTATTTGGATAAATATATACACATGGGATTATATCACATGTACACAAAATATTAGTTTGTATTTGATTCACAAAACCAAGTTTATCTAAATATGAGAATCATTAGACTTAAATTATTATTTTTGTATATTTAGATTTACTGCCGGTGAAAAGTTTGACCAATATTTATAATTTTAAAAATATTTTTTAACCACCAAAATTAAAATTTCTATATTTGAAAATTTAAAAATATTTATATTTCATGAGTGTTTCAATTTTTTGTGTCACAAAAAATATTGATTCGAAATTATTAAAAATATAAATAATAATTTATTATGCTAGTTTTCTAATTAATAATACATAAATTAATAAATATTCGTAACAATATTATGTCCGGGCAAATACATAAGTTAGAGCCCTAGTTTGTTGATATTAGTTAAGGTTATAAATTTGTTTACATGTCTTCAAAATAAATCAATGTCGACAATAAAGTAAAAATAATAGGCCAGCAGGCCCATACATTTCGGTTTTCTTAAACCCATAAATAGGCCCAACAAGAGATTAAGGGAGGTGATCGGATTCTCTCTGCTTGACCATTTCGTTCGTCGATCGTACATCTCTCTCTCTCTTGCTTTCGCTCTTGGCTCATCAACGCAGGTAAAATACTCAGATTCATCCATTGATTTCTCTCTTGTTTCCTCCAGCCGATTCTAGTTTGTGATTTGATTGCCTATCAAAAACATGTAGCGGATTCGGATCCATGCGATTAGATTAGGATCGATTTTTCCGTTCTTTTCGCGATTTTGATTGACTCTCTCTCAATCTCTCTGTTAGGGTAGTAATTCTCTGAAAACTTAAAAATCATTTTCTTTGGGGAAGATGCAAATTTGTACATGTTCGTGTGACGTGTGTGTGGTTTTGAGCTCCTTCATAATTGCGTTCAGAACATAATTGATCCAGAAGAGTATGTGTGTGTGTGTGTGTATAAATATATGCATACCAACAAAAGAAATTGCTTTGGGAATAATTTTGATCTTTTAAGAGAGTGTGTATGTGTTTATGTACATATAAACTCCAAAGGCGTATATGCATACCTAAGATATGAATTTGCTTTACAGAACATATCTTGATCCATAACAGAGAGAGATGTTTATTGGTTATTAAATCACGTTTTCAGCTTTAGCTGATTCATGAAGATCATGAAGTTGTCATATTATTGTTGATAGTTGTGTTGTCTCTCTATGGCAGAGAATTTGAAATGGCAGGACACAAGGTTGCGCATGCCACACTGAAAGGCCCGAGTGTGGTGAAGGAATTAGTCATCGGTTTGGCACTCGGTTTAGCTGCTGGTGGTCTCTGGAAGATGCACCACTGGAACGAGCAGAGGAAAACCAGAGCTTTCTATGACTTGCTTGAGAGAGGCGAGATCAGCGTTGTCCACCCTGAAGAGTGATATTCAACACCACACCTCTCAATCTCTGTTATTTTCTAATGTTATTATATGGTTTCTCAGACATCTCAGACAAAAGTAACCTGAGAAAAAGGGTTGTTTGCTTAAGAAATAAACAACAAATCTGAGATCATTTTACATTTCAGAACATCTTTCTTAATTTGATTTGAATGTTTTTGGGATATAAATATCTGAGTATCAGTGAGTGGTATTCGTGAAAATGGCTTGGATGGCTACAAAATTTCACAGTTCGATCGATAAAAAAATATCTCAAGAGTGTTACGTGTAATTCTATGGTTGGTTAATATGTGATAAGAAATGGGGTTCACATAATTAAATTCATGCACACTTTATATGTATCCTGTCGCTTCAGTTTATGTGAACTATCTTCTTCTTTTATCAAAAAAGAAAAAAAATCCAACAATGGCAACTATAGCTGTTACCAGTCTTAACATTGGAACCCAAGGAGCCGTCATCACCAGCGAGTCTCGACCAGTCCGTCTTGCCGGTCCGGTCCGTTTGAACAATCCGTGGAATCTTGGTTCAAGAAGAACGAACCGTATGGCGACAGTTAGGCCGGTTAAAGCGACGCCAGAAGGAGTGATATCGGATAAAGTGGAGAAGAGCATCAAGGACGCAGAGGAGACTTGTGCTGACGATCCAGTGAGCGGAGAGTGTGTAGCTGCGTGGGATGAGGTTGAGGAGCTTAGCGCAGCAGCTAGCCACGCTAGAGACAAGAAGAAAGACTCCGACCCTTTGGAGGAATACTGCAAAGAAAACCCTGAGACTAACGAGTGTCGTACTCACGACAATTAAAACTGAATCCATCATGTTCCTGGTTCCCCTCATATTACATACAACTCTTTTGTTCCGGTCAATTTGGTGATATGATGCCTTTGATTATATACTTTGTAATTTGGCAAAGATTCATAAGCAAAACAAATCATATAATATAAGAAAAACAACAGAGCTTTAATTCATTAAGAAACACAAGTACATGACAACCTATGGAAAAACCACAAACACATGAGATAGAGATAGAAGTCTTATAACGATTGACTAACACACCAATGACTCTAAGTTGTAACAAAACAAAATGACTACCGACCAAGACACGACCTCAATCCTCAGCAGAAGCCATGATTAGTTTGCATGATCGTACAAGGAATCTGCCAAGGATTCTGCATAGATTCAGGAATCTCAGGAATATCCAAAGCCTGACCACTAATCTCTTCAACCATCTCGAGCACAGAGTTCAGCGACCTTAACCTCTCCGTCAGCTCCGACGCTTGTGCTCTCAGAACATCGTTCTTGGACTCCATTTCGACGTATTTCTTGGTAGCTGCATCAACCTGCTCGGTGATCTTGGCGTTGTAGTTCTTGAGAACAGTCACCTCGTTGATGAGATCGCCGAGTTGCTTTTGCTTCCTCATCCTCGATCTCCGAGCGGATTCCCTGTTTGAGATCATTCTCTTCCTCTTCCTCTCGTCCGTGACGGATGCGTACCTCGGATCATTGTCGGAATCAGGACTTGTCGAACTCATTTTCCGTTGACTTTTTGACTTTTTCCTCACCAAAAATTAAATAATATAATTCTTCTAAATCCCTATAAATTACCCCCAAATTCTAATCTATCAAAGAATCAGTTAGATCGAACGAAAGAGATCTTTTATCGAGAGAGCTAAACAGATGAGATTTGAGAAGATGAGTTCATGAGAAGACGTAAGAGTAGTAAAGATAAACGACAGAGAAAGAGTGTACAATGCGAATACGACGAAGCAGAACTGAGTAGCTCATAGAGAATCTATAATCATTCCTTTTTTTTTCAAAGAATCCACAGATTTTACTCAATCAAAACCTAGATCTAGATCTGAAATCAACAGAGAATAGATCTGAGAAGAGAACGGAATGAAAACGATGGAGATGATTTTGAAACAAGAGAACAAGAAGGAGCCGATACTTATCTGATCGAGAGAAGACGGAGTATCAACAAAAAAGGCTGTAGATCAGAGGCGAAACGAAGGAAGGAGATGAAGTAGTCACTAGGGTTCTTTTTAAAGGTGGAGATGATGATGAGCTGGCGAAAGGTTTTCTCAATAATTTTATAATAATTAAAAAACGAAGATAATAACTTTTGAGTAAATCTTTTTTATTAAAAGCAAGCTGTAATGCCAACTGGCAATTTTATAATGGAAGCACGTTTTTGTTTCTCTGTCCTTTCACGCGTGGAATATTCCAATATGATGTCTCCTAAGAAAATATCAAAATGTATTTGGTTTCATGCTTTATTTTTTTTTAAATTGAATTTTTATTTTGAAAATTTCCACAAGAAAGCAATGTCCAACACACAATTGTATTTGGTGTCATGCTTTAACTTTTTTAAATTGAGTTTTTATTTTGAAAATTTCCACAAGAAAGCAATGTCCAACACACACTTCATAAATTAAAAGAGAAATAGTGCAAAAAAAATTGTGATAAAAAATTTTAAATTTTTTTTTACCAAAATAGATTTTATTAAAAGAGAGATATATATATATATATATATATATATATATATATATATATATATATATATATATATATATATATTTATTTATATTTTTATGGTTAACTAATTTAAGCTTAATATTTAAAGTTATGGGATGAAGTTTTGGAGGTGAAGTTTAAAATTTAAAATAATAAAAATAAATATTAAATTTTCAAAATAACAAAACTATTTTGGTTATTTTTTTAATGTTATTTTAGTGACAAAAACAAAAAAAATATTTGAAAAAATTGCCCTAAGTTAAATTGATGAAATATATTAGACGATCATATATCAAAGTGTACTATACTATAGTATAAAAAAATATGCGACTCTCTTTGGTTAAATGAAGACGTGATGATTACATCATTGTAATGCTTCATAAATCATAATCATACAAGTTTTCTATAAGAAAACACAGACTTGGGAAGTTAGCTCGTAGGCTTTCTAATGGGCTCAGTTAGGAGTTATTAGGCTTTCTAATGGGTTTAAGTAGGACCTGTTAGCAGTGTTCCTTGTTCATTTGAGACACCCAATTTACCAAATCAAACTGAACAAGTCTAAAACCCCTGCCTCCGGGCAAAAGCTGTCGGTAGAATTTAATTGTTACATCCTCCTTCATCGGAAAGTTTTATCTGAGAAACTTGAACATCTCTTGTACTCCTCTGCACATTTATTTGAATCCGTGAGGAGAAAACTGAAGATGAAACAGGCTAGATTTATGGATTGGTATCTGAAGATCGCGATTGGATCGGCCATTATTGGCGGAGGAATGGAGTTCTTCATGATCAAAACTGGCTTCTGTATATTCCCTTCTCTCTCTCGCTTGGATATTAAAGCTGTGAAGTCTATTACTCTTCTTAGAGAGAATGCTTATTAAGATTCAAGTTTATCACTTTCCTGTGGACTTGTATCACTCTTCAGCTTCTACTTTCTACATTACACTGTTTTTTCTGTTTTTTTTTGTTGTCCTTACGAAACTTGATGAAATAATTTTATCACCAAAACATGCAGACGACAAGGTTACTGTACTAGAAGCTGAGAAACGAGCTTATGAAAAATCTCCTGAAGCTCAAGCCATGAGAGAAGCTCTTAATCCCTGGAGAAACAAGGACGTTGAAGGTAACAAACCTTCATAGATCAATCATGATGTTCCTTTCACTCAATCTCAATCTTTGCAAATGCTCCTTCAAATCTCTGCTGTTTTGTAGACATGATTTTTTCATTTTGCTAAATGTAACAGCTTTGAACACATTTACATGTTATTATGAACTACAAAAGAGTATTGGAAACAGAAGTATACACTAATTTGATTGACAAAAGCATAAGATATATAGAAACAGATTTAAAAAAAAAGACAGTTCGATCAAAACCCTCCTTGTAGCTTTTCTCATCTTCCCTTTTCGTTTCTATATTAAAAACCTAGTCGAGTTACATTAAGGACCATCACAAGTTCTATGTAAACCCCCAAATTTAATATTTTCTAGAGAGAGTAGTACTAAGCCAAGACTTCTTTAATCTTCTTCTTCTGATCCTCAGTGAGAGAAGAAGGGAACAAAACCTCGAAAGTGACAAAGAGGTTGCCTTTCTTTGTGCTGAAGTGAAGTGGCATCCCTTCTCCTTTGAACTTCTTCACTTCCTTGGGCTTTGTAATTCCCTGTTCCACACACACAATATTCATTTAACCCAAAAATAACCATTTTACATGATCAATGTCGAGTGTTCTGTCTTGTAGAGAGAGCGAGTGCTAGTGTTACCTTGGAACTGATGTCAACCTCGTGATCATCCAAGTGTTTGAATGATTTCTCAAAACCAACTAGCGCCTCAACCTGAAAGGTGTTTAATTAAAAAGTAAAAACAGTATTAAAATTGTTGGTTTATGACGTAGAGATACAGAAGATGCTAGTGGGATATTTATATACCAGTGTAATGTTAACGGTCATGTGCAGATCGTTGCCATCTCTCCGGAAACGGGCATGTGGTGCAGTTTTGATTCGGAACTGTCAAATGTACAATTAATGGTTAAATTCTCCTTCAAGTGAAATCAAGGATCATGGAAACTTAGGGAATAGGCTAACCTTAAGGTCACCAGGTTCACCATCGAGAATGGGTTCGCCATCTTCGTAGAAAGACACTTCCTGAAAGGAAGCATAGATAAGCTCACAGTGAGTTTCAGAGCTACAGTAATATGTACTACCTAAGGTTTACAACAAAAGGGTGTGTAGGCTTACTTCTCCGTCTTTCATTCCTTTCTCGATATCAACTGTGACAAAGTATCCTTCGCGTTCGAACTTAACATTTGGGCATTTGTCGCAGACCTGACAGGAACCAGATATGATTTAGACATGTGGGCTTTATATTGGACTCAAGAAGATGGATTGAGAGGCTTGAATACATCTGTCTTACCTGCTCGGTCATCTGTTGGAACATTCCAGGACCAATTTGCCTGTGATAAACCTCATCCCTGCAGTTGCACTTTCTCTTTCCAGGAGCTGGTTTTATAACATTCTTCTCCCTCCATACCTGATAGTTTAACGTGTGACATCCATCAATAAGAAACCAAAAGTTAAGGCAAGTCATATCATATTTGCCTAAGAACCGAGCTACTCTAACCAACGTATCTCTCAAACGTAAAGAATCTTGGAATTACACTATGAAATCATGTTCACCGATAAGTTATGAAGCCTAAGCATATTTTAACCAAAGCAACAATTGTCCGACGAGTTCCATGTATAAAGGCCAAGTGATGATAATAACATACCTTCATAGAGCCTCCCATGTACAAATCTTCTAGAGTTGCCTCAAGTTCCACAATCACGTCATCACCCTTGACAACCTTCTCTTCTTCCTCCTCCACCGAACCACCACCAAAAAACCTATAAATTAATCTCCATACATTAGCAGTCTGTTACATTATAGCATGAATGTAAAACATTATCAAAATTTAGAAACTACTCGCACTACAGCAAAGGCCCTTAACATTACCAAACTCATTGGTATCCACTATCCATAAAAAGAAATCACCCCACTTCTACCATAAGATGGCATCCATTTCTATATCCATACATAAGCTCTCAGGCAAACAAATGTGTTCCAAAACAGATGCTTGAAGATACCCTTAGCCACTGTTTTAGAAAAAATATATAAAAAAAAACATTACTGGCTAAAGATGTCCTGCATATTCATGCCCCCTCCTCCACCTCCACGTCCACCGTTAGCAGCATGCTGTTTAAGCCCTTCTTCACCATACCTATTATAAATCTCCCTCTTCTCCTCATCCGACAGCACTTCATAAGCTGTTATAACATCATCACCACAAAGACACCATTAAAATCAAATTTTCAAAAACGATAATCTATCAGAGGAGTGCATCCTATTCCTACCGTTATTGATGTCAGCGAATTTGCGAGTGGCTTCGTCGTTGCCTGGATTCTTATCGGGATGATACTTCAAAGCGAGTTTCCTATAAGCTCTCTTGATCTGTTCATCAGATGCACCTTTCGGCACTTGCAACACATCGTAGTAGCTCTTCCTGAAATTCACAAACAAGCATTGCATCAACAACCATTTTCACACAGACGAATACATTCTCGAAAGAGTGTGCGTACCCTGCAATGACGCAGATGGCGTAAGAGAGAGCGAACAAGAGGATACATAGCTCTGACCACCGAATCGCCATTTGGAAACGGAATCTCAGAAAGAGGATCGGATCTCTCTCTCTCTCTCTCGCAAGGACTTACGGTTACACCAATCTGAGATTCGTTACGATTGTTAAACAAGGTTATAATCCGAACCCGACATTCGAACCCGAGATTACGTGTACATTGCAACGCTTAACCAATCAGGACTAAGTCTCTCACAGATACAACCAATCAGTCTCAACCACGTGGATCCATGAATGCAGATTCGCTCTCTTCTTTTTCAGAGATAAATCTTAAGAAGGCCCATTTACACTGAAGATGGTCTATAACTCCACCTGAAGTGTGTCCATACTTTTAAATGGGCTTGGTTAAAATAGCCTATACACGGAAGACCCGATAAATGAATTATTTTATTTTATTTTACAGCAATATATTGTAGTATATTACAGCTGACACTATTGGTTTATTGGGAATAGAAGTTCCCCCACACAAAAACAGTGAGGCAGATCAGACCATCGCAGCTAAGCGATCAAGTGTACAGTTAACAATAGAGAGCTGCTGCAGATTGATTGATGTGACTCCTTCCACGTCACTGTTTGCGACTTGTGTTCTGTGCCCTGTTCTCTCAATTATCCCATTTTATCTCCCTCTTCTTTTTTTGGAGAAAAAATGTTAATACTATGATATGACATGGGACTAACTATTCTTAAATCTTAAAAGTATCTCCTGTAAAATTCTTACAACCCACATGGCACTTTTTCTAATTTCACAAAATTATCAGAGAAGTTACATATTGTTGTTGTGTATAAGCGAGTGTCGTTGATGCATCAATGGACCCAAAATGAAGACAAGTTCATGTGGGTTGAATCGTATGTTTCAGATAGATAAGACAGCTAAATATGTTTTGTTGATGTGCGGTGTGGATCTTCGTTGAATTAATTTTTTATTATTAAAGTTTTTCTGTTTTTTTTATTTTCTTTAAAAAAAAAAAAATTAAACCAATCCTGGACCGCCACGTGGTGAACTTTAGGAGAGAGGGGTTTACCCGAGAGAATTTTAGAAGAGAGAGATTCATAGATTTTTGTTATTTTATTATTTTATTTTCATGATTTCCGTGTGAACTCCCCCCCCCATAAACCTTCAATGAGGGTGTTCTTAGGTCGCTATACTTGCATGTAATCTCATTTAATATTCGGGTGTTTTTTAACGACAACTATTGTTGTAACCGTGGCAGCACAGAACGACACCGTTACACATTTGTTACTCGTTTATAATTTGTCTTTCAACCAAAAATCATGACTATTAGCTACGGAGTTTCTGCGAACATGGTTTGTGGAGCAAAACCTAAAGCCTTTAAACCCCATAGCCACATGTAGGAAGGAGATTACCTTTGCATATCGACATAAATCCGATCAACCATAGAAGTAGAACAGTGTGTATTCCACTTAGATTTAAATTTTAGTTTTATTTTAGGTAAAGCAAGATCTAATTAAGTATAAATCGATTTGACACATATATGTAGTTTGGACATCTCTTTCTTATTTTTCTTTTGTTGCTTTTATACTCAATTTGGATTTTGCTTTTGATTAATCAAATCGAGTAAAGACGCAATTTGGAGTTTGTAGTTTAGCTTGATTTATCAAGAAATAAACATATATAATACAAATTGGTAATAAAAAGTATCACATAGGAACAACTAAGGGCATGAAATTCCAAAAAGAATGAAAAAAAAACAACTAAAAGTATGATATGCATGTTGTATTAATCAAGTGAGTATGAAAATAAAAACCTCATACATTACTCACGGTAGGTAGGCTTCTTGTCATCAAGTTAGTGATGTATATTATTCAATTTAATCAAGTCTAAAGATAATATCCAAAACAAAAATCCAAAGAACAAGTAGATACATTAACTAAAAAAGCATATGTTATTTAGCTAAAGGACAAGTAGATAAGACTTGAAATATGCAGTTTTAATCACCAAATGTTTAATAAGACAAACTACACATGATGAAGATTCTCTCTACACTCTTTACACACATTACTCCAAAACACACAACTCACGCATGGCCCCGATCTTATTATTTTCTCTCTTCTGCAGATCTTATTGCCTCTCTATAACAACCAAAAACCCACCACCATTATTGATTCTTAACCTAAACTTCTTGGCCATAAGAATAATAAAAGACACACAACTATTACAACATCACCGTAAAAAAAATAGATTCTGAAATAATTCCCATGAACTACAGAGAATCATATTAATGATCATCTTACATATACTATTTATAACCTAAGGATAACTGAATACATAACCTATACATAAACATCTGCTTAACAATAACTAATTAAATCTATGACTCAACAAGAGTTTAACCGGATGAAACCGAGTTTAAGCTTCGGGCTAAACCGTTAAAGGCACTGTAACCTTTGGAACTAAACGCTAAACAGCCGAAGAGTCCATGTCTGTAAGGCAAGTATGTCCTCTTCTTCATCTCCTCTGCTTGAGCTCTGTTCGTTGTGTAATGCACCTCGTGAGCTGACGGCTGCAACCCTCGCCGTTTCGCAACTCCGTTTGTCGGTTTTCCGGTGACCGGAGACTTCTTCGCCGGTGTTGATTGTTTCTGTTTCTGCTTCTTGTTCTCGACGGTTGTGTCTTCAGATCTGAGCTTCTTGTCTTTGAAAGTGGGAGGAGAGAACGAAATGTTGGACCAGAACTTCTCCTTGGCGTTTCCTCTCCCTTCGCTTTTGCTACGGTGAAGCAGATCCTTGAGGAAGATCCATTTCTTCGAGTTTCTTCCGTAAGACGAGGAGCGAGAAGAAGAAGCGGAACAAGACGGCGTCGTTTCAGCGGACGTTACGTTTCCGTTACTCTTCGTTTCGTCTTCGTAATCTTCCTGTAGCTTCCTTATACACTCCTTCACCTCTCTCTCTCCAGCGACTCCTTCCTCTTCCTCCTCCTCTTCGTTCCATTGAAACGCTGCGTTTCGGAGCGGAGAGAGAGATCTCGCCTTGCGGTGAACAGATCTGCTTCTCAACTTCAGATCCCTCCCACGCCTACCGTCTTGTTTCCCCTCTTCGTCGTCGTCTTCCTCTTCGGTTTCCAGATCTAGAAGCGGCGCTAAGACCTGAGGCCTCTGGAGGTGGGAAGAGAGCTTCATCGGCTTGATCTGGCCGTTGGAGAAAAGCTCCTCCGCGGAGGTCATCGGTACACCGCCTAGAGGGCCACTGCTCGAAGACAACCGAGACGAGAAATCGAACTCAAAGTCGCCGGAAGAAGACGAATCGAGCTTCGGATTCTCCGACGGAGGAGAAGAGAGCGAGAAGAAATGCATCGGACTCGACGGTGCGCTGAAGAAATAACCAGGCGGTGGATTACGTCCGGGACTAGACGGTGCGCTGACGAAGGGAGTGGAGCAAGCTGAGCCAAAGCCAAGGTCGTCGCTGAAACGCGGCGTTTCAGCCTCGCCATGGACAACAACCATTGTGCTTTAGATCGATTGTGACTGTGGCTTGTTTCTCAAGGAAAGAGAGAGAGAGCGCGAGGAACGAGGTGAGGGAGCAGAGATATGCAGCGTATGTATGAAGCTGCTTTTTATTCTTTGTATTTATTGACATTTTTTATAATATCAAAATTAATATTGCGATTAGACCAAAATAGACATAAAATTTTTTTTTCCAAAAACAACACTAAAAAATATGACCAAAATAAACTTTATTAAATGATGTAAATATATATTTATACTCTTGGGTTAACTAATCTAAACTTAGGGTTTAGAGTTATGGGGTGAAAGTTTTGGAGTTGAGGTTTAGAAATTAAAAAAATTAAAAAATATTAAAATTTTCAAAATAAAAAAGGTTTATTTTGGTCATTTTTTCTCTCAATGTCTATTTTTGTGATAAAAACTTCAAAAAAAATTATTTTAGAGATTTGTCCTTCGAAATCTCTTTCTTTAATAATTTTTATAAAATATTTGTATGCTGTTTTCCTATAAAGAAAAGTAAATTACTACTCCATCTTTAGCGCACACATTAACATTTTGTTTAATCGTCTGACATGTTGTTTGCATGAATAAAAAGTACTATAATCTACTAGAATAAAATTATACTTTAACGTAATTAGTTTTTGATCATGTAGGTAATGCCATGGTTGTTGCATAAGATTCTGCAGGCTGACCTAATAGAATAAAGAAAAAAATATATGGATGGTTTTGGAATTTTACAATGCCATTTACTAGCTTGCCCATAACCATATTTCTTAATTTCTATTGATATCCTTGAGAAAAGAGCGTTTTATGTTTTACATAATGATGACCAACTTGATTTGAATTTCAAAAATATGCTCTGATCTCCATAAATGAAATGAGAAAAATAACATGATCGTGTATTTATGTCGAATCAGTTCATGATTTCAAGTTTTCACATTTTTGAATTTTACGTTGCTCTTATAGCTAAGGATGGTAAGATGAAAATAGTTGATTGTCATAAGTAATGTTTTTAAATTTAGATTATTCACAAATGTATATAAGTAAGATAATTTGGGAATATATCTGAAGATTTTTGTTTTTAGAGATGTAAAGATTTATCTGGACTTTTTTTTTGTCGTTCATATCTACATGTACATATGTATATCACGTCTATATATTTATTGCAAATAAAATAATACCTGATTAATAAAAGAAATAATGAACAAAATTAGCGGGACAATATAGTAAAAAGGTAAAGGATATATAGGTAAAGTGAAAAAAGAAAAGACGTGGCGTCACGTGCTAAGCTATGATCGTGCGTAGAATGTGCTTCGTCTCTAATCGTCTGTAACTTAATGGGCCATATATTGAATTACTTACATACTCGTATGTGGCTTAATAGGCCAGAGCAAAAGTAGTTATTGGGCTTAAATAAGGGGTTGAGTCATTAAACAAGGTATGTGGTAGAGTATTGCAGGCATTGCTTACGTGTGTACATGCGTGTGAATGAGAAGTTTCCACGTGTAGCAAAACCAGGGAATATCTGGATTGATGAAATCACAAGTCAGTTAAAGTCAATAATGTTGGCATTTTACGTTTATTTTTAAGGCAAAGGTTTCCCACCATAACAAATATTAATGAAAACATGCTATGTACAATTGATTACTTCCACTTAAAATATACTACTAACTTACGAAACATAAGGATTTAGAAAAATATTGTGCAGCAAATAATACTCCACATTATATTTTACATATATACATGCGTGTATTACTAACTTTCTATCGACTTGCAATGAGGAATGAAAATGAGAGAGACGTTGTCACATGGGCTCGTGGAAGTGTCGTCCCTCACGCATCGCCATTATTGCAATAGCGATCCATTCCCGCTAAACGCCATTGCGCTTATTAGTTTAAATAATTAAATGTACTTTTCGTTACAACCCAAAGAGCAGATATGATAACATTACTTCTAGATAATAATCTCCGATAAGTTGACAAAAACAAGTAATCAACGCTTAGTTGACCAAAAAACCAACGGTCACGCTGTTTCATTAATTATCCAGACCATTTGTTGATATTTGAAAAATTTACATATGAAACCACTTTTCCACTTTTCTATTACATTCTAAGGCACTTAGTGCTGGAACCACACATTATTATGTCAAAAAGACATTAGTACCCCTAAACTAAGTACTCAATAATTGAACCACTTTTTTTCTTACGTTTTCTATTGTCTATTAAGTCTTTCTTTTTTCTCTCTGAAAACGTGAAACTCTACATTCTCCAAAAAAAATCTCAATTTCATATTAATCTATTGAATGATATTCTTTTCTTTCCTTTCATCATCTCGGGCATTAACCTCGACTCAAATCCAATATGCATCCATACTTCATACATCGACAGATCTCAGTCAATGATCTCCGTTCATTCTTGCGTCGTGGCCTACTCTGCACTCTCGTCGTCGCCGTCTTCAACTTGCTCAACCGTCATGACTCGCTTCCTCATATCCATATCTCTTCCATTGTCAGGCCGTCTCTTTTGTCTTCATCGTTGTCAACTCCTCCCGTCACGGATTCTGTCACACTGGATTCCTGTTCTGACTGAATCAAACCGGGGATTGATGGTCGCTCATCTAATTATCTCTCTCCAATACAGCGGCTATTGTGGTATCTGCCACTTTTCCCAGATCCTCACACTTCTCATTCTCGTCTCTTTTCTCTATCCAAGACGATGAAGAAGTTGCTCCTTTATTAGTGCAAAATAACTTTCCCAGTTCCTCGAAACGTAATCCGGACTAAATCCATCTCGTTCCTTGCCCAGGCGATGAAGAAATCAAACCCTAATCCTGACTAAATCAAAAATGAGAGAAATAGTGAAGTTGATAAGCATGGAGGGTTTCGAGTTCATCATCGATAAAGAAGCCACCATGGTTTCTCAGACAATTTGTTGCATACTCACTTCTCCAGGTATCTCATCTCCTATGTTTTTTTTTTCTTTGTCCTTCTCTTGAATGCTACTATAGCGGTAGTCATCGCAATCCTCGTCTCTGTTCTTCTGATCTTACTTGAGGCTAAAATACTTCCTTTAAGACAGTTTCTTTACAATGGATATGCATTTGCTTCATTTTCAGATATGTTTATGGATTTGATGACTCTTTCTTATTACTTACCTGCATAACTTCAACTAACTTATGTCTGAAAAAGTTAACTTTGTCCTAACTCAAATTTATTACCATCTCCAGGGGTTTTATCTCGAAGACCAAGATATTGGAGGATTAGTTGTAAATAAGAGTTCATGAAGCGATGATCTTCTGAATCGTAGAGAGCATCATACGGAACCAACTATGCTCCTCCTTATCTAAGGAGCTGTTTGTACTTTGTTGCTCCTTCATCTGGTAATCATCTTAGGTTCTGGGTACTGTATTAATTGCATCTTTTTTTTTTCATGTTTAGCTTTGTTTCACAAATTTTTTAAATCTTGGTTTATGGTGTGGAGTCTAATTGCCTACTAGAATTGGCAATGAGTATGCGCTGACGTTCCACATTCTTTTGTTCATAGAATTGGTATTCTTGTTCCCTAGATCATGTCTACAAAAATAAACATTCATCTCAAGTCTCAGTCTTCCACAAATTTGACCCACACTTTCATTTACAGTTACTTTCATTTCTAGAAAAACTATTTTCTAGGTAACTGCAGTCCAGTTCAGGTTACTCTTTTTGCTTTTATGTAAAGTAACAATGATGTTGTCTTCTTTGTCTTAAGATAGATTCAAAGTGTTGGGGTTTCTCATGATTTCAGGAGGGTAACACTACCTTGGCTAATGAGACTTAATAGAAGCCGTAAATCCATCAAGAGAAGCCGTAAGTTACCAAGAGCTCATTCATAAATAATTGTTGGACATGCTAAAGTTAAGCTTTGTTTTCTCGTTGGACATGTTTGAAGTTATTAACTTTTTTGTTTGTTTAACTTTGTTTTTTTTCCATGGACATGTATGTACCTGTTTTTTCGTTTAAATTTATTAATTTGTTCATCTTTGAGATTGTGGACATTAGCAACTGCATCCACAATTTTTTTATCTATGATGTTTAGTGTTTGAGTGACTATGTCCACCACATCAAGTTTAGATTCCCTATCCATAAATTTAAAAGATTTTTTTAACTTATGGTAATGTTTGCTTCCACATCAACATTATAACCAAAATTTTCGTTTACAAAATAAAATAATAATTTCAAACTATTTCGAAACTGTGTTAAAAAAATATACTTCGAAACAAAAACAGAAAGTTCACGTGGAACTGTAAACCAATTTCTCTTTCGTCTTAACAAGGGCATAATTGTCCATATTCTTTCTGGCCCCACCACAATGTATCTTGTAAGTGAAAAGTGGTTCTATATGCAATAGAAACTCAAAATGTGGTCATATTATAATCAACTCTTGATATTTATAATCGCATAGATGTGTGTAAGTAATCACGTGCGTGATACTTCATACACATTTGTGACATTTAACCAATGTGATACTTCATACACATTTGTAACATTTAACCAATGTGATAAAATTAGGCCTTTGATAGACGTTTTATAAAAAAAATATTTTTTTTATCGGCAGAAGATTATTATCTATAGGGCTAATTTTTAAAATACTAAACTTATTTTTGAAAAAATTGATTTGAAGAAATTGTTTCTTAAACAGATTTTCAGAACAATGCATTTAACAATTTAAGTCTTCTTCCTAGTCATTATTATAAATCTCCTCTCTCTTTATTACATCCCTCCTTGGTTCTCTCTCTAGAGACACAAATACACAAACAAATATATATACATAAATATTAGAGTCTAGAGAAAGGGTGTATTGTGTGTGTGATGGAGATTAAAACGAAGAGGTACTGGCGGAGGTGGAGAGGATACGAGAAGCTTGATGGGTCATCAACAGTAGGAAAACGGGTCAAAATGGATCCGATCCGGAGGAAACGCTTTTGGAGGATCAAGATTATGCCAAAACTGAGGATCCTCAGAAGGGCGTCGCCCAAGAAGCTTCTGGTTTGGTTACGTGATTCTTATGTTAACATGATGATGCGGTTGGCTAACTCACGGGTCGTCGGAGCTTCTGGAAACGTTGGATCAGGTTTCGGGCCGCGTCAGATGAAGGAGTATGAATGAGAAAGTGGTTGTGGAGATTTACAAGTCCATATTGATGGCGAAGGCGCATGGGAATCTCGTGCAACCCGACACAGCTAATAAGTTTCCTTCTGAGCCAGCGGTTGTCCCTGTCTCTTCTGTAGTTATGTAAAAAGAATGAAAACAACTATCTATTTTTCCTTGAAAAACAACTATCCATTTTTCCTTAAAAGGATAATAAAAATTCTTGATTTTTTTTAAATAAATATTTTATAGAAAGGGGATCGGGACAAATCGCCGCCAGCTCACCGAAAACAACAGTGATGCGAGGTTTTTTTTTTGATCCAAAAATACAAAAAAAGAAAAGAAAAGAAAAAGAGTAGATGGGGATATTATGGGGGTTTTGCATTTACTTTTCAAGTTTTATTGAATCTATGCTTCTGAAAAATAAAGATTCGCATTTTACATCGTATATTGTTTGTGGTTGTACCATGGCATGCATGCCCTTGTGTGTAAATCATAATACGTATTAAAATGATTCATATAGTTAACCTATAATTAGTTGACTATTCCGTGGAAGTTAAGTTGACTACATTCGGTGAACGAAAGTGTTATATATTCTCGTACTTATGGGCCTAAAGGTTTAATATAGCAACATCATCATTATTTTCTCGGGACTCAATTAGCCTCCAATGGGCCAACTAAAGGGCTTGGAAAACTGTAGGAGTCGTGGCGAGCGAAAGATTAGTTTTGTATTGTAACGTAACAAAAGAAGCACAGTTTGTTTCGTACCGTTTGCATGATAAAAAGTTTGTGTGATTTAAGTACCAAAGTGCATAAGACTTCTTCTTCCGATTAGGGATTGTTCCTCTTCTCTTCTCTCTCCATCTCTCCAATCCTTTCCTCCAGCCGAAGCTATCAGATCCTCCCATCTCCGATTCCCAACCTCGCCGCATAGATTCTCCTTCAGGAAAGCTTCTTTGTTCCGCAATTCCGCCGATTCCAACACCGCCGACATCGATTCCAGCACCGGAGTACTGCCACGCCAACTTCACCAAATACTTCACACCGGCTTTCTGATCTTCCGCGCGTTCCGGGGGAGAAATCCTTGCTACTTCAGCACGGGAGTGATAGTGATGGATCTTGAGAGATGGAGAAGCTTGGGGTACACGGAGGTGATAGAGAAATGGATGGAGGTTCTGAAGAGTGATAGGAGGATATACGAGCTGGGGTCTTTGCCTCCTTTCTTGTTGGTGGGATTCGATAACTAAACCTATAACAAATTTGAATTTAATACTTAAATTTAGAATAAATAAAAATATGACCCTAGTTTAGACATTACTCACACAATCAAATAGTTTAAGATCTTTGTCCCCGCATAAGTGTTCTCTTGGTATCCCACATGGCCAAATTGCTTTGAATTTCTCCTGGAATCAACTGGTTCTATGGGCTCCGTGTCACTCTACGATGCCAATCTGTCTTTATTTCATATATTTTCGTATTCATAAATGAAGCATTATGCTAGTGTAGATATATAGTACTATAAATCAGAGATTAACATTGTGGTGTGTCTGTATCACTAATTACAACTAATAGAAAAGGGAGTTGAATTCATAACTCACATTCAACCAACAAATCTATATGGATTAAACCTCAAATTTTCTTAGTTATTTTGATACAATTCAATTTCACTCGATTTTTCTTCTCCAACAAAAATGAATTTGGTTTTCAGAACTATAACACCCTCTAATGGGTTAGTCTGATCTTAATGGGGATATCCACTATGAAAACAACCAACACATGTAACAAAAATCAGCAAAGAAAAAGAAAGGTGAAAAAGAAATAAATAATATAAACAGGTAACGTCATAAATTTACATTCGTATTATCAAAAGTCACAAGGTAATCATATAATAATCTAATAATACAATGTCTCATGTTGAAATTCATTACATCAGAAAAAATTAATAGTATTTTCCAAACAACAACACAAACTCATGTTTATATCATTCCTTAAAAGTAGTCTTCATCTCCCATCAGACGGTTTGGACTGAAGTTTGAAAACGTCTTAATCTCGCTGTTCCATAACATAATAACAAAGTCAAATTAAAAATCATCTCGATTCAATATTGTTCGAAGCTAGTACAAATTTAACATGATAACAAAGCCAATATTTATAATATATGTCATCACAACCTTTATAAATTATTCGCTATATAATTAATAGTTGATTGTTGCATGGGGACCAAACCTTAGAATACTTTTTATTTGTTTTGATAGAGATTATTTTTTGCCTTAAATTGAATTTTGACATCATTTTTCAGTAAACATGTTGCTGTAGAACTGGAATGATAATTTTTTTTCCGACTTCACAAGAAAAAAAACTTAATCGATTTCATCATAGTTACCATATTGTGGCCATGAGACATGATTACAAATAGTTTCACCCTAGTTTGAAAAAGATGATAAAAATCTTAGTTATATATATATATATATATATATATATATATATATATAGAAAAACATACTAAAATATACTTGTACAATTTTGCATACCTTCTACAAGTAAATCTCTCTCTTATCAATTGTATTGAGAGCTTCAAGTTCATTATGCCCATGAAAATCTTGAATCACCAAATCGGTATCATTCTTACTCTTCATCAACAAAGCAATACCTTCATCTTCATTTAAAAAAAAATATTACTGAGACATCAAATTAGTTAAAATATAATCATGAACTCAATTTTTTATTTAACCTAGTGCCTTACTAATTTTATGGATATTTTTTTAAAAAATATCATAGATTTATATGTAAGAAACACATTAAATGCAAAGATTGGAATGTATCTCCATGTCCACCTTCACATTTGGACAAATATAAATGATTTTTTGCTCAAAATCAACATTTTAATTGATGATAAAAAAATATAAATATAAAATTTAGAGAAACTACTCTTTCAGTCTTATACACTTTATATATAAATGCCTTAATATTTGCAAGGCAAACATGCTACTAATCATCATGTAGTAACATTCTCTACAATTTATGGTAGTTTATTATTGACATGTAAACACACAAAAACATAACACGATCAAAGAAATCTCTGGCATGACCAATTTTTCGATAGAATTGTATGAGATAAAAGAAATGAAGAGAAGACTCCAAGACTTCATAGTATCCTATATTCCATAAGAACATAATGAGATTGTAGATTTCTTATCTAGAACTGCTCGAACTTGTAATAGAGCTTGTTTGTTGGTTATTATATTCCAATCTGGTTACCAAAACTATCTCAAACTTAAGTAATAGAATGACATTAAAAAAAAAACATAACGCAATTAAAAACACTATCAACGAAAAAATGAATAGTATTTATTAAAATGTAAAAACTATTCAACTTACAAAGTACAAAACAAGTTCCATATAGTGGAGTTTAAAATTGAGATTGATGGGAGGATAAAATGTAAGCTAAGTTACTAGTAAAACACATTCTATGATCAAAGAAAAGAAGAAGGTATTATCAGTGAAACTTGCAACTTTGGTTTAGGCCTCCCATGAATCAGATATATACCTCATCAACTTAGCTGGGGTTATGAGGCCTCTCAATTTCTATTTTTAGTTAACGGACCCATCAAAATCTCTGAGCCCAGTTGACATCCTTTTCAGTTCTTCTGTACCTTTGGACGGCACCGTGTTTGTGAATAGGGAGCATGTTTTTGATCGGGCATCACACTAAAATGAATCCCAAACCTGATTTTTGACTATTCATTTTTGATGATAACATTCAATATTCTTATAAAATTCTTCAATACTCGTTAATATTTCCATATAAAACCCCATAAGATGAAATCCTTTTTCTCATCCCACTTCAGACACAAAAGACGAGGTAGCGTAAGGCAAAAGGTAGGCCACGTTCTCCACAATGGCGATAACACGCGCCTCCTTGGCCATTTGCCTCCTCCTCTCTTTGGCTACCATAGCCACCGCTGATTACTACTCCCCCTCAACTCCTCCGGTTTACACCCCACCAGCCCACAAGCCTACACTCCCACCTCCGGTTTACACTCCACCAGCTTACAAACCAACCCACCCACCTCCAGTTTACACTCCCCCGGTTCACAAAGCCAACCCTTTCACCTCCGGTTTACACTACGCCGGCTCACAAAACCACTATTCCACCACCGGTTTACACACCACCCACATACAAGCCTACCCTCTCTCCACCAGTCTACACTAAACCCACTATCACTCATCCGGTTAACACTCCACCAATATACAACCCAACTCTTTCCCCTCCAGTCTACACCAAACAGACTCTTCCACCTCCGGTTTACACTCCACCAACATACAAACCAACCCTTCCACCGGTTTACAAGCCAACTCTCTCTCCTCCGGTCTACAAAAAGTCTCCTAGCTACTCTCCTCCGACTCCTTATGTCCCAAAACCAACCTACTCTAGCCACCAAACCATACGTCGCAGAGATTCTTAAAGCCGTTGATGGCATCATCCTCTGCAAAAACGGTTACAAAACCTACCCAATCCATGGTATAAATACATACTCAATCTTCCCTAATTAAGTATCTATATTAACAAAAAAAAAATTACTAATCAGAAAACTCGTTTAATTAAACTTATGTAGGAGCAAAGGCCAAGATTGTGTGCTCCGAGCCAGGATCATACGGTAAGAGCAAAAATGATGTTGTGATCCACAGTAATCCAACTGATGCTAAGGGATATTTCCATGTGGCGTTGACCAGCATCAAGGACCTATTTCACTGCCGTGTCAAGCTCTACACATCTCCGATCGAGACCTGCAATAACCCGACCAATGTCAACAAAGGTCTCACCGGAGTTCCATTGTCGATGTACGGATACCGTTACCACTCCCACAAGAACTTGAAGATCTTTAGCGTCGGACCTTTCTACTTCACCGGTCACAAGGCTGTTCCAACCACTTCTAAATACTGATCATGCTCACATCATTATGGTGACTACCTTGCATGCATATTATATATATACGAGGTCACATTAATCAACTTATTGTTTGAAAACTTTTCCCTTCAAAATATTCTTTTGTTTCTTATTTGATTCGTTCCATACCAATTCAATCTATTTTTTGGTTATCTTTTCTTCAGTTTTATTTAATAAAATTGTAAAAAAAACATATTTATTTAATTAATGCGACTGATTATGTAACATATAGAAAATTAATATCAATAAAGGAATTTTATTTATGATAAAATTGTAATTGTGTGGCTATCGTGTCGACTCGTGTCGAAGAAAGGCATAAACAACGATTTATCTCTTTATTATATAGACCTAATAAACGATAGTTTACAAGTCCAATGCTCTATAGTCACTAGCCAGAGTCTAATGCTCTAGTCACAAACCGAAGATTAATTGTGTGGCTACTGTGTCGACTCGTGTCGAACGAAGGCATAAACAACGGTTTATCTCTTTATATAGACTCAATAAACAATAGTTTACAAGTCTAAGAGCAACTCCCACAAAGAGTTTTAACTCTTGAATTCTCAATATATATATTAATATTTAATTGTGAAATACTTAATTTTTCAAGAAATTTAACCCAAAATATATATGTAAAGAACTTTTGGATTAAGTTTTTCGTAAAATTAAAAATTTTAAATTAAATAATATATATATATATAGAGAACCCAGAGCTAGAAAACTTCATTGGATTACTCTAATGCTCTATAGTCACTAGCGAGAGTCTAATAGGACCTGCTAAAGAAAGTTCTAACTCTGAATTTCTTAATATATATATATATATAATATTTAATTATAAAATTCAAAAATCCAACCAAAAATATTTATATAAAATTTTTCTATGGTGAGTTTCCAATAAAATTAAATATTAATAGAAATATATATATATATATATATATATATATATATATATTTTTTTTTTTTTGAGAATTTCGGAGCTAGAAACTTCTTTTAGATTTGCTCTAATGCTCAGTCACAAATTGATTGCAAGAGATAATTACTTTATACAAAAAAAATGTTGATCCTTATCTTATATCAATATTCATTATAATGTGTTTATTACAAAACTATTACTTAGATCAATATAGACCATTTGAGAGACATGTGCGCTAGGGGAAGCTTTTAAAACTGAAAGGTGCATGCATCGTCCATTTTATTTCTAGCGATATCTAGTTCTAGGCCGACCCATGCACAACGCACGCGAGAGTTAGTCGGATGGTCCCCCACTCAGAGTCTTTGAGTCCACGTCAGTTTGTGTATGTCAGTGTCTCAAAACTTTATCTACCTAATACCATAATATCAATTAGTATTACTCAAAAGTTTAGTTACTACAGTTTATAAAGCGGGAACATTCCATTCAGGCTTAAGCAATGACTTGAACTGTGTACGATGTATATGCATTTTCTCAGCCTACACACTATATGCGTAGCTGCGTACCCGATAGTATCTATGAACAACAAGAACGGTAAATGAAATAGTGGACAAAAGGTTTACCAGTTAAGGCTAATATTCGGTTAAGAATGAACAAGATTAAAACATTTACAATACAAATCATTGAACCATCGGAATAGTGTCAGTTATTTTTGTTACATTTCTTTAACCAAACATTTAAAGAGATAATTACAAAAGAACCAAGAGAATCGTCTGTGGAGGGAGAGTTTCGCTTAGCGATTTCTTCTCTAAACGACACCGTCTCGTACATACTTTGACCGAGTCGCTCCGTTAAAATAGCCACGTGTCGTCGTCACATATATACAAATTTGCCTGTTTCCCCCCGCTTACCGGTTCGGTTATCCAATCGCTAAGAATCGGATTACGAATCGATCTCTTGCCCACCCGGTTCCCCCGATTACCGGGTCGGATTCGTCAGAATCAAACATTTTCGAGTGAGGGGGGTAATCAAATACTCCATAGCCTCTTCATCGAAATCCGATTATTAGATCCGTTGTCTCCGGGTAAACCGGTATTAGAAGCGTCAATTTCCCTGGGAATCTCAACAAGTATACCGACTAAATCAATCGGTTCCCTCTCGCAAGCTTCCGTCGGGAACCTCAACGGCGAACCAGAGTAAGAAGACGGCGTCGATGAACCGGATTCGTCCGATGATGACGAGCTTCCGGCTTCGGTATCCTCAATTGGCTTAACCGATGGAGATACCGGATCAACCGGTTCTGAATTCCTCAAATCGGATCCGGTTACTGACTGCTCGGGTTGAACCGGAGCTCTACAAAGCGGACAGCTAGATCTCGACCGGAACCACGTGTCTATACAATCAACGTGGAACACATGGCCGCATTTGGGAAGGACACGTCCTTCGTCTTCTTCTTCAAACTCCGACAAGCAAACGGAGCACTCCTCCGGCGGATATTTGTGGGTTTTAACGGAGTAGACGAAGATGGGGATCTTGTCGAGCACCGTCGGATCGAGAGGAGAGAGGTAGGAGGATGATTGAGTGGGGTCTCGAGCGGCGGATAGAGATCGGAGATGAGCTCTGATACGGCGGTTTTGACGTCGGAATAACCATCTGGCGTAGCTGTGGAAACAGAGGATGAGAGTTACGGCGACGAAGAGGATGATAACGGAAGCGAGCATGATCTTGCCGTTGAGAGCGTAACGTGAAGAACCAAGGGTCATGCTTCCCCATAGTGTCTTGCTACTGTCTTCCATGATGCCCATTGTTCTAGAGAGAGAAATAAGTAAATAGACACATAAGGTTTTAGAGAGAGAGAGGGGATCAAGTGAGTGGGTGAAACGAATGAGTGGGAAGTTTCCAATGTGCTTAGTTCATTGGGTTTGAATGTCTTTATTTATAGACGAGCTGGAGCTAGTGTGAATTATTGGCTACTCTTTATTTTATTATTACTAGTATTGTTTTTCTTGTTTCCTTTCTATATATTTTCTTCTTCTTGATTTCAATTTGTAAGTAACGTTATACTTATGCTGGACAAAATATATGTATATTTCAATTTGGTATCCGTTTTAATTTAAGCCGAAAAAATTCAAATATCTGTAATCTCCAAAGTAAATCTGTTACTAATATGTAATGTATATTAAAAATAAAATGAATCATAAATATTAAAATCTCTAAGAACATATATTTGGTCTGATCCCTTATATATAAATATATATATATATAAATATATCAAGAATAATATATAGAAATTATATTATTATTATTATACTTATGTAAGTTTTACAATACTTTTATTTATTAAACTGATTACTTTATTTGATATAATTTGAAAGTAAATAAATTTTACTTTTGTCATAAAATATTATGATTTTATATTAAATCAGTAATATTATAAATTTTTGGATTTATAATTTAGTTTTTACGTATCAAATCGAATATGGCAATATTTTTTTAAATATTTTTTTAAAGTTTTTTATTACCTAAAGCTCTCAAGAAATAAAATGACTGAAACAATTTTTTTTATTTTGATTTTTTTTACTTTTAAAAATTTGAACTCACTTCTAATTTCACCTCATAATTCTACTCTAAATTTAAATTAGCTAACTCTAAGAGTATAAATGCATATTTACATTATCCAATAAAATTTTTAATTAATTTTTCTCTTTAAAAACTATTTTTATGATAATTTTTTTTAGGATTATCGTAAGATATTTCTCAATCGAATATCCATTTGATATTAAAATATTGGATATCTTGAAATAAAAAATCTTTATAGTTATGTGTTAAATTAAATCGGATAATTGATTGATTGTATAAAATGATCGAATTTATATGTCTTCCAAATTATAAATAAAATAATAATTAAAAAAATTCTATAAATGCTTTTGCGACTTTTTGTTGGTATTTTATGGAGTTGAACATAAATATTTTGTCTAGTAGCTCTTTTATCTTTGAAACCACTTGTTAGATGTGAGTTCTACTAAATATCGTGTCGACATACTTTTGAGCAAGTCTTTGACCGGAATTTAATTTATGTTTTTTTTGTCCAATACTTTTGAGATTATGAATATTTTGCTTTCCACAGAGAAGCTTACTATGGTCGGCATATACATCATAGATCAAATGTTTAGAGATATATTGACAAATTTCTTCTGTAACATATCCTTCTATTTAATTGAAGTGTGTTATTATGATAAACATGCTGCACATTGATTAATTTTCTTGAACATTTCTTCGATACTATCTAACTTTATCTTAACACACTAGAAACGGAGTTAAAGGGTAAAATTTCGTAAAATCATATTATTTACATTCATCTAATCTATTAAAAGTGAAGTACAAAATTGAAATACCCCTTAGTTTTCTTCAATAATTACAATAGATTGCCATTGATATTATCTTTGCATCCAAACATCTAAAAACATTGATTATTAACAAGAAAAAAAATAAATCTCGGCTAAGTCCATTAACAATATTTGTCATTGAAATTAGAAATTTCATAAAAAAATGTATATGTGTTTATACATATATATAGAATTAAATTAGTTTTATTTTTTATTCATATTCATATAAGCTAACCAACTATATTTGAACTATAAAAAACTAATAATGTCAATAATTTTAGATATAATCTGAACTTATTCATTTACAATAACAAAATCATGTAACTTTCCATAACAATTTAGTGACTAAAATACATACTAATATTTATTATAAATGATTATATATACAAAAAATACAATGTATTATTCATTTGTACGATTATCTAATAAGAATAACTTATGCAATTTATAAATTTAAAATTTTTAATCACCATATAATACATATACACAGTTATGTCTAGGACGGATCGAATTTTCAGGATATTTTAGGATATACGGATTCAAATATGCATTCGTCTGATTCGTAAAATTGTTATCCAGATCTGGATATTCGGGGTTAGGATATTCGGACTAAAATCCGAATACATGCGGATATTTAGACCTGTTTTTTTTTTAATTAAAAACTAACTATTAACCATATATTAGTCTATTTAAAATTATTATTTTAAAATACTTTAAAAGCATTCAAATTTAAAATTAAAATTTTAGTTATTTTATATAAAAGTATATATAATATACATAGATAACTATAATTAAATTTTAAATATTTAATATCGAAATTCAGATATCTAGACCTAAATTTTACTATCCGAATTTGTACTTGGATCAGTCGAAACCGTAAAATCACTATCATGATCACCGAATATTCATTTTTTGAAGCGGATGGGATCCCAGATCGAATAACGGATATCAAATACTAAGTTACATTCATATATACAATTATATCAAAAAAATTACTTAAAATATTTGACATTCATAAAAATAACATCCGCGCGGGCGCGCGGGTCAAAGGCTATTAAGTATTATATGACAATATCTTTAGGAAAATAAAAGGGAAGATATATAACACACTAATAGGGAAAATAAAAAGCATGGTCCAATTCAATTGAAATATCCATAACTAAATAAACCGAAACAAACCATAAAACCTACTAAGGCATTCCTTTTGGATTTTCCATGTCATGGGATTCTTTTCTTGCTCCAATGCGAAGAGAAATATTGTCGCAATCCGGCGGCTCTTTATATTTTATATTTTATATTTTTTACTCAAAAATAATTGTTATACTAGATGATTATCCGCGCGCATGCGCGAAGTGAAATTAATATATTAATTATCATTGAATATTAATCTTGATTATTCAACCATGATGTCATCAGTCTCCAAACCTATAGTTATGAATCGTCAATATAATGTTGATGAGTAGGGTGATGTTTGTTGATATTTTTTAAAAACTTATTTAATTTATATTGGGCTTCAATGATATCATTCAAATGTTATAATTCACTATCTCACTTCGATATGAAGAATCATATTTTTGAAATGATATGATCAAGTAACATTTGAGATCCATGCTTGCGCAGAATGAAGATTAATTATGTATAAAAGTTATTTGTAGATAATATTATTTATTTGGAAAATTAGCAAGGATAACCATAAGAAAAAAATTAATTTGGTAAATGACCATAGCAACTACATGGCTAGAATACACTATATATATTGTGTATTAATTGTTGTTATACCCCTTTATATAAGTATGTGTAGTGGTTTTGTTTTTCTTTTATTTTTTTATTTTGTTGTAAAATGTTTTCCCCTCTAATCTTATTTATCTTCTAGTTTTATTAAAAATAATTATCTAAATTTATAAAATACTAACAAAAAATATAGATTTTTTTCTATTTATGATGTGTTTTGAAAATTTTAAAACATATATATATATATATATATAACATTTGATATATCATGTTAGATTAAGAAATCAAATTAAAGTCTATACTATATCATAAATTCATATAGTATAATCTAATTTATACTTCAAATGATACTTCATACTTAAAACATAAAGATTAAAGAATTTGATGTGAATTGATCTATCTAAAGTTTTAACTCAACTAAAACTCTACACAATTTCTCATATTTTCTATATTTTCGTGTTGTTCTCTCATCAAACAACCAATATGTAATTAATTATAATATATTAAAAATATTATATACTATTCTATACTATCTTACACATTTAGATAGTACAGTAAGATTTTTTTCAAATGAAATATAATTTTTTTGTGTTCTTTGCTATTTGGAAACATAGAATTATATACAATCATTTATTTCCCCTCTCTCTCTCTCTCACACTCTCTCTCTCTCTCTCTCTCTCTCTCTCTCTCTCTCTCTCTCTCTCTCTCTCTCTCTCTCTCTCTCTCTCTCTCTCTCTCTCTCTCTCTCTCTCTCTTTCTCTCTCTCTCTCTCAACTTTTTTATTTGTTTGTCGTTCCATTTATTCTATAATGTACATCATAATGTGTGAAACCTAAAATTTAAATAATGTTATTAACATACCATACTATTATGGACTATGTAAATAGAATAGTATACGCATTTAGAACATATTAGGCCGCACTTTACACTTATGTCTGTGGACCCTACTATTTGTTTTATATATTGACGCGCTGTGAAAGAGAGAATGGTCCACATTTTGCACAATTATCCTCTTATTTCTGGTAACTTTTTTTTATGGTTATTTGCCTATTTTTTTCATTATGGTTATTCCACCAATTAACTCTATTTATTTTGTATTAATTTACATATTATGCAATAATAAATATATTGAATAATTGAGGAGCGAATAGCTATTACATATACAATTAAATTCGAGTAATAACATAAATAAAAACAATCTTTCTTTTTATTTACAAAACTTTTTGTTGATAAAAAAAAATAAACCATTTATTTATGTTATATAATATATAATTAAAATCAAATGATATTGATATAGATATATAATATATAATATATTTAATATAAATATTTATTTATTGAGGCTTGATACTCATATGATTTTATTAACATTTTTATATTTTTTCTGACAAAAATATTATTTTTATTAATATGAATATTTTTTTTATTAACATGTTTATGTATTATATATATATATATTTTAATCTAAACGATATTGAAATAAATGTATATATATTAAATGAAATTTCATATTTACATGATTTTATGATCATTTATATCTTGTCATAATAAAAAATTAAAGAATTGATCAAAACAATTTCATCGTAGATTTTTAAGAGCCTTAGTAATTTACATTAAAAAAATTTAAAATATAGCAAATTAGAAAAAATCTAGATTTTTTATCATATACTTATGTGATTTTAAAATGTCTTTCAAGGATATAAATTTGAACAAAAATAATGAAAGATACATATATTGTTATCAAATATTTATTATTCAAAATCATTAGTTGTCACATATTTGTTAATCATATTAAGTAATTTCGTAGCTTTTATTTAAGGAAATAATAGAAATTATTATTTTATACATGAATAACTAATCTGATAATTATTTTAATAAAATGTATAATATATATTTTAGATGGACTAACTTATTTTTTTAAGGATTTTAAAAAACATTGTAGTGATAACATGTAACTACCAAAAAAACTCGTATATATAGCTCCATGATTAATATATATAAGATTTCTCATTGTAGTGATAACATAATATTTCTCAATACTGCTTTTAAGGATTTTAATATTCTAGGATTAATATATATAGCTCGTATATTAATATGTTATAATGACTTGTGCGTACCAAATATGTTGTAATGATCCATCTAAATATATAATTAACATATATATATATTTTATATGATATATAGTTTAATTTTAAAAATATTAATGTATATATATATATATAATCTGAATATATATTAAATAATAATTAATATTCATATGATATTATGATCATTTGTATCTTTTTATAACAAAAAATAAAATAAAAACATTGTTCAAATTTTTTTGATTGTAATGCTTTTACTGTTTTAGTAATTTATAGTTGTTTTTAAAAATTCATAATATAATATGTAAGAATTTTTTTGTGATTTTTTATTATATGGTTAATGTGATTGTTTTATTTTTTTAATAATATAAATTAAAAATTTATGAAAAATACAAAATATATTATCAAATCTTTATTATTCAAAACATTAATTGTCACATATATGTTAATTATATTAGGTAATTCCGTATCTTTTATTTAAGGAAAGAATGTTAAATACCCTTTTATGCACTACCAATCAATATGAATGTTAATTTAATAAAAGTATAGTTTATAATTAGTTGTACCAACTTTTTCCTAAATATTCTGAGAATCATCCTGGTGATGACACGTAGATACACTTAAAAGTTCTAATGCTCGAGGATTAATATATAGGGGATTTTCTTCAAATAATAAAAATCCTGTTATAAAAGTATGGGGGAATTTGTCTATCTTATTGATCTCTCAATATATCTGTCGAATACAATGTGCCCTTTATATATATAGGGACTTAGAGATAACTACAACAAGGAATAGGATAACTACTACAAAGTATAATCCCCATAGGTTAAGGAATAGATAAGTATAAACCCACTAGGATTAGGTTTATCTCTTCATGCTGGTCCTTATCCAATCTCGCCATGGATCTCCTATCCTTATCTTCATTTCCATGTGACTCCATTTCCATGATGGTTATTGCATCCACACTAACTGGTTTACAACACTCCCCCTTGGATGTTATAACCATCTAGAGTTCATAATACGTTTTGATGTGTTGCCTCGTTAAAACCTCTCTATGGTAAACCCAAAACCCAATGTGGTAAAAAGGGAAGCCATAGACAGGAAAAAGAGTACAACCGTATTACTCCCCCTGTTTTGTACCTCCTTGAACGTCCTTCAATCTTCTCTTGTATAATAACTTCTTGAACGTAGAGGTTGAACAAATCAGCTTGGTTCTTACTTCTTGAAGTCCTTTGTCGTTGTGTACATATCAATGTGGTCGGATATGTTAGCCTCTTTGCCTTTGACAAATCGCCTTTACAAGTTGAGCTATCTCGCATGATGGATCAGGAACTTGTACCATCTTCTTTAGTTGTAAGTTGCACCGTCTTTAGGGTAATGGTCGAACCTTTTCTTCCACTGGTTGAGTTACCATCGACCATAAAACATTGACTCTTCATCGACCATATTTCTGGATGGTTGTTTGAGATTTGCGGCCTTGCCTACTCCATGAGCCTTCACAAGATTGTATTTCCTCCATGTGCAAGTACATAACCTGTTTATAATTTCCTTATATGGAACAAATATATAACCTGAAAACCTGTATTAGCAAAACCACTTAACCCCTCTTTGGGTTGGTTAGTTTGGTTAGTATAAACAAACTTAAATCCTTTCGTTCCTTGTAAATAAATAACGAAGTATAAGTTTACCTTTGGTTCCTTAGAACCTTTCATTACCTTTCTTTTATCATCAGCTTTATTAAAATTAAGCATGCTGATGGATCATGGACGTGACTAATATATATAGGTCTGGTCGTCCATTTACAACAATGGTTAACTATATGGTATCTATGGCCAACGACCAAAGCATTTGTGGTTGGGTCATGTATGTCACGACCTTCTTACTTAACCACGACCATAATCATTTCTTTCTTGACTATTTATGATCTTATATAGCTGTTTGGTCGTTCATAAGTATATCTCGACCATTGGTCATGTGATGGGCCGTACATCGACCATAACTTTCTTGGTCGGATGGGCTTGGCCCATATGGATACTTGTGGCAATATGGTCAGCCATTTTTCTTGACCTTAATTCATTTGGTAACATATTTATCCATAAGGCCTCCTGGTCGTAATTAAGTTAGCTATAGTGACCTTGGACAAACTTGTTAATGCCGCGGCCGTATGATCGACTATGCCCGGGCACTGTTCTTCGACCACGGCCATTATGGCCTTTATGGTCGGCATTGTGGGAACCCATTCAGCCACGACCATTTTACATTTTCTTTCAGTATATTCTTAGTCACGGACCAACCATAAACCATATGATACATAATCTTATGATCCCAAATCTTATGATCATAATCAATCGATAACTTATATCGTTTGAAACCAATCAACTTTTCTTTAAGTTGGTTTATTATAAACACAAGGAATTTCATTTCCATAATACATGAACTGATTTTGATGGTTCTTATTGAACTCTATCACTGATTATCATTTGGTCGATCATATTATCTTATATCGTATGCAGCTGCATTTCATCAGTTCATAGACGGCTAAGGAACAAAACCGTTCTTTGAGAATTTCTTTTCTCATTTCATTTCATGTCATGGTACCTTTATCATTCATATCCAGTGATTAATATATTGCTTACTATATCATCATTTCTTTCTTTCCATATACATATATATCCAGACATTATCATTTCCAAATCGTAGTAGCCTTCACCACATATCTTATATCATTTCACAATCTGTTCCTTTGGTCTCTGTGAGTAACCTTGTGTAATCAAGCCATTCTTTAAATGCTTTTAAGTAGGGATATATAGACCTTAGATCACGTGGCCTTTCTATTATATCTCATATCTCACGATTTACACTTCACAGGACTCATTCACTGGTTTATCGGATGGCGTTCTATGGCCAATACGTCCATCATTCCAATAGGTTCTTTAATTCTTCCAAACCACACGTTTTTCCTTGAACCTTATAACCTTATCTTTTATGATTCATAATCCATGATCTATGATCTATGAGTACTCTCACGTGGGTTCATGATCCTCGCTTTATATTTAAGTGCTACTTTATATGCGCAGTCTTATATCATCGGTATCGATACCCTTTTCTGCGTTCCATTGTATTCCAGACATGACATAGTTGATTGCAATCTTATGACCTTTAATACTTCGGTGTTTGGCGTCCCAAATCACCTTAAGTACCATGGATTTTGGCGTCCCAAATTCCATTGTATGGTATCTTATATTGTGGTCGACCATTTTCTATGTCTGGGAATGGTTTCCTTTTATGACCTCGGGAATTTATCATTTCTATGCACCATTTCATTTCCTTCCGAGGTTCCTTTATCTTATGGAACATATTGGTCTATCATTTATAGACTCTGTAGCAACTTTATTGTGTCTCTTCCAGGACAACAATTCATTTGGTGCAAGCTGGTTTAACTTTTCATTTCATTTCGGGTCAATGTGTCTGGCTTTCATTTCTGCTCGCTTTTATATCATTTTGATCATATATGGACGTCTTAATTCACATTTCTAGTCCGAGGATCTTGCCAAGACAATGATGGCTAATACCATTCTTATTTCATTCATTCTCGTTTTCTATATCTCTTTACCAGCTTATAACTTTCTCCTTTCAATGTTGGATGATCAGATTACTTATCACGTGTAATCTGTGTTCTTGGCCACTAATATAATCACCCATGTTTGGCTCAAGACATATAAAAACGTGGGAGAAAGTTGTGTCTTCATCCAACATATATTCTCATCCTCAATCCTCATTCAGAGGTTCTATATTAAATGGCACACATGTTTGTGGTGGTATATTCAAATTTCTTTGATAAGGTTTATGTGTTTATGTATGTGTCTGGATTATGACCCTTGAGATGAGAATATCTATGCACACTTATATGGCCTGATGCATTTTAATCTTTAACATGTATGTTCATGTGTCCTTAAGCACTAGATAGTGGCCATTGTATTTTCAAAGAATTCGGCCAAGTGCATTCTGTAATGGCCTTAATTCGGCCAACCCACATTTTAAGACTTTGTCACACGTGATTGTAGTATGTTCATGGACTTCGGTTTGTCCTCACTTCCCCTCATGGACATACTATTATCATCACGTGGCCTTTATAGGACAATAGAGCCTAATGAGTTTCCCTTGTGCACATGTTACACAACGTGAGACTCTACGGGATAACTCTTTGTGCCTTTTACGATATTTTTCTTTGCATCAAGTTTGGGCTTGGATGGCTAATCCAGTCAATGCCATTAAGTGTATAAATTTCGTGGGTTTTAGTAGCCACTATGGCTTTTTGCATTTATCATACTGATCCTTGGCATAGTCTAGATCAGTAGAGCATATCGGTATAGTCTTGACCACTTTCTTATAAGGCTTTAGACGATTTTCTTATAATCTTAAAGGAACTTATGTTTCCTTTGCCCATTGGTTCAATGTGGAAACCATTCATACTCAATGTCTTTATAACTTCTTTATAACTCAATGGGTCTTTCATTTGGATGAATAAATTTGTACCCCTTAGGCAATGCCTTTATCATTTTCGTGGTCATTTATAAATTGACTATCCTTATGTTGTCATTTCATCAAGCAAATGATTCTAAGATGTCTCAACTAGATCCTTTTAAACAATCTGATGTTTCATATTTTAATAGATCATCATTCTCATGATTGAAATCTCCTTCATCATCTTTATAGACCATATGGGTTTCAGGGTTCTTGCATTTTAAATTTCAAAACGCAGAGATTCTTAGGTGATCTCATTTCACAATTTCTTATAACTCGTTATTTTGCTCAGCGAGCAGCAGACATGATATCATATGTCTTAAACCCCTTTTCTCGATACTGTTGTTATAACAACATATTACTAGCATGGAAGGTCGAGAATGTCATTTCTAACATCTCTTTATTTGTTACCTTTTCACCACACAACTTTCATTTCGAGATTATATTTAAATAGGGCCGAGTTATATTCATCCATGACTTATAATCCTGGATTCTGAGATTTCTACAATCATACGTTGCCTTTGGTAAGATCACATTACTTTGGTGATCGTATTTTAATTCTGTCCAAAGGTCGAGTGAATTCTCTTATTGGTCTTTTAGACTTTTCATAAGATGATGGAATATAATTAGGATAGCAAAATCCAGATTGTTGATCTTGACATCTTATATTCATATGGATTTATAATTAGATCATTATGTGCTTTGGATTCATTTAATAAATTTCATGACAACTTAGAAATCGTTCAATACAATTTTTATAACCTCAGTTTTAACAAGTATGTATTTTCGATTTATAAACTTATTCCAATCATTATTGGTAAACCTAATTTAGATATGATTAGTAAACCTAATCAAGTTCTGATTAGTAAACCTAATCATGTTATGTTTAGGAAACCTATTTGTATTTTTATTAGGTTTAGGTTTCGAATTAGGTTTAGGGTTCATACTTGGATAGTTTTAGATCCTAACAATTGGTTTCTATGTTCTTTGCATTCAAGCAATCATTAATCAAACAAGCAAGCATAATCTTCTTTCTAGCAAACCTAATTAGGTTGTTTTTATACTTAGTGGCCGATTATGGCCATTAAGGTTTGGCGATTGTAGATTAGGGTTCATCGTGTATAGATTATCAACCTAGCACCCGGTTTCTATTTGTTTTCAATCTAAACAATCAGCCAAGCATTCAATCAATCAATGAATTTCGAATCCTAGATGATCAGGGTGAAGTTCTCTATTCTATCCAGCAACTTAACAACCTCATCTAATCGATTTATTTAAAGCTAGGGTTTAGGGTTACCTTTTAACCTTCAACGAGTTTATGGACCACCGAGTTTGGAACTCCTTAGATCTGATCACGTGCATGTTTATTTGTGTCCAACAAGGACTTACCTGCATGCATTAGTTTTGGGCGAATGGTGCTATAGTTCTTTGGAAACTTACCTGGTTGTATCAGCCGTATCGGGTGGTCGTTTGTAGCCGATATGAACTTATCCGAACTTATGAGGGAGTATTGATGTTCGCGGGTGCTTACCTTAGCCGGCTTGTTTTGGATGATGGTATAGGTCTGCGTGGACTTACCATGGTAGATCATCTAGCCGGATAATCCTTTGGATCTGATAAGAGTTTACCTGCGAGTATAGGTTAGATAGATTGTATATGTCGGCTTACCTTGGGGTTTAGGTTGCGGCTGGTTCTCTTAGAGAGAGGGGTCCGACTATTGCAGGGACCTTTGATTTGTTGCAGGAACATAGTGCCACGAATTTGGCTCTCTTAGGTCTTGAAGATCTGAGTGTATTGACTGGCCGGATGCTCCCTTAGGTCCGATAGGACTTACCTGCGAGAATAGGTTAGACAGATGGTATATACCGGCTTACCTTAGGGTTGGCTGCGGCTGGATCTTAGAGAGAGATAGGGATTCGTTGATATTGATTGCAGGAACTATGGATATGTTGCAGGAAGCTTATATCACGAAATTGGGTCTCTTAGCTTAGGTCTTGTAGAACGATCGTGCTGATAACGTGTTATAAAAGTATGGGGGAATTTGTCTTTCTTATTGATCTATGAATATATATGTCGAATACAATGTGCCCTTTATATATATAGGGACTTAGAGATAACTATAACAAGGAATAGGATAACTACTACAAAGTATAATCCCCATAGGTTTAGGAATAGATAAGTATAAACCCACTAGGATTAGGTTTATCTCTTCATGCTGGTCCTTATCCAATCTCGCCATGGATCTCCTATCCTTATCTTCATTTCCATGTGACTCCATTTCCATGATGGTTATTGCATCCACACTAACTGGTTTACAACAAATCCCGTCAAGTATGGGGGGAGTCTTTATCAGAAAATGCCTTTACGACCGTTTTACACATCAGAAACCTACTAACATTTTTGTCGTAAAGAGTGGATAATGGCCCTTCCTTGCTAGCGACCTTAGATGCCTTCACCTTTTCTTATGTTTTGTTTCTACTTTAAAAAAAGAAAAAGGTTTGCCACTTACACGAAATTTACCCTAATAAAGTGAAAACTATCTAATATTTCAAAATATGTTAACAACTACACGATGTTCATATTAATACATGTCACATATATGAAGTAAATGATTATATGGTGAGAAAAATAAAATCAAATTTAATTGATTTTAAGAAAAGTTTATGGGGTCAAACTGTAATTAATCAGAAAATCAAATTTAAAAAAAAAAATTAAGTTTAGAAAAATTAATGGTGTACATTAAATTTTGATTGGATAAAAATTATAGAAAATAGTTGACAAAAAAGATATTTCTAATTGAAATTTAATATATTTTAATATATATGAAAGCTTTTAAAATATGAAGATAATAACTTTGATATAATCAATCATATTAATATTCAATATAAACATTTTAAGAAATTCATATTTTGGAATTTTAAATTGGAAATAAATTTTGGTTGACGGATTGTAAATATATTAAAAAGATGAATTATTTTATAAGTCAAAGAAAAGAAATGCTACGTCTCATAACACTTACAATTAACATCATAAAACTATAAAATATTATTTACAAATATATTACTCTTATCAATAATTAGAATGATATAACAAACATAAGCATTATAAATTTTTTTAATATGTTACTCTGATTTGGCATACTGTTTACGAATACCAAATTTATAATCTTACCTATAGATACTAAAATAACATGATGTTTACATAAAAAATTATGTATTTGTTATATGTATATATGTATATATATCTTATTTTTTTTGTCAACATCAACATTTCTTTTTGTAAACATTATGTCAACATAATCTTGATATATTATGATATTAAAAATTACGTAGCATTCCTTTTTCTGACTTCTAAAATAATTAACCTTATTAATATATTTACAATTCGTCAACCAAAATTCATTTCAATTTAAAACCCCAAAATATGAATTCCTTAAAATGTTTATATTGGAAATTAATATGATCGACTGTATCAAAGTTATTATCTTCATATTTTTAAAGTTTTCATACATATTAAATTTCTGTTATAAATATATTATTTTTGTTGTCAACTATTTTCTTTAGTTTTTATTCAATCAAAATTTAATATACACAATTAATTTTTCTAAAACTTAATTTTTTTTTGTTTTAAGTTTGTTTTTTGATTAATTACAGTTTGACCCCATTAACTTTTCCTAAATTAATTAAACCTGATTTTGATGTTACCACCATATAATGATTTTCTTCGTATATGTGGCATGCATTAACATAAATATCGTATAGTTATTAACATATTTTGAAACATTGGATGATTTCCACCATATTAAGGTAAACTTCTTCTAGCTGACAAATTTTTTTCCTTTAAATAACATTGCAATCTTTGCTATTTTGCCCGCTCTTATTTCCACTTTTCTCCATTTTCAACACTATTGCAATTATTATGTGCTACATAATAATAATAAAATGTTATTTAGAAAACTGAACTAAGACCATAATTAACTTCAATCTTTTAACTGAAGTTCTTACTTTCGACTAATAGACAATTCTTAATTTTTCTTAGTTTTTACTAAGAAAAGATAAGAACCGTCTCTTAAATAAAAGATATAAAAAACGTTTCTTAGCCGACAAGTGTAAAAAAAAGTCACATTATAAGTTAAAAACTTCAGCTAAAAGACTTAGTTTAATCATGCTCTAAATATCTAAAACATGACTCTCTTATTAATTATAACTAGCCTTTGACCCGCGCGCCCGCGCTGGTTTTATTTTTGTTAATGTCTAATATTTTAACCAATTTGTTTGATATAATTGTATATATGACTTGAACTTAATAGTCAATATCCGTTATCCGATTCGGGATCCCATCCGCTTCGAAAAACAGATATTCAGGGATCATGATAGTGATTTTACAGATTTGATTGATCCAAGTACAAATTCGGATAGTAAAATTTTAGGTCTCGATATCGGATCCAAATATTAAATATTCAAAATTTAATTATAGTTATCTATGTATATAATATATACTTTTATATAAAATAACTAAAATTTTAATTTTATTAAATTTTAATGATTTTAAGCTTTTTAACTAATAATTTTAAATAGACTAAATAGATGGTTAATAGCTAATTTTTAATTAAAAAACATGTCCGGATATCAGCATCTATTAGGATTTTAGTCTGAATATCCTAACCCCAAATATTCGTATTCATATAACAATTTTATGAATCTCACGAATAAATATCTGAATCTGTATATCCTAGAATAACATAGATATTCGATTCTTCCTAGACCTAACTGTGTATATGTATTATATGGTGATTAAATTTTTTAAATTTATAAATTACATAAGTTATTCTTATTAGATATATATCGTACAAATGGTAATACATTGTATTTGTTTGTATATATAACCATTTATAATAAATATTAGTATGTATTTTAATCATTAAATTGTTATGGAAAAGTTACATGATTTTGTTATTGTAAATGAATAAGTTTATATTATAATCAAAAATTATTAACATTGTTATTTTTTATAGTTCAAATATAGTTGGTAGCTTATATGAATATGAATAAAAATAAAATTAATTTAATATTATATATGTATAATTTTATTTTTATTTTATTATAATAATTTGGAAAGCACATATACACTCTTTATGAAGTTTTTAATTTAAATGACAAAAATTGTTAATGGGCTGAGCCCATATTTATTTTTTTAGTTAAGAATCAATGTTTAGATGTTTGGATACATTGATAATATCAGTGGCATTTTTTGTAAATATTAAATAAAATTAAGAATTATTTCATATTTGTACTTTAATTTTAATAGATTTGATATTACTATTTTTGATGAGAGAATGTAGTCGGTAGACTAAATTACGGATACTCTAAAATCTTTCTAAAAACTTCCAATACAATTAATGACTGGAAGACTCCTTAACCTCATTAGAGAATATTCCACTTTAGCCTTACTTCACGGTGTTACATTTTCGTAGACAAATATAAGCATATAACGAGATCATACATCGAGGCTAGAGATCCCCAAGACTCCCAAATCGCACACAGAGGCTAGAGATCCATGTAACATGATTCCAACTAAGGACGTAAACACAACATGCAACTGATCAGTGAACAAGAGAAGGAAATTACGATATTATGAATAGGATAAGATCCGACCTTTAGTCAAAACATTATACTACTTGAGAGAAACTCTAAAGGCTATGCAAACCCATGTGCCGTGCGACCTAACATGAAAATATCATACTCATGATGAAAGTTATTCATCTTTTACTTTTTTTAGGACATTGCAACTTTCTTATTTCCTACACAAACTATATATTATATGTCCTTTTAATTAGGGAAAATTGCCAAAAATGATGAAATAGGTATACTATTGTCCCCTTACAACAAAATTTAGGATATTTATAGACATATTATAAAGTGTACATAGATGTAGATCTTTATTTCCGTCTACACACAGTTTAACCTAACCGGATTTAACCAATATAATATTGATGATCAAATAAAACATTTACGGTTTGAGATTTTGTGGTTAAGGGTTCGTAGACATATTATAAAGTCTACATAAATGTAGACTTTTTTTTCCGTCTACACACAGTTTAACATAACCAGATTTAACCATATAATTTGATGATCAAATAAAACATTTACGGTTTGAGATTGTGGTTAAGGGGTTCGTAGACATATTATAAAGTCTACATAGATGTAGACCTTTTTTTTCCGTCTACACACAGTTTAACCTAACCGGATTTAACCAATATAATTTGATGATCAAATAAAACATTTACGGTTTGAGATTTGTGGTTAAGGGGTTCGTAGACATATTATAAAGTCTACATAGATGTATACCTTTTTTTTAGTCTACACAGAGTTTAACCTAACCGGATTTAACCAATATAATTTTTACCTAATCAAATTAAACCAAATCTTTTTAACCTGACCAGAAAAGTTACCCAACATATAAATACGATTTCTCAAAATTTTCTAGTAAAAAACCCTAATCTTTCCCCAATCTCTCCCGTCTAAAACCATTGCTTACTACAGTGATGACAGCAAGCTCTTTCCTGCTCTTAAAAATGCACTCGACGAAAACGAATGGGGGAGCTCAAAAACTCGAGATTGGGAGTGTTCATTGAAGTTCCACGAATTGGATTTTGGATGGGCTTCAAGGCTGGTGCACTATATACTGTGTTTTCAGCTCGAGTGCAAGAAGAAGTATGAGTTTTGGAGTCTAGCAGGTGTTCAACCAGTGAGGTTTTCTCTGCTTGAATTTGAAGAGATAACTGGCCTGAACTGTGAGTATGTGAAGAATCTCGAGAATCCATTGGTTGAGGTAACGGATGACATGAAAGCATTTTGGGGGCGGCTGGGAGTGCATATCGACCGGGGCCAAGTATTGATGATTTAACTGCTGCGTGTCAGAAGTGTGGAACATGGTCTCGAGAAGATCGATTACGTTTAGGGTATTTAGCTATCTATGCTGGCTTCATCGAAGCACCAAGAACCTCGACACCCACACGAGATAGCCTGGCTAGGTTAGTGATGGATCTAGGTGCTTTTGAATATTACCCGTGGGGAAGGATTGCGTTTAAATTCTTGATGGACTCAGTGAAGGTTGCAAAGTTGGAAAGGACTTATGCTATTGAAGGCTTCATTCAGGTTCTTCAAGTCTGGGTCTACAATTGTCTCCCTGAATTTGCAGTTGGGTTTGGTGAACCTATAGAAGGTTTCCCGACCCCACCTCTACTTGCCTTCTGAGGTTGCATAGGCAAGAGAAATATCAAGGAGAACATTATGAAACATGTATGTTTTGTATGTATATGTATGTATTATATTGATTTTAAGTGGTTTTATACTAACTTAATATTCTTATTTTCCGTAGACTAGGGCTAACAACTTTACTGTGAAGGAGTACTCTGAAATGTTCCCTCTCTGGGATGATGATTTGGAAGATAAAATGGCTGATAACAGTGAAGGCAATGTTTTCTTCAGACTGGGTGTGGGAACAAAGTCACTGGCCTCTTGTCGGAACATCACTGTTGACAAATGTGAAGGTGGAGATCCATCTGATGAAGACAGAGGCTGGTCAGATGGTGCGAAGCAAGAATCACGCAACTCTTCCCACTAAGTCTGAGGGAGAATCACGCAAAAAGGCTCGTGAGACCCCTGGCCTGGATATGGAGACCTTGAAAGCAAAAATAGGTCATTGGCTAACTGGCCTGACCTCTAATATGGTTGAGGGGCTTCACAGATGCGTGGACACTCTAAAGACACATTCCCGCATGATTGAGGGCCTTACTGCGAAGATGGGAGCTGTAGAGAAGATTGTGCGTGAAGGCTGGAAGGAAGACCACACCAAAGTTGGTTCATCTGCTGATGTACTTGAGCCAAACAATTCTGATGGAGACAACTCTGATGGAGACAAAGCTGAGGAGGACATAGCTGAAGAAAGCAAAGCTGAGGAAGCAACGCCTCAACCCACCAGAATGACAACAAGAGCCAAAGCTAAAGGCGCCCAAGCCACTGGGGTTAGTACCAAACCCTCTCCCAAACCACTCATTCCAAAAAGAGGCACAAAAACAGTGAAAAAGAAATAATTTGTCTGCATTTGCATTTGGAACGATGGAACCTTTTTCATGTTGTTTTTATTGGAACCTTGGAACCTTGAAATATTAGCTGTTTGGTTTGAAAAACGTGTGCATTTGACTATTTTTTTTGGTTTGTACCATATTTTAAATGGATGCATTTTCTTATTAATAGTTGTTATTAATGTGTTCTTTCTATTGAAAACAAATGCAGAGTGATAATGAGAATGGAGGTGTAAGTGTTGTTATATTAGACAAAGAACAATCACACATTGATTACGGCTCTGCGAGAAAACTGAAACAAGTTAGTAAACTGAGCCGAGGTTATCATACCTAACAAGCCGAAGCGAGGCCATGGATATAACCCATTTGATGTTGTTGATGGCCAAAAGCTCACTGTTCTTATTGATTGGCTGAAACTTGACTCGTAAGTCATACAACCTTTATATAACTTCTCTTTATATAAAAGACTTGGCAGTGTTTTATTTATTTGATTTGATTATTGACAGCAAATGGCGACAGAAGGTGCGTGGCTCCTCAAGTTTTTGGTACTACACACTACTAACTCCTAAGGAATGGTTGAGTGACACAGTATGTAGACTTCTCTCACATGCAGACTTCCTTTTGATGTAGTAAACCTCTCTGATGCAGAAGTCTCTAATTTTGTTAATGTAGCACATAGATGCTGGAATTAATCTCTTAAGACTCCGATACAAAAAGCACCCGGAATGGTTTAGGTCAGACATAATTTGCTTCCTGGATGTTGTGTTTACTCAAGTCTGGACATCAAAGTACTCAGAATTTCTGGATTCTCCTGCCAATCCTGACAACTCAGGTAAATTACTGCCTCATGGGGGCCTTGAATTACTAATAATTTTTAATTACATAATCAATTTTCTTGATACCTCAGGTAAACTACTGCCTCCTGGGGCCTTGAACTACTACACAGGCGAGGAACCAAAATATTGCAGATCAGATAAGACATGGGCAATGGAGATTGATGATATATATGCGCCATTATTTGTCAAGAATAATCATTGGGTAGCTTGTTGGATATCAATTCTGAAGATACACATAGTGATTTGGGATAGTGATGTTGCTTACACTAAGGATCAAGAAATGGCTAAGACCGTGAAGCCTCTTGCACACATGGTGCCGTACATGTTGCATATGTTATCTCGCGGTGAGGAGAGGGAGTTGTACACAGTTGATTTCACACATGAGCGGGTCTCGGCATCTGGGGTACCACAAAACAAACAAAGTGGTGATTGTAGAGTGTATTGCTTGAAGTATATAGAATGTCATGCACTTGGCATGACATTCCCACCTCATGATCTGTGTGATAAGAACATCCAGAGCATCATGACTCAGATGGCGACTCAGATATTTGATGAGACCAACATAAATGGCACAGAGAAAGTCGACTACAAGCATCTGGGTGTCTATGACTAAGGTTTGCAATCCATTTTTTTGGGTAGAATTAGAGGAAAGTGTGAAGTTTTTTTGGTGACTTTCCTCATCGGATATATGTAGGTTGACATAGTAGTCTTTTGTACCTGACTATTGTATTGTGCTGTGAGTAACAGAATGTTATAGCAGACTTTTGTACCAGACTTATGGTTCTAACAAACTTGTGTAATTTGCTTGCAGCAGACTTAAGTATTAGTCTTCTTTTACAGAAGTCTGCTACTCGATTATCTATCAAATTATCATCCTTTGTATCAATATAGTACTCTTTTTCAGAGGTTTTTAACTCATATTCGACCAAAAGTACAACTCCAATACAATCCAGAGACTTACATATTAGTCTTCCTTTATAAGAGACTTAAAAAGAAGTCTACTTTTTGTCAAAGAAGACTAACACGTTGGTCTACACGACAGAAAGTAACATTAAGACCTAAGATTTCAACAAAAGTTCATCAAATAAGACAACATCCAAAGCAACAATACTGATAAGTTAAATACATAAGTCATAAGACAACATCCAAAGCAACAATACTGATAAGTTAAATACATAAGACATAAGACAACATCCAAAGCAACAATACAATTGATAAGTTCAACACATAAGAGATAAGACACTGGTTTAACCTGAACAGTTTGGACGAGACCCGGTTGTTTGCACTGGGACCAACTATGGTCCTTGTGTAGTTTTTGCGGTTGCTTTCCCCGCATCCTTGAAATTTCTAGCCAAGACTGCCACCTCGACTTCTTTTGCCTACCTAGACCACGCTTGACATCTGGAGGAAGACATTTACGTGTGTCAGAATCTCCTTTATCCTCAGTGGTAGCTCCTGTGTCATCACTTTTTGGAGCTTCCAAGACATCACTTTTGGGATAGATATTTGCCGCGTATTCTGAAAAAAGGTAATTCTTTGAATATGATGGGCATACCAGCGTAGAGACATGAATATTTGAAGCCTTTGCAGCTGCTATGGAATATGAACAAGGTATCTTCTCAATATCAAACACACCACATTGACACCTCCGAAGTTCCAAGTCAACAACAAAATCTCGATGTCCTCCTTTCACGAAAAATCGCCAACCATCAATACGTTCACAGTCATCATATATGCATACTCTTCACGAATAGCCAACAAATTTTCAACTCTCCGACTATGCTGTGATGTGAGACTAAAAGCATCTTATCTCGTCTTAAAGTACCACCTTCCTAGCTTCTCGCGTATAAATTCTAAAAGGAATGAGATGGGGAATCCTTTGGCTGGCTTAAGAGCGGAGTTGATAGATTCTGCGATGTTGCTAGTCTTTATGTTGTATCTGTCACCTTGAAAGTGAACTCGTGACCATAACGAGACATCAGCATTCTCAAAATATGTTGCAAGGCTGGGGTTTATACTCCGTATCTCATCCATGTAGCGGTCAAAATCAAAAAGCGTATGTGCATAAGCAGCGGCTTTGACCAAATACAACATGTGGTTTCCCTTGAACTTTTGAACTATGTTTTTTTGTAGATGATAATAACATATCCCTCGCCTTACCCAAGGGAAAACCTTCTCACACGCCGTCTTAATGGAGCGGTGCATGTCAGAAACTATCACCAAAGCATACTCATCTGAAACACACCTCCGCAAATTGGTAAAAAACCATTCCCACGACTCATCATTCTCCGCATCCACAATCGCAAAAGCCAATGGGAATATCTGAAAATTATCGTCTTGGACAGCTGCCACTAGCATAACTCCTTCATACTTTCCACATAGATGAGTCCCATCCACCACAATAACCCTCCTAAGATAGGTAAAACCAGCTATCAAAGCTCCAAAAGATATGAATATATACTTAAATTTGTTTTCATCATCTTTCTCAAGACATGTGATAGTTCCCGGATTCGATATCTCAATCTGACGCAAATAAGAAGGCAAATTCTCATATCCATCTTCTGTTGTTCCTCTCACCAATTCTTGGGCAGATAACAAAGCTCGGTACGAAGTGTTGTAATCTAGGGTCATCCCAAACATGTTCTTCATCACATCTTTGATATGCTTCGGTGTATGCCCATCTATAATCCCAACCCGATCTATGAATAATCTTGCAACATATTTCGGAGTATATTGTTTCCGTTGAGACATTCGATCCTCCACTGAACATGTATGAGTTTTCAAATATTTTGTCACCCAAAATGTCTTTGGTCCATGCTTCACACTCACTCTAAGCTTCCAACCACATCCTTGAACACGACACTTAGCCACATACAGAGTTTTCGTTGTCTTATATGCTGTGAATGAAAATTTACCTTTCACAGCCACCGACTTCAGCATTGAAACAAGCTCATCCTTACTAGCAAAACTCTGACCGACATATATATTGTCGTTAAGGGACAGTGATCTTTCTTAGTACCAGAGCATTGTGCTTTATGACCATCATAGAGAGTTTCCATTGCTTCATCATCAGATTCCTCACCTTTCACTTTTCCGTAATCACAATAGTTTACACCATCGTCTGCATCAACAACATCAGCAGTGGCTTGAACATCGTCAACAACAATATTATCTTCATCCAACCCTTCATCCAAATCAGCAAAAATACCATCATCGCCATCAGACACATAAGCATCGTCACCAGCTCCAGCTTCTACTTGGCTCTGGCTTGATAGACAAAGGCGGACAAAATGTGTCTTTGATAACTCGATCAAGTTCCTCACTTGTCTATCATTCGTGACATGCACAAGAGGAGTATCCGGGGACATTTTCTGAGAAATGACGTCCGGTAAGGAATACACTAGAAGCACCTTCTCGGTTTTCTTGTCCAGATCATAATCTTCTTGTGCCATTTCAAGAAGTTCACCATGTGTACAACCATCATGCACAAAGAACATTCTCCCTCCTTTCCGATTATTGACCACAAACTCCCACAAAGACTCTTTCACCACCCATTCTCCGTATAAAACAGGTATTTGAGCCATTTCCTGCAAAAAAAAAAAATACAGGTTTACATAATTAGCTAAGAAGTATTTCATATTTCTTAAAACAATTAACGTAGACTTACTAATATGTCTACAATTTTTTTCTAGCAATATAGCAAAATTAAAAGTATTATACTTTCATAATTACAACAGTTTTTCTATCCAAAATCACTCAAACCCATTAGGATTAACTATTACACACTTTCAAACGAAAAAAATATGAAAAAATTTAATGCATAGTACAAAAATTAACTTTTAATGTAAATTTCAAAATAGACTCCATGTTCAGTCTACAACGTGGTAGACTTTCTTTTCAGTTTAGATCCGTAGACGGTCAGATAGGTCTACTCTTTGGGTTAGTTTTTGCAATTGACCATTTTACGGGTTACTTTTTATAGTTGAAAAAAAGTTGTGATTTTATATAAGCAGACTTCGTTTTCAGTCTAAAACTTCAAAAATGTTAGTTTTCGCTAGGATTTGACTTTCAAATGTAGACTAAATATACAATCTACATGTTTTAACTTTTTTGAATGGGGTTAGTTTTGCAATTGACTATGTTTGACTTTTTAGGGGGTAGATTGAAATGAACGTCTACAGCTTTGCAGACTTCGCAAGAAGTCTACTCTCAAATCCGACGAGTCAGTTTTGCATTTGACCAAAATAAAAAAAAAATAGACTTCACGGGTAGTCTACATTTTTTTTTCGAGAAGAGAAGACTGCATATGAAGTCTACATATTAAAAAAAATTAATTAATTTTAAAAAGTTTTAGTCAAACACAAAACTAACCTTTTCAACGCAGTCAAAATTTTGGTCAAATGCAAAACTGACCTTAAGTAAACTTCTCTGGCAGTCTACGCTTCGTAGACTTATGTTGAAGTCTGCTTATGAAAAGTCAAAAGTTCATTAATGCAAAACTAACCTCTTTTGCGTAGTCGTCTTTGTAGGTCTACGTACTTTTTTGTTTTTGTTGTCAAAGGTTAATATGTAGACTGTCGGGGAAGGCTACGTTACAAAAAAAAATCTGTTTAGTCAATTGCAAAACTGACATGTGCGTTGACAAATAGACTGCATTGTATGTCTACATAAGGGCGTAGACATATAAAACAGTATACTATCGCGACACAGATCTGAGAAACGACTTAAACCATGAAAATAATTACCTTTTTGCAGTGTGAAGCTCGTTTCCAGCCTTTTCAACCGTCCAAACTCCAATAATGACCAAAAGGAAACATTTTTGACGATTCACAAGTGAAAAAACACGAAATTATGAAGTTTATGATTATGAAAATGAAGGTTAAGAGATATTTTTAGATGGAAATGTAGAGAAAATGAGAGGAAATGAAGATTTGCTTGTTTAGAATGAGAAAAAAGTGATTGAAAATTCAATTCTAAAGTTTTAAGAGATCAAAAATGGTGGTTCGTGGTGGTTGAAAATATTGACGATGATGGCATAGTTGTAATTAAGAAGAAATGTTTAGGGTGTATTTGGTTTTTTGTATTTTTCGAAATTAATAAATAAATAAATAATAATGGTAAATTTGTAAATAATTCAAAAACTTAGGGGTATTATGGAAAATTCAATGATGAATAGTAACTAAAAAAAAAGATGTTGGTTTTAGGTTTGACTTGAATTTTTAGGTTGTTTTTGAAAAACCCTCTAAAAACTCTTAGACTATATAATAACCTCACGACAACTATATATAAGAAGATGTAGGTTGTGATCGTTTATATATTATATGTTGGTTTAAAATTGATAAATAAAGTTATTTGGACTTGCTTATCTAAAATAAATTATCTTGTTAACTTTAAAATTAAATATTAAATTTAAGTAGATGTTTATCCATGTTCACACAATCTCAGTCAAATTATTTAATGCGAAGTAAATTTTAATCATTTAAAATAAACCCGTATTTTTTCTAACAATGTTTAGCTTATTTTTTTCTAAAACTGGATAAATTTTATTAAAATTTATAGTATATATAATTAAATATATTTAGAAAACCTGAATATTTAGAATAGATTGTTATGAGCTCATGCTGTAGTTGAACCGTATTATATGGCTTGAAAGTGTGTGTTGTGGTTTAATAATTTCTTAGTTATTACATGTAAAATGTTTAGCTGTTAAGAATGGAATAATTTAATACGAATAATGTGATTGTTACATATTCGTGCATTGGTGCATTGAACTTAAATAATATGATTTCATATACCACATAGCTCATGTGTATGTAATGTAAATTTAAATAATCTATTAGTATGATAAGAGTGTTTGTCAAATAATAAAATGATAAGAGTAATATATTTTACTCATATCAATTCGTATAAAACCAAAAGGAATGAATGATTTTTCAAAATCATAACCATCACCATATAACAAAAATTCAAAAATTCAGTTTTAAAATTTCAATTTTAATTTATACAAGCTTAAAGAAACTAAAATAGAATTTTCGTTTCTATAAATATAGCCTTTTAAAATAGGAGATAGAAAAGTTGTTAAGGGAAAGTGATTTAAATGCAGTTATTAAAATGTAAAATATTTTCATATGTTGATGATTTTTTTTTTAAATTCAGTTTTAAGTTGGCACAATATATATTAACTGATAATTTTGTGTTTTAATAGAATAAATTTATTGGAGATCCCAAAATTATATCTCCGCATCTCGTGATGTGCAATGCACACATGTCTAAATTTGACATCACATACATCAATAGAGAGAATTATTTTTCTCGCTTCTGACAAGGTAACTTACTCAAAATTAGCAAATTATATTGAAAATATTTTATCATTTAATGTGAAATTACAAGTAATTAGAACGGGTGATTTTACACATTAAATACTAAGTCTATGGTTTCACTATATTTACAGTTCTACATCGTGTCTAGAAATGCACCAATTTACGATTCTAAATTGAGTAAAAGTTTCCAACCGTAAGAGTTTCAATGGGTCCCAGATACTATAGTTATAGAACTTATTTCTGTTGAGATATTTGGAATTAAATTCATGTTTTTAATAGAAAAGAAAAATATTCTACGATAGACTTAAATTTTTTTGTCACCAAAATAAATAGAAAAAATATGACCAAATTTTATTATAGAGTGTAAATATACGGCTATATCTATTGTGTTAACTACTCTAAACTTAAAGTTTATAGTTATGGGGTGAAGTTTTAGAGATGATGTTTTAAATTAAAAAATTAAAAATAAATCTTCAAATTTTAAAATAAAAAAATATATTTTAATCAATTTTTAAAAATCTATTTTTATGATAATTTTTTTTAAAAAAGTATATTTAGTGATTTCACCCCCTTCCACTCCGCCCCCTCTCCCCCCAAATTATTATAAATATTATTGTGCAACAAATTAAAGTTTTTTCAAATATATAAAATTTATTGTTTAATATTTTTTTCACCCTGCACTACGTGCATGTCTTAGTAGTTTTTTTTTGAAAAAAAAAAATAGATCATTTTTCGATTTCTACGTGTTATCCTTGCGCTGAGGCCTTGCAAATATTTTCTGTATCGTTCCAATTTTATTGGATGTCCCCGAAGGGACGTACAAAAGGGATGCAACATGAAGACTTCTCAGGAGATCACCCATCTTAATACTACTCTCGCCCAAACACGCTTAACTGCGGAGTTCTGATGGGATCCAGTGCATTAGTGCTGGTACGATCGCCCCTCCATGTCTCATTAGTTAAAAACAAATTCATGTTTTTAATAAAATGTTCAATTAGTTCACATTGTAATAGCTGTCAAAACCTAAATTTTCTTGCTTAAAAAATTGTGTACGGACACATCAACATACGAATCCTGCCTTTTCATCTATTATTGAAAAGATAATTAAGGAAGTTGTGAATACTTTATGTTTTTGTTTTTTAAATTTATAGTTGGGACGTTTTAGAAAATAATTTCCATTCTTATTTTATAATTTACTTTATTTTATTTAGAAAATAAAATAAAAATTGAGTAATGAGTAAAAAATAAAAAATTTACTCCATCTAAATTATGGAACAGAGACAGAGATGTTCTTAAAAACGAAATCACCTAAACCACACAGACAACATCAGAACAAACGATACATTAGTAGTTATTTCATATATGGCCTTCTCAAATTCATTATCTCATTCTGACCCCAAAAGTTCCACCTGGTAGCTCAGAAAAAGCACCCTGAAACTTTTACATAATAACAAGAAAGACCCACTTTAATAAAAACGTGAACCTTTACTACTTTCTTCGGCACACATGAGTTGATATCTCTTTCAATGATTGGGTCTCTCATTTAAATGCAAATTGATTGAACCCTCTCTCTATCTTCACCGATTTCTCCGCCTTTCTGGGTTCCTGAAGATTCAAAAATCCATCCTTTGGTATTTTTATTTTCTCAGATCTTTCTTCTTTCTCCATAAAGGAATGAGCTTTTTGATCAAGATTTGTTGTTTTTTGCAGTCTTTTTGCCGTTGATGGTCATCTATATCTCTAATCATAACCCAACAAAAATATAAAAAAACATCTGTGAGTTTCTCTCTTTTAATGTATTGAATGTTTTGTACTTTCATTCTTTTCGTTTCATTGGCTTTGAAAACATCATAGGCATTCGATGTGACTCCATATTAGAATTTTTTTATGGAACAGGAGAAAAGACAATTAGTGTGCCCTACTTAAAGGAAAGTTGGGTGCTGCTTTATAAATCATTATTATCAATGACTCCACTATCATCTATTTAAATAATGTTATAGTTGGCCTTCATGCTAAGCTCGTATGTTCTGATCCCTTTTGCTCAACTATTTTAATCTATTTCCAGAGTATAAGATCTACCATCAGCTTCTGTATTCAAGGAAGAAACCTGAAAGGAGGATAGATACAGGTACAAAAAAAGATTGTGAGTTTATTGATATATAAATAAAGATCTCTGATTTGGGTTTGTTTGTTTAGAGCAAAACATGTTTCTGAACTGAAATGCAATGAGTCTAAAGCATATATATAAGCTGAGTTTTGTTTGTGATGTGGAAAGTATGAATGAGCTGTTTCTTCAGATATTTTTGATTTGATTTATTGTCCTCAGTGGTTTCTAAGGTGATCGTTCATCTGAGCCAGCCATTCACTTGCTGACTTTCTTATATGTATTATTTGAAAAATTGTTTTTTTTTTCTTGTTTTGGTTTCTTTATTGTGCTTGAGCACTAATCCAATGCGGATCAATTCATAACCCATTTGGGTTTTTGCTCCTTTTAGATGCTACCTTCTTGACTCTTTCTTTCATTTCCTTTAACCGGTTTGAATCTGCTCTGTTGTGTCCATTTATCTTGGAATCTACTTACATAGCTCTCTTTGGGAGTGTCTGAATGCTAAATCTTAAAAGAGTGCTCAATGATTTTAGCTCCACTGAGTAGGGCTTCTTGTTGATTGAAACCTCAGTGTTAAATAAGTTTTGTAGAGCTTTGAATGTGTCAAAAATGTTCTTAGATCTGTTCTCTCTCCTTTCCACTTTAGATTTTTTTTTAAAGAACTGTACTGGAATGCTATTGACTTGGATAATATTATCATGTATTTTATAAAATTCTTTTTTTCGGTATGCCACATACCAATTCTTTGTTTGCTTCCTCAAGTTGAAAAATATATACAAAATCTTTATATAAGGTGATATGAGGGTGTTATAATCTCCACATTCTTCAGTATCTTAACACAAGTTTGCTCTCTGCTAAAAAGATGGTGGCTTTTGGGAAGTATCTGCAGCGGAAACAAATCGAAGAATGGAGAGGGTATGCACCTGCTAATGACATCTCTGTTATAGCTATATATATTAAGCCTTTAGTTTATTATCTGATCATCTGATTGTGGTTGCTAATGACGTTTTGATGATTCCTGTGTAGCTTTTACATCAATTACAAGTTGATGAAGAAGAAAGTGAAGCAATATACTGAACAGATACGAGGCGGATCTCAGCATCCTCGCCATGTTCTGAAAGATTTCTCCAGAATGCTCGATACTCAGGTATGTTATTGTTACACACAAACTGTCAAGATGAATTTGTTTCAATAGTTATCTTGCGTGTATCCCTATACATTGGTTCTGTTCATTAGATGAAACGTTCACGATTTTGATGATTAGATTAGATGGATATTGAAACCGACCTATCATTGTGCAGATTGAGAAAACTGTGCTTTTCATGTTGGAACAACAAGGGTTGCTTTCAGGGCGATTAGCCACATTGAGGGAAACGCACGATGCTGTTCTTGAGCAGCCTGACATATCAAAAATTGTGGGGCTACGAGAATCATACAGAGATGTTGGAAGAGATCTTCTACAGCTTCTGGTGTTCGTTGAGTTGAACGCCATTGGTCTGCGCAAGATACTTAAGAAATTTGACAAACGGTTTGGCTATAGATTTGCTGACTACTATGTGAAAACCCGTGCTAATCATCCTTACTCACAGCTTCAGCAAGTGTTTAAGCATGTGGTAAATAAAAAGTTTCTTACAGCTCTTTCACTGCTATAGGCACTTGTTGTTAGGAATCTTGAATGTTTTTGTGTATGGTATTTATAGGGTGTAGGAGCTGTTGTTGGGGCAATATCTCGCAATCTTCATGAGCTTCAAGAACACGAAGGAAGTTTTTATTCAATTTACGACCAACCTGTTCTTCCTCTTCAGGTAAATACATTTTAAATATTAGCACATGAAGAACCTCTACTCTCATAAACTATCTTTTCAATCTCCACAGGATCCAGTGGTTGAGGCAATTAAGACAGCAGTGGACAAGTTAACAAACTCAACGAGTTTCCTCAACTTCTTGGCACAGCATGCTCTTATCATGCAAGATGAATTGCAGACTCCTTCAGAGGATACCATCGATGAACGGACTTACCATTTTAACTCGTTACTCCTGAATTTAGGAAACACGTTTTTGTACATGGTCAACACATATATCATTGTCCCCACAGCAGATGACTATTCGATGAGCCTTGGAGCTGCAGCAACGGTTTGTGGTGTGGTCATTGGATCTATGGCCGTGGCTCAAGTCTTCTCATCGGTTTATTTCAGCGCTTGGTCCAACAAATCTTACTTCAAACCTCTTGTGTTTAGTAGCATCGCTCTCTTTATAGGGAACTTAATGTATGCGTTGGCTTATGATGCTAATTCCATTGCGCTGCTCTTACTTGGCCGTCTCTGTTGTGGGTAAGTTTAAAGCTTAATATCCTATGAATTTGTGTAAAAGAGTAAACCTTTTCTTCAACTTGTTATAACCCTTTTAAATTTGCAGGCTGGGATCAGCAAGAGCTGTGAACCGGAGATATATAAGTGATTGTGTGCCTTTAAGAATCCGAATGCAGGCATCAGCAGGTTTTGTGAGTGCTAGTGCTCTTGGAATGGCTTGTGGTCCTGCACTCGCCGGTTTACTCCAAATCAAGTTCAAGATCTACAAGTTGACATTTAACCAGTCTACTTTGCCTGGGTGGGTTATGGCTGTGGCTTGGCTGTTCTACTTGGTATGGCTATGCATTTCATTCAAAGAGCCGTTGCGTGATACTGATGCACAAGAAGAACAAGAAAGAAGCAATCACAATGAAACAACATCAAGTAATCTGAGATTTTTGATAGTATATCTGTTCCTTTACTATTATTAACGAGTTGTGATCTGATACTTGAATGACACAGTGACAGATAGAGAAGAAAATAGTAGAGTCGTTGAGGAAGGTCTTCGAAAGCCATTGCTGATTACTTCAGGACTCAAGGTGGAAGATGAAGATGATTGCGATGAAAGTGAAGAATCTGCAGAGGATTCTCGCAGACCTGCAAACTCTTTCGGTGATGCATACCGTCTTCTTACTCCATCTGTTAAGGTATGAAACTAACCATTCGGACTTTGATGGATATTAGAAGTTTATCTGACTGAAAGCTCTGTTTTGGTCCTGTCAGGTTCAACTGTTGATCTACTTCATGCTCAAATATGCGATGGAGATATTACTGTCTGAATCTAGTGTCGTTACTTCATACTATTTTGGCTGGACAACAAGCTCCGTTGCCATCTTCCTGGCGTGCCTTGGCCTCACGGTGCTACCAATCAACATTCTTGTCGGAAGTTACATCAGTAACATGTTTGAAGACAGGTACATCTTCTAACCATGAGCTTAAACTGAAACTTTATAATGCTTTTTTGGTGACTGAATCGAATCATTTATGAAGCTTGATGGTGTTTTTGTACTTTTGGTGACTTATTGCAGGCAAATCCTCTTGACATCTGAGATCATTGTCTTTATCGGGATCCTCTTCAGCTTCAATCTGTTTGTTCCATACACTGTACCACAATACGTAATCTCTGGTCTAGTAATGTTCGTTGCTGCTGAAGTACTCGAAGGTATATAAGTAAACCAAATGTGGCTTTAAGAAGCAACCGTTTCTAACGGCTTTTGTTTTTTTATCTCTCTATAGGTGTGAACCTATCCTTGTTATCGAGGGTAATGTCATCGAGGCTATCAAAAGGAACTTACAACGGAGGATTGTTGTCCACGGAAGCTGGAACGTTGGCTAGGGTTGTGGCGGATGCAACCATAACATTGGGAGGATACTTGGGAAGAAACCATCTCTTGAATGCAACTCTTCTACCATCGCTTGTCATCTGCATTGGCTCCATTGTTGCTACTTGTTTTACTTATAACTCTCTCTATTGATATGATTTCGAGGTTTGCTACCAATTTTTCAAAATAAAATAAAAAGGAACAGTGTGTATGATCCTCTCTTTGTTTGATTATTTGTGATCATATCTTACCATATGATGGTTGAGAGAGTCTCTACTAAAGACTAAACAGAGTTGATATTTTGGTGGTGTTTATGTTTCTGACTACATATTTGAGCAAAGATCAATATAATAAAGTTTGAAATATTGTAGAGGATAGCTCATGGTTTACCTGTGTATTGCAGATGATCCAGACTCTCATATTGACATAAGGATTTACATAAACTTAAAAGAGAAATAGCACAACCTTTGCCTCATACTTTTATCATATCTCATCACTCCTTGATCCATTTCAAAGTCATTCCAAGTTTGTGTTTCAGTTCTGTGAACCGTATTTATTGTCTACAATGGCTTAGTTGAAAAGTTGTTCATTAACACATTGAGAACCATGCAGTTAGAGGAACTAAAAGATAAACTTGTTTTGACTTTGAAACCAAGCAAGGAGTGGTGAGACATGATATGATCCATATACAAAGTAAAAAATTAAAAGAAGAATCATTGAATCAAAGGCAATGGAAAAAAAACAAGACAAAATATGGAGCTAATGTAGTGGTGACTTTTAATAATGTGTGTGTGGTAAGTCTTGATCATTTTCAAGACACCCCAAAATCAATTCAGTAACTCGGGTTATTTGACTAAGTGGTTATGTTTAAGAATTTCAGTTCCATTGATGAGGCTACTAGAGATTTATTGACGCCATTTGCTACTTCAGAGATGAAAGCTCGTACGAAAATGGCCATCTTAAAAAGGTTTGTTCTCGATTTATCTTCCTATAATACAACTTGTATTGTATCGGCTGCTTTCACAACAGCTTGCAAAATCGATGGTACAAATCAAAGATACAATTGATACGGAAACAAGTAGAATTATTACGGAAATCGGCTAATTCTTAGTTAATAGAGTTTAATAGTCTCAAAACTCTTCCTTTTAAATTGGTTGATAAGGAAATTGAACACAGATCAAAGCAATCACTCATTATGTTCTCTATGATTTTGTATTTATATCTAATAAATACATTTTTTTGAATTACTAGGAAGTTTCGGGTCGAAACCCTAACCCTAATCCCCCTAGACCCAACACCACAACGTGTAATATTGATTTTGTAATAGTCCTAGCTGTCACTTGCATTGAACCTTTGACACAATGGTCATGATTTTTTTCAGTTGAGACCTCTGGTGACATTTTATTTTTCTAATAAATATTTCATTTTTTCTGTCTTCCTCTTTCTTCCCGTGTATGTCTTCATTATCCAAACAAAACAAAAGATCAGAATCTTTCAAATGTTAGATCCTGATTTAAAACAAGTGGTTTAAACATCTAATTTATTAAAACAGAATCATTGTTAATATTTACTCCTATTACAACTTGGCATATTACTTTTTCTGCCATCATGTTTTCAAAGGATATTTTACTCTTCATTAAGGATATTATGGTCTTTTAGTTAATATCCATACATAATAACTGAAAGCAAATAATAAAACCGTAACCCACTAACCCTTTATTAAAGGAACAAATCTCAAAACAAAAAATTATAATAGGTTGACTTTACCATTATTTCACGTACTATACAATATCATCACTCTCAAAAACAAACTATATTAGACATTATGGAGACTTACACGATTTCATATTATGTTTTTAGATTATTATTAGGATTATAATATTATAATATAAAGTATACGTCCTATTACCTATAAGTATAATGTCTTCAACTTTTATTGTACATACTACTATAAATAGACCACTATTATATATATAATACATGTTTTGTTACTTTTTTATCAATGAGAATTAATCAAATCTATATATTTATCAAAAATGTTTTTCAATATTTAATATGAAAAGTTATTATGTGTTTTATATACTTTGTTTAAATATTTCATTTTATACACATTTAAATTATATATCATGACAAAAATCTGTCAACTTTTACTTTTGATACAAAATGATAATCCTATTTAATTTTTTTAACAAAACGTATGGTCTTTCATATGTTCAAGTTTCCCATTACCAAATACATTTAACACATTTATTAAAAGAACAAATTATATTTAAAGAAATCAACATATTCGTTTAAGGATAATTTTAAAATTTAAATGTTTTAAAAGTTGTTATATCTTATAAAATTAATTAACATAATTCAATTTTTTTGTAAGAAAAATAAATAAAAAATATACCCGCGCTTTGAAGCGCGGGTCACTATCTAGTTATACAATAAAACATAAAAGATAACATTGTTTGGTAATACAAGCCAAGTCTTTTTTTTCTGTTTTCTTTTTAACAAAAAAAAAGTCTTTTTTTTCTTTTTTGCTAAACTGCAAATATCATGTTACTCATGAAAACAAAATTACAAGAGTATATCTTAAACTATCCACCCTGGCAAAAAAAACAAAAAAAAAACAGGGCAGGGCAAAGAAAAAAAAATCCAAGACGGATACAGAACCTCAACAACATCAAACATCGACTAACAACTCAACTAAGCCATAAATATTGAAGTTAAACTTGATTTTGGGCTATGCTTAATTATGGACTAAACCCAAAGTTAAGTCCAAGTTCTAGAATCTCTCTAGAAAAATCATAAAAGATCATCACCTCCTCAAATGTGCTAGAGAGCTCTTTTGGATAAGTATTAGTAGAAAAAATCTAGATATTATGGTAGAGAGTTCTAGAGAATAAGATAAATTATGTAAGATATTTTGAAGTTTTGGAGCCTATAAATAGCTCCCTCCCCTCTCATTTGTAACACAAGAAGAAGAAAAACAAGCAAAGTAATAAGAAGTTTTTCTTAAAGAAAGAAATAGTGTTCCACTCAAAGTTCTCTAAATTGCTTTGAGAGTTCTTCCATATTACTCTTCATACTTAGAAGTTCTTTTGGTTCTTTCGGGTTTCTCGGTTACTACGGTCTTGGGCTAGTGTTAAGCACTACCTAAGTTTCTTTACATGGTATCAGAGCCATTCTAATCTTGTGCTCATCAAGATTGAGTTTTAAAGAGAGCTCGGGTTTATTCTAAGTATGGAATCAACGAGTCGTGTTGTTGGATTGGGAATGGAAATCTTAAACCAATCTAACTACCGGTTATGGAAGTCATGCATGGAGTCATACTTGGTGAGTGAGGATTTATGGGATGTCGTCGGTGGTAACAACACAACACCACCAAGAGGAAATGCTGCAACCCCGGAAGCGACAAAGGAGTGGACACGAAAAAATGCCAAGGCGGAGTTTGCTTTGAAGAGGTCCATATCTTCAAGCATATTTGAGCATGTCTCAAGGTGTACTTCCGCTAGCTCCATTTGGCAAGCTTTAGATCAATTGTTCAACAAGAAGAATGAGGCTAGGCTACAATTATTGGAGAATGAGCTTGCGAATGCGAAGCAGGGGGAGTCTTCAATCTCAGAATTTTTTATCAAGGTAAAGAACCTATGCTCTGAGATTAATACTCTAAATCCGGAGGAGTCAATTTCTGAAGCACGGTTGAAGCGGTCTATTATTCGAGGTCTAAGGCCCGAGTATACACCGTTTGTGACTTCAGTTCAAGGATGGGCGACACAACCTTCCTTGGAAGAGTTTGAAAATTTGCTAGCTTCGCAAGAGTCATTAGCCATGCAAATGTCAGGAGTCAAAATCTCTGATGAATCGGGAAGCGCCTTTGTAGCTCGGAGACAGCAAAGATTCAAGGCGGAGAACAAAGATGGAGGTTCAAGACACAATAATGGAAGTGAAAGATCCTCTATGGATAAGAAAAGGTTCAAGTGCTATCGGTGTGGAAAGCTTGGGCATTTCAAAAGGGATTGTCGAGTCAAGTTGAAGGAAACAAATATGGTGGAGTCAAAAAGTCATACTGAAAACGAAGAATGGGGGAAATGTTTCACGGTGGAGGCTACACATCCAGGTACACCCACAACTAAGAATTTAAGAAATGATTGGATTGTGGACTCAGGTTGTAGCCATCATATTACCGGAGACGAGAAGTTATTTTCTAGTCTTCAGCGACATAATGGGAAAGAAGCCATTATTACCGCCGATAATTCAATCCATCGAGTTGAGAAGGAAGGGACTGTTGTCATCAAAGGAGATGATGAAGAACCGATCACCCTCAGAAATGTGTACCATGTCCCTGGAGTAAAGAAGAATCTTCTTTCGGTGGTGAATGCGGTTGACTCAGGTAACTATGTTTTATTTGGGCCAAGAGACGTTAAATTCTTAAAGAATATTAAGGAGTTAAAAGCGGATGTTGTTCATAGTGGAACTCGGGTTAAGGACTTATACGTTTTATCGGCATCACACGCTTATGTGGAGAAGATGAGTACGAATGACAATGCTTCCATCTGGCATGCAAGACTTGGCCACATAAATATGACCAAGCTTAAGGCCATGGTGAATAAAGACTTGGTTCATGGGCTTCCAAAATTGAAGATTCAAGATGAAGGAAAAATTTGTGAAGGTTGTCAATATGGAAAGTCACATAGACTTCCATTTGATCATTCAGCCTCAAGATGCAGCCGTCCATTGGAGAAGGTCCATAGTGATTTGATGGGTCCAACAAGAACAACCTCCTATTCCGGGTTTCGCTACATGTTGCTGTTCGTAGATGACTTCTCACGATACACTTGGGTATACTTTGTGAAGGAAAAATCAGAAGTATTTCAAAGATTCCAAGAATTCAAGGTTGCCGCGGAAGGGGAGTTTGGCCAGAAGCTAAAGATACTTAGGACGGATAATGGAGGAGAATTCATGTCAAAAGAATTCCTTTCTTTTTGCCAAAAGAACGGTATTAAGAGAGAATATACATGTCCGTATACACCTCAACAAAATGGAGTAGCAGAAAGAAAGATTAGACATCTAACCGAGACGTGCAGAAGCTGGATACATGACAAGAATTTACCTAAAGCTTTATGGGCAGAATGCATGAGATGTGCAGCCTATGTCATCAACCGGATGCCACTCAGTCCAAACAACATGAAGTCTCCTTACGAGATGATTCACAAGAAGAAGCCAACGGTGAAGCATCTCAGGATATTTGGATCAATCTGCTACGTCCATGTGTTCGAATCTCAAAGAACAAAGTTGGAAGCAAAGGCCAAGAAGTGTATATTTGTCGGTTACGATGAACAAAGGAAGGGCTGGAGGTGTATGGATCCGGAGACACACAAATACATTGTGTCTCGCGATGTAGTCTTTGACGAAGTTTCATCCTACTATGGACCACCTCAACTTTTGGCTGAGCAAGATGGCTTAGGTTCCTCCAAGATTGATGAACAAGTTATTCAAGTTCCAAGTGAAAATGAAAACTTTGAAAAGGAGACTCAAAGTGAAAGGGGGAGTGTTGGCCAAGATGAAGAAGAAGAGGAGAATCATGGTTCTATTGCTAATCAACGACCAAAAAGGAACATTGTCAAACCTGCTCGGTTCAGAGATGAAAGATTCATCACCACTTACTCTTGTTACTTTGCAGCTCCTCTAGATGAAGATGAACCATCATCTTATGAAGAAGCAAAAGGGGTTGATGAGTGGGTGACCGCAATGAAGGAAGAGATTGATGCTCTCATGAAAAATGAAACTTGGAATTTGGTTCAGAAACCCAAAGATGCTCAACCAGTTTCGTGTAAATGGGTGTATCGACTAAAGCGCAAGGCGGACGGGAGCATTGATAGATACAAAGCAAGGTTGGTTGCTCGAGGGTTCTCTCAGAAGTACGGAGAAGATTATGATGAGACCTTCAGTCCAGTAGCAAAGATGACTACGGTACGCTCACTCTTATCTTTAGCTGCAAGCTTTAGATGGAAATTATGGCAGTTAGATGTGAAGAATGCTTTTCTCTATGGTGAGCTTGATAAGGAAATATTTATGGAGCAACCACCTGGTTTTGAATCACAAGATTATCCTAACCATGTGTGCAAGCTAAAGAAGGCCCTGTATGGATTAAAACAAGCTCCACGAGCTTGGTATGGAAAGCTTGCTCAATTTCTTCAATTTTGCGGGTATATGGCATCAAGTGCTGATCCAAGCCTATTCTTCAAGAGAAATGGAAGAGTTCATATAGTAGTTCTCCTCTACGTGGATGATATGATCATCACTGGAAATGACGATGCTGAAATTGCTCATCTACAAGAAGATATGTCGGTGAGGTTTGAGATGAAGAAGTTAGGCGAGCTGAATCATTTTCTTGGTCTAGAGGTCGAAAGGGTAAATGATGGAATATTCATCGGCCAACAAGGTTATGCAAAAAGGATTGTTGATAAGTTTGGAGTACATCAAGAAAAGGTACGTTCTACTCCACTGGATACTAACATAAGGCTCAAACGCGATGAAGGATCCTTGTTAGCCAATCCTCGACCTTATCGCTCTCTTGTTGGAAGTCTTCTATACTTAACCATTACAAGACCAGATATTGCCTTTGCGGTTGGTCTTGTAAGCCGGTTTATGCAGGAACCAAGGAAGCCACATCTAGAAGCAGCAAAGAAGATATTAAAGTATGTGAAGACAACTCTTGGCATGGGACTGATGTACAAGTATAATGCCAAGGTGTCTCTTCATGGTTTCACAGATGCTGACTTTGGTGGAGATTTAGATGATCGAAAATCAACTTCGGGTTTTGTGTTCTTATGCGGAGACACAAGCATTTCATGGTGCAGCAAGAAGCAAGCAACAGTGTCATTATCTACTACTGAAGCAGAGTATAAAGCCTCAACACTCGCAGCCCAAGAATGTATATGGCTTCGAAGACTCCTTGAAGACTTATTCGAGCCAATCAATAAACCGGTTACAATCTATGGAGATAATCAAAGTGCCATCAAGCTGGCCAATAATCCAGTGTTCCATGGAAGAACGAAGCACATTGAATTGGAACATCATTTCATAAGAGAGAAGGTGCTTGATGGAACAATTGAAGCCTTGGAGGTTCGAAGCGAGGACAACATTGCTGATATCTTTACCAAGTCATTACCAAAAGGTCAGTTCGAGATACTCCGCTCAAAACTCGGAATGGTGGACAAAATCAAGTTTAAGGGGGAGTATTGAAGTTAAACTTGATTTTGGGCTATGCTTAATTATGGACTAAACCCAAAGTTAAGTCCAAGTTCTAGAATCTCTCTAGAAAAATCATAAAAGATCATCACCTCCTCAAATGTTCTAGAGAGCTCTTTTGGATAAGTATTAGTAGAAAAAATCTAGATATTATGGTAGAGAGTTCTAGAGAATAAGATAAATTATGTAAGATATTTTGAAGTTTTGGAGCCTATAAATAGCTCCCTCCCCTCTCATTTGTAACACAAGAAGAAGAAAAACAAGCAAAGTAATAAGAAGTTTTTCTTAAAGAAAGAAATAGTGTTCCACTCAAAGTTCTCTAAATTGCTTTGAGAGTTCTTCCATATTACTCTTCATACTTAGAAGTTCTTTTGGTTCTTTCGGGTTTCTCGGTTACTACGGTCTTGGGCTAGTGTTAAGCACTACCTAAGTTTCTTTACAATAAAGCCATTAGAGGTTGAAGTACTTCCTTTGCCTTTAGCTGTTGTTATGATTTTGCGGACCTCCCTATGAATAGCTCGGAAAACAACAATAGGTGGGACAACAATTTGATTGTGGATCAAGTTGTTTCGCTGTTTCCAGATGTGGAAAACAGTTGCTTGGACAGCTATTTTCGCCAAATGGACAGGGCAGGAGAGGCTGAAGATCTATGCCAAAACAGAAGTTCACTCCACGTGAAAAACAGAGTATGTGGCAGTGAGAGAGAGTCAGCAGTACCTCTTTCCAAACATCAGTACCGTATTAACATGAGAGTAGTAGATATCCCAAGTTTCTACAGCCCTCGAACACATACAGCAACCTGGCGACACCGGGATACCCCAAGAGGCCAGTCTTTGCCGGTTATGAAAGAGTGTATTGATCCGTTGGGCATGTTAATATACCATTACAGGTCGGACCCAGTCATGGTCGAGCCGAAACTCTTGCACATGATAGTTTCCATGAATTCCTTCTGAATAGTTATAGTAAGCATCCATTTTTGTACTGAGTTACGTGATTATCCGGATCACTGATCCCATCGTATATCCTCATGTTTGGGAAATATAACTTCCTTGGCATCTCCACCAAGGTGATCTTTTCTGCGAAGGGAGTGTCCACAAAGGAAGCAGAGCACTTCTTATGATTGGGGGAAAGACACCCATACCGCTTCAAACTTTTTGGAGAAGATATGCTCAAGATAACCCGTTGTTGCCGATTTCTTTTCAGCATATGCTTCCTGCATATATACATCTGTATTCGTGTCGTAGTCATCATCGTGTTTACTCGGTTTCCCCGTAGGGTGGCAGTCTCATTCGTTGTTTCTCTATTCAGTGGTGGAACCCGTCGAATTGTATTGCCTTCATCATCTGGAGTTTCCACGGTTGCATAGGTTGGACAAGGGTTTGAAACCTACGTCGTTTCTTGCTCGTCGTGTTGAGACCAAATTTTCCTCTCTCAGAACTATTTTTTTGGTTTCAAGCTGTGATAGATTTTATGCGCTTTGTTCTAACAGTTTTGAATGTTCATCATATCTTTCAAGGTTTGGACCTCTGGGACGACCATATTGTTATCTGTAGAGGTGTTACTTTATCGAGCTGTATTCATCTTGATGATCTGTCTTTGCATGGCTTCGAGCTAGGCACATAACTCGATTTCAACCGAGGTGGTCGAAAGCTGCTCTTTATGCTCACTTTCCATCATCTTCACGTAGTCTTGGTTATCTTCCCTCCTCTATCGCCAAACTCGTATGGTAAATGTGTGTAGGCTTTTTGTTGGTACTATGAAAACAAGAAATGAGCAAGTAATAAGCAGGAACAAGGATCAAAAGTATTGTTTTATTGATCTTTTTAATCAGAGACTACAACGTATTCAAGCCGCCTAACCCTTTAGTCGAGGTCTTGGATAATGGATCCCTATTGTAAGTTTTGGGTCCCTATTTTACATGTAGTAGTTAATCGGAAATTAGGTCAGATCTATGTTTGGTAGAAGTTTTCTATTTTACTTAGAGGCAATAATGAATTCGGGTCTGGAACCGGAATTTACCAAGGCATGAATCGAAGACCAGCGTCCTGCGGGATTAATGACTCTCTGGATTAGTTATCCCAGAGAATCACCTAAAAACAAATTGTTTGTGTGGAGATATGTTGTGAACATAATTATTGTATAGAGTTAATCGTGAAGAGGAATGCTGATGAGAAATATGATATAGATGATGTTAATACTTTAGTTTACCACAAAGTATTTTGTACAGTAAATATATGGTAAGCGTGAATAAATTTTCAAACCGTGGGTATTTGTAGATCTTGTTAGTCGTAGGATTTTTTTGGCTTAAGGGCATGTTTATTGCAGGTCTCTTAGCATGGGGTTCTTAGCTTTTCTAAGAGACGTATCTTAACTTTAACTAAGAAAACTTAAGAACCGTCTCTTAAATAAGAGACTTAAGAGACGTCTCTTAACGGGAAAATTAAAAAAAAATTAAAAAAAAATTAAAAACGTGAAATTATAAGTTAAGAAACTCGCCTAAGAGACCGTGGATAAACATGGCCTAAGTAGAACTAAATGAATAGGATGTAATAATGTTTCGTCGACATTGATAATTATTAGATTTAGTCTTACTATATTTAGGGCATATGAGTGGAAGCCTTTTGGTCTACTGGTTTAACCAATGACTTATTAGTGGAGTACCATCATCAATAGATCTTATAGGATGACTCAGGTGATGCAGGCATGAATACTCATAATGAATACTCATAATGTAAATAAAATTATCGGTTGTAATATGTCTATGTAATATTTTCATAGTTTGTAAAGCATAATTAACTAGTGTCCAAAAATATATTTAGGCTATATGTAAGGGTGAGTGACTAGTAATAGTATAGGTTAGGATAAATTATATAAAGTAAAATTTTTAATATTCTACCTAAAAGCAAGTTAAGTTCCACTGTATTTCTATTTTTAATAGTATAGATGAAGATGTATACTAATTAGTGAGGAGAGATTAGAGTTTACGCTTTGATTTAAGGAAGTGACGGAGTGAGAGACTGAGAGTTGTTGTGATGAATCGCAGAGTAGAAAATATCACAATCCAATAAACAACAAGTAAATGATATTTAGTGGTTGGGATGCAAAATAAGCTAAGTACATGATATTAATAATTACACCTCGTTATTACTAAATACATGAAATGCATATATTGCGCAATGTAATTAGTATATGTAAATGTAGTGGCGCTCGGACTTCAAGGAAGTGAGGGAATGAGAGTTGTTGTGCGTTGATTAATGAACCAATTGTTGATTTGCTTCAACTGTAATCCTGTCTCCTCTACCAATTTTGCCTTGTCATCTTTATGTTCAAATCACTTCGTGTTTTACATAATATACTTTGTTGTTGTTAATCATCATAGTACCCAATCTCTATTTATCTACTTTCTCTTATTTTTGTTGATGCTTATAAGAATTTTAATTAGGGAAAAAGATACAAAATTCTGTAGATTTTGTTGTGTTAATGAAGTTGTCTATACCCAGAGAGTTTCACAACGAAAGTCAATTAACTATAGGTTTAATTATTTTGACTATTTTAAAGTTTTCTGAGGAGTTCCTTGGGATCTATATTATGAATGTATTATTATATCACTCTTCTAGGATGAATTATTCGGTGGTTTCACCGAATTTGTTACCGGTACCATCATTCTCTTCTACAAATGAGAGAATCTTATTACCATGCCTCTTTTCAGTGAAAGGAGATGATTCTTCGGTGTATTACCAAGTGTTTGCTTCAACTTACTCGCCGGTTTGCACCTTGTGTAGTGGTCTGTACGAAGCCAGAAAGTATAATCGAGACTACTTTGGTTCTTCTCGTTGGTGAAGGTTGGCTTTTAACGTCACATATAAGGTGACTAAATCTCAGCTGTCCGACTTTTTTTGTACATGATTCCTCGACGCATTCAAACCTTGTATTGAATTCGATGTCATCTTCTTATGAAGAATTATCCTATTTACTCGTATTTTCTTTTGTAGCTTATGTTTATTTCTCAAGAGGATGTCTAATTCCTTCTTAGGTTTTCAGTTCTTCAAATTAATTTAATGAAAATAAGTTTGTGTTAAAAAAAAAGGAAAACCGTAAACATTTTCTATCTATTAAAAATACACACTATATACAATGTTGGGATAAATGTATTTAAGTTAAGATAAATATGTAATGTATTAGAGCGAAATACTCTAATATAAGTCCGTAGTTTAAATAAACATGTAAAGTTGTATATACTAGATGATTACCCGTGCGCATGCGCGAGGTGAAATTAATATACTAATTATCGTTGAATATTAATCTTGATTGTTCAACCCTGATATCATAAGTCTCCAAACGTATAGTTATGGATCGTCAATATAATGTTGATGAGTAAGATGGTGTTTGTTGATATTTTTTTAAAACTTATTTAATTTACATTGGGCTTCAATGATATCATTCGAATGTTATAATTCACCATCTCACTTCGATATGAAAAATCATATTTTTGAAATGATATGATCAAGTAACATTTGAGATCCATGTTTTAGCAGAATGAAGATTAACTATGTATACAAATTATTTGTAGATGATATTATTTATTTTGTATTAATTTACATATTATGCAATAATAAATATATTGAATAATTGAGGAGCAAATAGATATTACGTATACAATTAAATTAGAGTAAAAACATAAATAAAAACAATCTTTCTTTTTATTTACAAAAATTTTTGTTGATAAAAAACAAAATAAACCATTTATTTATTTTATATACTATAGAATTAAAATCAAATGATATTGATATAGATATATAATATATTTAATATAAATATTTATTTATTGAGACTTGATACTCATATGATTTTATTAACATTTTTATATTTGTTGTGACAAAAATATTATTTTTATAAATATGAATATTATTTTTATTAACATGTTTATGTATTTTACATATGATATATATATATATATATTTATATATATATTTTAATTTAAACGATATTCAAATAAATGTATATATATTAAATGAGAATTCACATTTACATGATTTTATGATCATTTATATCTTGTTATAATAAAAAGGTTAAAAAGTTGATCAAAACAATTTCATCGTAGATTTGTAACAACCTTAGTAATTTATATTAAAAAATTCAAAATATAGAAAATTAAAAAAATCTAGATTTTTTTATTATATATTTATGTGATTTTTAAATGTCTTTCAAAAATATAAAATTGGACAAAATGATGGAAGATATATATATTGTTATCAAATATTTATTATTAAAAATCATTAATCGTCACATATTTGTTAATCATATTAAGTAATTTCGTAGCTTTTATTTAAGGAAAAAATATAAATTATTATTTTATACACGAATAACTAATCTGATAATTAATTTAATAAAAAGTATAATATATATTTAGATGGACTAACTTATTTTTTAAAAGATTTTAAAAATCATTGTGGTGATGACATGTGACTACCAAAAAACTCGTATATATAGCTCCATGATTAATATATATAGCTCGTACATATTATATAATAAATAAAATAATATATATATATATATATTAAATAATTGAGGAACCAATAACTTACCTAGGATTGATAACTTACTTTTTAAGGATTTTAATATTCCATGATTAATATATATAGTTCGTATATTAATATGTTATAGTGACATGTGTGTACCAAAATATTTTGTAATAATCTATCTAAGTATATAATTAACATATATGTATTTGGGGAAATTGCTAAAAATGACTCAAAACTTGATTTCAAATGCAAAATTTTACCCCAAATTCAATCAAATGCAAAAGTAACCCAAAATGCTAGTGAAAATACAATAAACTCCTTGTGAGTAAACAAAAAAACTGTATTCAATTTTACCAAAATAACTTTTTCGCGTGAGAAGACTTCTATAGAAGTCTTCTGCGAGAAGACTTTCCTGTAAGTCTCCTACGACAGACTTCTCTAGAAGTCTTCTTTAAGAAATCTTCCGTACATCTTCTGTGAGTCGTCCAGTAGTCTTCCGAAAGTCTTCTAGATAAGACTTCCATGTACATATTCTCCGGAAGACTTCTCTAGAAGTCTTCTCAAACAATAAATCCTAAAAATAATTTATAAAATTTATAAAAAATATTTATATAGAGGAAAAATAGAAATCATGTAACCACAAACATTTGTAAATAATGTAAATTTATATCAACTAAAATTGAATTGTTTTCAACCTAGATGAATTAATGTAGAATGAGTTATGGTATTCATTGGTTTAGGGTTTAGTAACATATGTAATAGTATTGTAGGTAGTTTTAGGCTTAGATTTTGAAATCTATCTTCTTAACTTTTTTTTTCTTTGAATTTGACGAATATGTGTTAGTGATCCTCTAATAAGATGATTTTAAACACTTTCTAAGTTTATTTTATGTTTAAGGAAGTGTTTTTGGTTAGTTAATTGATTTAGGGTTTCAGAAGAATTCCAGAAGACTTCTCGGGATGTCGTCTAACATATAATGCAGTTGAAGACTTCATGGAAGTCTTCACGGAAGACTCTACAATTTTACCGCCTGAATTTCAGTGAAATTCAAGTTCCCGCCTAATGGCAAAGTCTTCCGGAAGTCTTCCAGACGTCTTTCGTGAGTCGTCCAGTAGTCTTCCGAAAGTCTTCTCTGAGAAGACTTCCATGTACGTATTCTCCAGAAGACTTCTCTGGAAGTCTTCTCAAACAATAAATCCTAAAAATAATTTATAAAATTCATAAAAAATATTTATATATAGGAAAAATAGAAATCATGTAACCACAAACATTTGTAAATAATGTAAATTTATATCAACTAAAATTGAATTGTTTTCAACCTAGATGAATTAATGTAGAATGAGTCATGATATTCATTGGTTTAGAGTTTAGTAACATATGTGATAGTATTGTAGGTAGTTTTAGGCGCAGATTTTGAAATCTATCTTCTTAACTTTTTTTTTGAATTTGACGAATATGTGTTAGTGATCCTCTAATAAGATGATTTTAAATACTTTCTAAGTTTATTTTATGTTTAAGGAAGTGTTTTTTGGTTAGTTAATTGATTTAGGGTTTCAGAAGACTTCCAGAAGACTTCCCGGGATGTCTTCTAACATATAATGTAGTAGAAGACTTCAAGGAAGACTTCACGGAAGACTCCGAGAAGACTTCTCAAGAAGTCTTCCAAACCAAACTTGAACTTAATTTTCCTTCAATTTGAAATTAACCAGAAAAAACCAAAATATATTTAACCTAACCTGATAATTTACCGTACATATAGATAATAGTTTTTTACTGTTTTTTTCACTTTTCGGTGTTTCAGAAAAAAAAAAGTTGGTGAAAACCCTAGCCTTCTCTTCTAAGGCGATTACTGTGACGATTTCCGACGAATCTCTTCCGACTACCGGTTCCTCTTTATTTCAAATCTGAAACCGTTCGTTTCTCCCCTTGACTTCTTCCTCTATTTCTTTCCTTTCCGACCTAAAGTTGACAATTTGTCCGTAAGTCTCCCGGAAGTCTGCCGTAAATCTTCATAGAAATCGCCCGTAATCTTCTTGGAAGTCATCCGTAAGTGTTCATGGTAGTCATCCGGAAGACTTCATGGTAGTCATCCGGAAGACTTCATGGAAGTGATCCAGAAGACTTCATGGAAGTCATCCGGAAGACTTCATGGAAGTCATCCGGAAGACTTAATGGAAGCCATCCGAAGTCTTACGTAAGTCTTCCATGAAGTTTTCCGTAAGTCTTCCATGAAGTCTTCCGTAAGTCTTCCATGAAGTCTTCCGGATGACTTCCATGAAGTATTCCGTAAGTCTTCCGTAAGTCTTCGGTAAGTCTTCCGAAGTCTTCCGAAGTGTTCCAAAGTCTTCATAGTCTGTATGTTAGTATAGAACTCTTGGTGTTTTGTTTTATGTTTGAGATGTTGTTTTATCATTGTTTGCAGGCTATGCAATGAAATTACCAGTTCTCCCGAAGAGGTTGTTCACCCTAGGGGAAGAGCCCATTCCATTGAAGAGCATTGGATATCATACTGATGACCCCAGATTACTTCCTGCTGTAAAGGATGCTCTCCATGCTGATGAATGGGAGGAGCTGAAGAACTCTAGGTTGGGAGTCTTCATAAAGTTCTGGGAGTTGAACTTTGGTTGGGCGTCTAGGCTGGTTCACTATATGCTCTGTTTTCAGCTCAATGTCAAGAAGAAGTACGAGCTGTGGAGTCTCATTGGTTCAGAGCCGGTATATTTTCACTTATTGAGTTCGAACATCTCACCGGTCTTAACTGCGACTATGTTGAGCATGTGGATAATCCTCATGTAGGGCTAACAGAGGATTTGTATCGGTTCTGGGAGTTGATGGGTGTTGATATCGATTCTGATCCAAACTCCCAGCAAATAGTGGCGGCATGTGGGAGATGTGGACAGTGGTCTCGGGATGACCGCATGAGGCTGGGATACCTAGCTATCTACACATGATTCATTGAAGGACGAAAGTCCACATTCGCTACACGGGCTAGTCCTGCCAGGCCAGTGATGAATCTTGAAGAGTTTGAGGCCTACCCATGGGGGAGATTGGCATTTAAGATCCTTATGGACTTTGTGAAGGCTAAGGATTTGACAAAATCTTACACCATTGATGGGTTTATTCAAGTACTCCAAGTTTGGATCTACTTCGCTCTGACCGACTTTGCTGCGGAGTATGGAAAGCCCATACGAAACAAACCTAGTCCTCCTCTGCTGGCTTACAGAAGACATCCAGACAATTTACCGAAGACTTACAGACGACTTACAGAAAACTTCAAGAAGACATCCTCCGGAAGACATACAGAGGACTTTCAGAAGACTTGCAGAAGATTTACAGAAGACATCCTCCGGAAGACTTACAAAAGATTAGTTCTCACTATTTAGACAATTTGGACGTGTATGACCAGGTTGTCTGCAGTTTGAGAAGCTATAATCCTTTTGTAGCTTCCGCGGTTTGTGTCCACTCATCCTAGATAGCTCCAACCAAGATTGTCATCTTGATTTCTTTTGTCGCCCTGGAACACGCTTTACATCTGGAGGAAAACAAGTCTGAGACTCAACTTCTCCACCACAAGGATATATATTCTGTGAGTATCCTGCATACAGATATTCCTTCGAGTATAGGGGGCACACAAGTGTTGTAATATGCCGATTAGCAAAAGTTCCAGCTGCTATAGCATGCGACCAAGGTATTTTCTCGATTCCATAGACACCACAATCACACTTACTATGTTCCAAATCGACAACACAGTCACGTTTGCCACCTGCCACAAAGAATCGACTTCCATCAATTGGTTGGACAATCATCTTATCCGCTAACTCCTCACGAATCGCCAATAAGTATTCAACTCCCCGACTATGTTCAATTGTGAGATTCAAAGCATCTTCTCACCTTTTCCAATACCACCTTCCCAACTTTTCCCTTATAAACTCCAAAAGAAACACTATGGGAAATCATCTTGCTCTCTTGAAAGGGAAGTTAATAGATTCAGCTATGTTGCTCGCTTTTATATTGTACCTTTCTCCATGACAATGAACCCGTGACCATAGTCTCACGTCCGCTTCCTCCAAATATGTTGCCAGTGTCGGGTTAGCATTCCGGATCTCCTCCATGTAGCGGTTAAAATCAAAGAGTGTATGAGCATAAACAGCGCATTTAACCAAGTACAATAGATGCTTCCCTTTATACTTTTGGACAATGTTTTGTTGTAGGTGATAATAACATATTCCTCGGGTTGCCCAAGGGAACACCTTTTCACACGCGCTTTTAATGGCTCTATGCCGGTCGGAGACTATCATCAAAGCATGCTGATCAGATACACAACTCCTCAGTTGTGTGAAAAACCATTCCCAAGCATCATCATCATCTTCTATATCTACGATTCCAAAAGCCAATGGAAACATCTGAAAATTACCATCTTGTGCAGTTGCAACTAACATAACACCTTCATACTTCTCACTTAGGTGAGTCCCATCCACCACGATGACCTTTCTTTGATACTGAAAACCAACAATAGAAGCTCCAAATGATATAAATAGATACTTAAATCTATTCTCAGCATCAAGTTCTATACTAGTCTTAGAACCCGAATTTGCTAACGTGATTTGTTCCAAATATGAATGCAGCCTCTCATACCCTTCTTCTGTTGATCCTCTTATCAATTTTTGAGCATGTAACAATGCTCTGTATGAAGTGGTGTAATCTAGAGTCATGCCAAACATGTTCCTCATTGCATCTTGGATATGCTTTGGATTTAACCCATCAATGATTCCAACGCGATCTATGAAAATCTGACCAACATATTTCGCAGTAAAATGTTTCCGGTGAGCCCGTCGTTTAGACACAAAACATGTATGAGTCTTCACATACTTTGTTACCTAAAACGTGTTTGTTCCATGTTTCACACTCGCTCTAAGCTTCCATTTGCACCCAGGAACAAGACATTTTGCTACAAGTAGAGTTTTAGTGGTCTTGTATATTTTGAAGGAGAATTTATGCTTCACCGCTGTCAACCACAACTCTGAAACCAATGCCGCTTTAGTGATAAAACTCTGTCTGACATAGATATTGGTGTCAACTATCCCATTCGAGCTTTCTCCTTCATTAGCATATGTCTCTTTGAAATTTTCAAAACATATATCTTCTTCCTCTTCCTCTTCCTCTTCCTCTTCCTCTTCCTCATCCTTAACTCTTCCATACTCACTGTAATCTCCAAACTCATCATCCACTTCAGCAACTTCTCCTCCTCATAATTTATATTTTGAGGCAAATTATCATCATCTTCCACTTCATTTTCTTCTTCCCCTCCATTTTCTTCTTCTCCTTCAACAGCTAGGTTTCCTTCAGCGTTGGCATCATTGACATTCCTCATCCTGCCTCAGCTTGATACACAAAGACGTACAACATGTGTTTTACTTATCTTGATCAAGTTCTGAACTTGCCTATCACTTGTAACATGAATAGGAGGAGTATCAGGAGCTATTTGTTGCATTAGTGCGTCTGGTAACAAGTAAGTTAAATCCACAACCTGAGCGTTCTTATCCAGGTTAAAATCTTTTACAGCCATTTCAACAAGTTCATCATATGTAGAACCATCACTCAAAAAGAACATTCTCGCTCCTTTGACATTATCAACCACAAAATCCCAAGAATTATCTTTCATCAACCATTCTACGTAAACAACAGGTAACTGAAGTATCATCTGAAAAAATCATATTAAAACACATTAGCAAACACACAACATCATATTAAAAAAACTGAGAAGACTTCTTAAGAAGTCTTCCGCAAGAAGACTTACGGAAGACTTCTTAAGTTTCCGTAAGTCTTCTCACGAGAGACTTCTTAAGAAGTCTTCTACGTTTAGCTAGGAATATTAATAAACATAAAAAATTTGTAACCTCATAATTATCATCATTTTAGTTATGAATTTCACTCAGGATCCCCAATACACATTAATTAACAAGAAAATATTAAAAATTCGTTTTGAGTTTTGAGAAAATTGAAGTTTAATAAAGATTGACGTAGAAGACTTCTTAAGAAGTCTACCCTAAAGAAAAGTTCTAAAGAAGTCATCCCTAGAGAAGACTTCTAAAGAAGTCTTCCGTTTATGTCACTTTTGCAATTGTAAATTTACGAAGAAAGACTTCTCTAGAAGTCTACTCTGTATAAGACATATTGAGAAGTCTTCCTTTGTAAATATTGGCTTACTTTTGATTTTGAAAAATTCTCGAAATTCCCAGAGAAGACTTCCCTAGAAGTCTTCTCGGATAAACAAGTTGGTTTTGCAATTGACCGATCGTTGTCAGAAATTTGACTTCTGTAGAAGACTTCTCTAGAAGTCTTCCGGCCGAAGACTTCTAGGGAAGTCTTCTTTTTTATAACATGAAGTCTTCTCAGCGTCGCCAGAAGTCTGTCTGGGTTACTTTTGCAATTGAGAATTAATAGCAAAACATTAAATATTATTGAGAAGACTTCTCTAGAAGTCTTCCGAGGGAAGACCTCTTAAGAAGTCTTCTCTCGTTACCAAATGTTTGACCAGAAACCCGAAATAAAACTTGAGAAGACGTCTAGAGAAGTCTTCCGCCGCAAGACTTCTAGAGAAGTCTTCTACATAAGTCAAATTTCTGACAAATTTCGGTCAATTGCAAAACCAACCTGTTTATCCGAGAAGACTGCTAGGAAAGTCTTCTCGGTTTTGCTTGTTTTTTTTTGTAATCAAAGGAAAGTTAGAAGACTGCTGGGGAAGTCTTCTAGTCAAAACATGCAAAAGGTCAATTGCAAAACTAACATATGCATTGACCAGAAGACTTCTCTAGAAGTCTCTTCGCAAACAGATCTGAAAAACAATATCGATTTCATACCTTGGACCGTCAGATGACTTGCTTAGGCTTCTCCAAGCACACAGAACTTCAATAATCAAGCTACCAATCCGTTACTCTATGAACATTACAAAGTTTAGAATAAAAATCTTGGGTTTTTCGAATGATTTTTAAGGAAAGTGAAAGACATGTGGTTTGAATGCACAACAAATGAGATAGTAAGAGAAAAATTCGTTTTTTTTGTCATTAAGACCTTCAAATTGGTTGTTCATGGTAGTTGGAGGATTGATGGCAATGACAATATTTTAAATATTTGGTAAATATAAGGATGATAGAGTAAAAGACTTATTTAAAAAAAAAACAATGACATTTTTGTGAATAACTCAGAATTTAGGGTGAATAAGGCAAATAAAAGTTCCAAAAAAATGGTGGGTTAGTTTTGCATTTGAGTTGAAATTTTGAGTCACTTTTGCAAAACACCCTATGTATTTTATATGATATGTAGTTTAATTTAAACAATATTAAAGTATATATATATATATATATATATATATATATTTAATCTGAATATATATTAAATGATACTTAATATTCATATGATATTATGATCATTTATATCTTTTTATAACAAAAAAAATAAAAAAATTGTTCACAAAATTTTGATTGTAATGCTTTTACTGTTTTAGTAATTTATAGTTATTTTTAAAAATTCATAATATAACATGTAAGAAAAAAAATTTAGATTTTTATTATATAGTTAATGTGATTGTTTATTTTTTTAATAATATAAATTAAAAAATGATGAATAATACAAAATATATTATCAAATCTTTATTATTCAAAACATTAATTATCTAATATATGTTAATCATATTAAGTAATTCCGTAGCTTTTATTTAAGGAAATAATGTAAAATATCCTTTTATGCACTACTAATCAATATAAACGTTAATTTAATAAAAGTATAATCTATAATTAGATAGACCAACTTTTTTCTAAAGATTTTGAGAATTATCTTGGTGATGACACGTGACTACACTTAAAAGTTCTAATGCTCGAGGATTAATATATAGGGGATGTTGAGCGCTAGACTCACGATGAATACACATAAAAATATTCAGTATTTGCTTATCTTAACTTGGTATCTGGTATCAGAGAAATAGATCCAATTAAACGTTTTATTTGCTTATTTTTCATTCTTTCAGTTCGTGTTTTAACTCTCAAGCAAAGACATACTCCCTCCGTTTTTTTATAATTGACGTTTTAGGGGAAATTTTTTGTTTCAAATTATTTGACGTTTTCAATTTTCTATGTAAAATTTATTAGTAATTAATGTTAGATAACCAATGATATTATAGCTTCTATTTTATTATTGGTTGAATTGTGGTTAGGTAAATAATTAATGATGTTTTTGTTTAGAAAATGATAAAAAATTAAATGTTTCTTAATCTGTGTGCATAATCTTGAACGTCAAATAAAAAAAAACGGAGGGAGTATCAGATAAGAAGGGAATTATTGTCGGCGTGTCCGGAGAGAAGGGTGCGAGCTCGCTTTATTCGATATTTTCATCGGATATTCTTGAAGCTTTGATCACTTTTGTTTAGTTAAAAAGAGAAAACTATAATGAGTGGATAACGAAGATGATGAATGCTCTTCAAGCCAAGAGAAAAACAGGTTTCATTGATGGAACACTTAAGAAACCACCCGAGGGACATGCTGATTTGGAGACATGGCTCAGCATGAATTCCATGATTGTGGGATGGTTACGAACGTCCATTGAGCCATGAGTGAGATCAACTGTGACATTTATAACGGATGATCACAAGCTTTGGGAGAATCTCAAAGAAATATTTTCAGTAGGAAAGAAGGTGAGGGTACATCAGCTAATATCTAAACTACCGACTTATATTAGAGTATTTATATCTCATACATTACATATTTATCTTAACTTAAATACCATATAACTAATTGTTACATAATTTGACAATCGTCTAGTGAAATACTGTCAAATATTCTAAAACATAAACTTATCTGGTAATATCACAAAACTACACTCCACGATTAGAAGACTGTCTAGTGCATGAGTGCATCCGATATATATAAAAATAGAAACATTATCTAGTGCCTATTTCATCACCTTTAGGATGAGTAGATTTTTTAAAGAAAAAAATGCGAACACACCATAACTCGATGTGAGTTAAAAACTGAATTAAACAAAATTTGAAGTTTATATGAAAAGCTAACCACTTAAACTCAAATAAAACAGCACATGTTTATCAGAAAAAACAATTAGTTTATACAATAAAAACATACATTAGGTACATTACTTATTTAAAATAAAATTATATTTATTGAATTAAATCAAAAATTTTAAAGGAAAAACAAAGAACTTATAATTTAGTTCGGGTTTAGAGTGAAAACAGGATTACCATTAATCTAAATATTATTAGGATACTAACGTGTGTGAAGGTATAATGGGACCAGAGATGCGGTTTTCCATCCCTTTCTAGCAATTTTTTCTTAAAACTTTTGGATCACCTAATAAGTAATAAGGATCTAGATGGTTATAAATTCGATTCTCGTTGAGAGCGGTTTGAATCTTAAGGAAAGTTAACTTAATATTGATATGAACATCATTATAGAGAAATACGGATATTCGACCCAAAACTTCTTAATCATTCAAAAAATAAATAAATAAACAAATAAGATAGCCTTATCAATCTACCTCAAGAATTAATGGTAAAAGAAAATAATGATAAAATTTTCTCCTTAATAAATCAACGTGTTATCTTTCATTCTCAATCGATAATAAACAACAAAAAGGCCAAGAAATAATTACTAAGATATGATCAAACGAATTATTGTAAAAGGAAGCCTCACGATTGATCACCCTCAAACATAAGAGGTAAAAGCATAATTTCACATCAAAGATTTCATCAATTATCTGAAATTAGCATAGGTGCTGTAGGTCTTGCCGGCACTCCAGCTAGCAGGAGCAGCATTCCAAGCGTAAATGGTCTGACCAGTGGTGTAAGAGGTCAGCCGGAAGGAGAGAGATTGGCCATAGAGAGAAGAGAAAGCCTGGTACGAAGCTCCCCAGTTGTGGCTCATGTTAATCCATTTTGTGCGGCTACCTTTAACGGCCATGGACTTGATGTCACCAGCACCACCAACGTTCATCACGTACACAAGAAGCCAATATCCATTTCCTTCAAATTTGAACTTTATTCCTCCACTCCTTCTGCATGCCACTCTGTATATATATAACGGACGTGAGAAAGACATACATAAAATATAAATAACACAAAGATAATTAGGCAGTTTAGAGCACAATCAACCCCATATCTTAAGTGGTTTCTTAAAGGGGTGGGACTCATATTTTTCTTAAAAAACGTTTTCTCCTTCTCTTCTAAACAACGTTTCTTAGTGTATTTTTGAACTGTTCGCGGGCCCCACTGAAACGTGGCGGCCCGCGACTGGTTCTTTTTATTTTATTTTTTAAAAAAAAAAAATCAAAAAAAAAAAAGAAAAATTAAGAAACGAGCGTTGATTATGCTCTTACCAGGGTATATTGATTTTTTTCAATGCACATTATATCTTAAATATGTTTTTGTATCTAAATAATCACTTAAGCTGTAGTTTCAAAATTTTGAGTAAGATCGAACGTATTATAGTAACCGAAAGTCTTGTATAACTCAAACTATTATCTTGCAAAAGTTTCTATACATCTTCAATCAGATCTAGCTATCTAAAGAACTCTTTGGTCCTTTGTATAGACACACATCTCCACAAAAACTAGGAAACGGTAATATTTAAGACACGCAAAGACTTGGTATGCGTATGCATGTTGTAAAGCCATGGTGGATTTGTAGATTTTACCTCCGGTATGAGACGGGGATGATACCAGCCTTCCATTTTGCGATTTTCATGAAAGCCGGTTTAGCTAGATCAAAATGGGCACGTGGCGGATTACACCACCCACCATTGTTCGAGTTTTGACCCCAATTTGGTGGACATATGTTGGTCGCAGTCACCACGGTGGCTGGTGAACCGTAGTAGCAGTTAGGCGATGACACACACCTGACTTGGAAACACTGACCGCATGCGTAACCGTCGTTGAACAGCACTGTACTTAGTGCTGCTGTGGCTGCACCGTAGCCGCTGTTCCATAGGTTGCCATAGCCACAAGCCCCACCTAATCGATGCACATTATGGTTATCTAAAAGTTGTCAGTACATTTTAACTATAGCCTCAAAATATTCATGCATTATATGGATACCAATATTATTTCTAGCAGTAATCTATGAATCAATAATGGTTCAGTAAATGTAAACAGAGTGCATATAGCCTACGAGTCTGAAATAATTATATAAATCCTTGAAATTATGATATAGTAACGCAATTGAAAAATAATATATAAATGTTTCTCTGAGAAGTCATGATCTTATAATGAAGAGATTTTGGGCTAAAATTAGTAGATAGTTAAATCCAATATTGTCAAATGATCTTACTAATTAGACCCAAATAAAATGATCTTACTATAATATAGTTCGTGTTGTACATACAACATAATGTTGGAATGTTTGTTTTTTACCCATGGTTTCGCGGGCGGTTTCATCCCCGTAGAAGGTGGCTGAGGCGCGACGCCACGGGCTCCCATAATATACCGCAGATGATGTTCCGATCATTCCCATTACTGAGAGAATAACCAAGCACTTGCGGTACAAACTTTGATCCATTTTGTTTCCTTGTTTTCTCTCTGAAATGTCAAGTCTTATGATTGGATAATTAAGATCTCACATATATAATGAATACAGTGGCTCACTTCTTTTTTTTTTTTGCTAAAATGAAAGGCAAAAACAGTTGGTATCACGTCTGAACGTGAGACACACTAATTAAGAAGATTAGTATGACCAAGTAAGTAAAAGACGTGCGTTTGTGAATGTTTGGATGTGCGCCTCCATAACATTATGATCATTTTAGTTAGTTTTATTTGTTAATGATTTATATTTCATCTTTTTGTGTATGTTAAATTATAACAAAGGTTAGATAGATGGATAAGATAGCATTACATCATAGGTCTGACATTAACTATAATAAATCTTTAGATATTTTGTGAAGATCACTAGGTTTGCCTTAGGCTTTAATTAGTAGAAGTGATGAGAAAACAATTGCACTATGTTATAGAAACAGTATATTACACAAACATTATGCTTTTCTAAATATATTTAATAAAATGATTGGTAGAACAGTAAATGATTAATATATAAAATTAGTATGTAATATATAATTTGTTTATTTCTAAATAATATTGGTATATTAATATTTATAATGTATATGTTAATTTTTATATTTTTACTGAAAATAATAAAACATATTTAATTATATTATAAATGTGAAATATTATTTTAAAATATTTTTCAAAAATATAAGCAGAGTAAGAAGGTTTGGAGGCCTTGGACAGATCCTTGCTTTTTGAATCCACATAAGAAAAAATATTCTCGAGCTTTAATTTTTTACTATAAATATAATTTTATGATTTTATTAAATAGATTAAACTAATTATATTAGATTATTATTATTTTTATATGTATTGTAAATGCAAATTCCCTTTCAAAAACTTCATACCAGAGCATTAGACAAAAAATATTTGGAGAGCATAATACATTCTAAATAGTTGTTGATTGAATAATGAAAAACAATCAAGGTCCTAGGGGTGATCTTTCCCGCTGGTACCCTTTCGGAAACTGGAGGTTAACAGTGCACTTTCCAATCTTAAGGTATAGATAAAGGACATTTTCTCATCTTAAAAAGTATATAAAGCATACAAGTTTCCTGGTTTATTCTTAAATCTATTGTAATTGCATATATATAGACATAACTTTTTTTTGATAAGTATGTTGAATTCATCAATAAGTAATGGACAAGATAAAAAGATATTATATTAAAATTTGCTAATAAAGCCCAAGCTAACAATTTGGTACCAAATGAGCCCAAAAAGATTAGAAAAGCCCTTTTGACATATTTTTAGAGCATGTACAATCCTAAGAACCCTTTAGGAGTTCTTATTTTTTATTATTATTATTTTTAAAAAAATTGAAAAATAATCAATCGCGGCCGACACGTGTCAGTGGAGCTCTCGAACAGTACAAGAACCCCTTAAAAACATCTCTTAATTAAGAGTTTTAAGAGCTAAAACCCTTTTGATACAAATATTATAAAAAAAAAAACTTTTGACACAATCACTTTTAGCTTAGCATTTGGAGTATACATATAACCTTTGTACATCGTTATACAACTTATGTCAGTTTTTATAGATATATAACACAGTTTAAAATTTTACTTATGTTTGTATGAATTAGATTTTTAATATATTTAAAATGTCAAAGATATTGAATACTTCAAATTGTCAAATTAATATGTATATTAAAATAGAAACTGATTATTTATTGGTATAGATAAATAAAAGTTTGTAACATTAAAGGTATAATCCGTGACCAAAGGAATTAAGAGGAAACTACATTCCTAAAAACAATACCATTTATAAACAAATTATTATTTTTTTGGTTCCTGCATTGTTTTATTTCAAAGTAAAATAAAACAAATTTGTTCCTCATTTGATAAGGAATAATCATTATTCACCATTCCTGAAATTTTATTTCACTATTTCATTTTCTATTTGTTCCTGATGTTTTTATGATGCTTACCAGTTAAACTTTAACTCTAGGCCAAGATATCCCTTTCTTTGGCTGGCCATATTGGCCACCGTCTTTCAAGCGGCCGCTCCATATGACAAATTTATCTTTTTGATTAAACTGGAGTTAATCTGAATTTATAGAAGAGATTACACTAATCTCTAAAGACAGATTCAGCCCATAGATGGACACTTTTTAGGTATTCTAATGAAATTTAAATTATACTCATATCCGTGTAATTACATAGGTTTAGTGTCGTGGATTACTTTTAGCCGAATAACTTATCTTTCAAAAATTCACTTACTAGGCATGCGACTTTGGGTAACCGAGTAGGTTCCAGATAGGATCCATTCAATTTTGGTTATATCGGTCATAGAGTAAATATATCCAATAAGTACTTAACTGAATTTGGTTTGTATTCGAATCGGTTCGACCAGTTCCGGATCGGTTCATATATAAAACTAACTCAAAATTATATTTTTACTGTTTTATTTTAATTTTAATGTTTTTTTTTAAAATGTGAACCAAATCGTATATATTTATAGTTTGAAAATTGTTACAAAGAAACTGAAATGGTCTAGGGGTAAAAGTGAATGTACTTTCACTTTACCAACCCGGGTTCGAGACTTTAAAGGTACAACTCCATGTTTTCTTAAACATAACCTTCAGTGTGAATGGGTATCCAATTGGATTCGGATAAGAACCGGAACCGACCCATACCTACAAGTACTCATAAACATTACCTATCAATTAAATATGATCTATCCGAAACTGATCCAAACCGATCCATTTAAAGTCGAATCGAGTTCGGTATCCGGTTCTCGGCCCTACCGCCTACTGTAACCACTCATGTGTAATTATAGGACTAGGTTACTGATTTTATTATTTTTAATGTATTTTATGAGTTTACTGATCATGCAACCTTTTTTTATCTTCCAGGTTCTTTAACCGCCGATGTTGTATAGTCCATCTTGTTTCCATAAATCTATGTTCATTTTTGCGCTTCTTCTTTTCAGTGTGAGTAAATTTCGACTATCTTATCTCATTTCTTTATTTCTTTATAGCTTCTCCAACTTTCCTACATTGCTCACTATAAAACAGAGTTTGAAGTAAAATCTTTATAACTATACCCTATTTTCTATTACATAATAAAATGAAAATCAATTTACTCTATAGATTGATTAATGTATTTATTTTTATTCATTTATCTATTTTTTACTATAAAATAGAATAGGATTAGTGTAAAACTCGACTTTATTCTAAAATTATCCTATTTAAAATAAAAATAGAATAATACATTAGAGATGCTTTATTGATCAAAATTTTGAAATGCGAAAAAAGTCTGAAGATCGGAAATTTTACATAATAGTATCACAGAAATATTAGTCTTTGTTACCGTACATTTATAAATTATATGACATTTAAATATTTTTAGATGGTGACTTCAACGATGACGAATGAGAGGAAACAAAAAACTAAAAAAAAGAGAGGGAAGAAGATGTAACTGCAGCTAGTGAGACAGAAGAGGTTGTGACAATGAGAGATGGTGAGCATATAACTCGTGTGCAAAACTAAATAACTGATATGTAATGGGTTGATAATTTTAGGATTGATTTCTTGAGTTTTTAAATTGTTGATATTCTAACGTCGATCTTCAATTTGTGCTTTATTTTAATTTATGTTTTAAGAATTTTAATTATTTTATATATTTTACTGTTAAAGTATTATTATCGACTAACAAAAATATAAAATAGACATTTTTACTTGCGTTTGAAATATTTTTAGCTTATAATTTATCTTACCACATACTTCTTATTAGTAAAATGTGTTGGTAATTTTATATTTTATATTTTGATTTTTGAAGATGAACTATGATATATTATTTCCAGACAAATTAGTTTTCATAGTTTAAATTAAATTACTCTAAGTACTAATTTAATTTTCTATTATTATACTAAGTACTATCTATTCTATTAAAATAGAAGTCATGACTCACTTCATGTGTGATTTTCTTATTTAGACCACCATTAGAAAACTTTAATAAAATGTATTTCAGTAAAACTAATGATAAAATATTTATAACTACTTTAATCATAATATCTTTTGATATCTTTTTATTTTAAATATAAATATATATATTAAAAATTATAACAAATCTTTTGAAAAAGATTTTAGCAAGATCTCAACATTAAAAATTATGTAACTATTTAATTAATTTCAAATTATTTAAAATAGAATTATAGATTAATATACATTCAATTATATTTTATAAAATGAAAAAATAAAAATCCTGTACTTTTATAAAATGAAAAATAAAAATTCTATACTTATATATATACAATAATATATCATCTAAATAAACATAAATATTTTCTAAACGGTAATCTAATTGAAATCCATATCAAAAATGTAGTAGATATTAAATATAAAATAATTTTAAATATGATTTTCATTTATCAATAATTTATTATAATTTGGTGTTATATATTATCTATTTTTTTAATAATATTTGAATTTATTATAATATTATTGGTCATGCGGGTTTTTCTTTCTATACTCAAGGTATAGTTTATATAATAAAATTATCAATAAATTAATATAATTTTGTGTTATATATTATCTAACCTTATAATAATGTTTATGTGGCTTATACTATTATTACTATAAATTTTTATAAATTTGTATTTTTGTAGAAATTTTTTTATTAAAAAATTATAATATAAAAATAATATTTTACATAATTTTTTTTTAATTTTTAAATTTGAAATATATGAAAATTAAATTGCACCTATATGATAGATGATAAAATTTTGGCATATATTCAATAATATATTATCTAAATAAACATAAAAATTTGCTAAACGGTAATCTAATTTTGCAATCCTTATCAGAATTTAGTATAAATTAAATATAAAATAATTTAAAATATGACTTTTACGTATATATTATTTTATTTAATAATCATATGTAAATTCAATAAAATAAATATATAATAAGAAAGGGATTGAAACATTTGATATTAACATATAAACATAAAATTAACATATATATATATATATATATATATATATATATATCTAAATAAACATTAAAATTTTGCTAAATGATAATCTAACTTTGAAACCCAAATTAAAATTTAATATAATTTAAATCTAAAATAATTTTAAAATATGATTTTCATGTATATGTAAACATGTATACTATAAACTTATTGTGTTTGTAATAGTTATATAAACATTTAAATATATGAATAATGTTACTAATGATGTAAAATAATTATCTATGTATATAAAAATGAAAATAAAACCCGCGCGGTTGCGCGGATCAAATTCTAGTTGTAATGTTATAACTTCTAACGCTCATCTTTGTAACATCATCTTGTATTACTAGTATTATTGGTATATTGTCTTATGTACCATCTGTTTTTATACTGCTATATTCGTACCATCTAGATCTGTACTACATCATTATTAATGACATACATCCACATTCTTGTTGTACCCACTATTTTGTACTGCTACTAAATGATAATCTAACTTTGAAACCCAAATTAAAATTTAATATAATTTAAATCTAAAATAATTTTAAAATATGATTTTCATGTATATGTAAACATGTATACTATAAACTTATTGTGTTTGTAATAGTTATATAAACATTTAAATATATGAATAATGTTACTAATGATGTAAAATAATTATCTATGTATATAAAAATGAAAATAAAACCCGCGCGGTTGCGCGGGTCAAATTCTAGTTGTAATGTTATAACTTCTAACGCTCATCTTTGTAACATCATCTTGTATTACTAGTATTATTGGTATATTGTCTTCTGTACCATCTGTTTTTATACTGCTATATTCGTACCATCTAGATCTGTACTACATCATTATTAATGACATACATCCACATTCTTGTTGTACCCACTATTTTGTACTGCTAATTTTAATAGTTCTTTTCCGGTAATGTTCTTAATATGTACTATCAAAAATTTGTACTGAACTCAATGATTGGTTTCATAGAAAGATGTACTATCTGTACTATCAGTCTAACTTTACACCAGTTAGGACCATTGTACTGCTCATTTATAGTTACAAAAGTGTAATGTCCTTTCGTACTATCAACCTATGTACTAACTTCATGATTGGTTACAGAAGTTGTACTGTCATCATAATGTAATAAAAAATATAAAGTACGAGCTCAGAACACAAGGGAATGGTGTCATTTCCAGGAGCTTTGTCTGCGACTCCGACCAAGTTTTCACTCTCTTCTTTTACCAAATCTAAGACGTTCCCCTTTCCATCTTCGTCCCGATCTTCGTCTAGACTTACCATGGCGTGTGTTCCTCTAGGTTTGTGGCTCTAAACTCTTTTTTTTTTTTTCTAAAATGACTTGGCAAAATATAACAATATTGGTTTGGTTGGATTGCATATATCTTGGTTTCAGCTGCTGCAGTATCAGAATTCAAAGGCCCAAACATATTTGGGGTGGTTCGATTCTCTCAAATTTCTAAGGAAAATGTAAGAATTGAAGCCAGTTTTGGGGGGTTGTCTCCAGGAAAACACAGTTTGTGTATCAATGAGTATGGAGATCTCACAAAAGGAGCAGCTTCTACTGGGAAGATATACAATCCTTTACAAGATGATCATACCGCCACACAGGTTTCAACCGAACCAATCCAAACCGGGGACAAATAAAAAAATTAAAAATAAATGATTTTTTAAAAAATAAATTTTGATATGCTATGATGCCATGATTGCTATATAGCTACTAGGCGACCTAGGAACGTTGGAGGCAGACAAAAATGGAGAAGCGTTATATAAGGTAAAGAAAGAGAAGATGAAAGTAACGGATCTGATTGGACGAGCCGTTGTGGTGTATGAAACAGAGGATAAGTCGGTACAGGGGATTACTGCCGCTGTTGTTGCTAGAAGCGGAGAAGTAGGTGAGAGTTGCAGAAAGCTTTGTTCTTGTGATGGAACCACCGTTTGGGAAGCTACCATTTACTGAATCCCCCATTACCATCAAAACTTGTTTCTTTACAATTCCTTCTCTTTCACATATATTTTGTATTTTTGTATACTATTGTGTGAACATAATCAATAAGGAGATTTGTGTACTCTTTCCTTTTATTTTCTCAACAAATCAAAATGATTCTCCACGTCTTTCCAAAACTACATTTATCCAAAAGGATATCAACACATTACAGCCATTGCTTCTAAGTAGGTTTAGGCAAAAAAAAAATGAAACGAAGAACTGTACCGAAATAACGGAATTAGAACTAGGCCAAAACTTTCAAATATCCGAATGGTTCCTATATTTCTATATCCGAAATAACTGAACTGTAACCAAACCGAGAATCCTATGTGGATATAAAAGTAGTATTAATCATATATACATATAACATAACTAAATATATACATATATTATTATAAGTATCTAAAATGTTTGAAAAAAATATTAAAAAATAGCCAAACTATCCAAAATTATCCAAACCGTCCGAAATATCTAAAATAGTCTAATTTATCCTATATTTTTATCTGAATCATCATAATTACTCGATATTTTATCCAAATTACCAAAATAACCAAACCTGAAACATAATCTATCGTGACCCAATTTTTTTTGCATATTAAATGATTCCTAATTTTACTATCCGAATCGAACCCAAAATATTTAAACCAACCCAGACGGAAAATAGCTAGAATACTCACTGAATCTTCCATACCTCTACTTGAACTATCCGATATTCGAAGTACCCGAATCCAAACATATATCCAAAATGTCGAGGTCTACTTCTAAGCTTAACCATGAATTGCCTAAAGACCAAGAGAACGTTCAGCTTAGATGGATTACTCCAAATGAAATAATAGTTTGCATTTGTCCATTGATTTACGTAATGTTTACTCCAGAATCCCATTTTTGGGTCAAAACTAATACTACCAACCTAGCTGATTGTCCACACAACGGGAATCCGGTTTGAATAAACCGGTTCTTTATTCAAACCAACTAAATTTCCGCTTTGGATAGATACCAAAAGAGCAAAACTTAGATTCATCCCCTAGGGTGAAACTTTAAATTCACATCACCTCTAATAATCAATCAAAGTGCTATGTAGATTAATGAATAAAAATATTAAATATTTTAAAAAATATCAAAATAACTAAAAAAACATCCGTCAATTTTAAAAACGTCAGCTAAACCCTAAATCTAAACCTTAGACCTAAATCTAAACCGTATATCTTAAACTCAAACCCTAGACCCTAGACCCTAAACACAAACCCTAGACCTTAACCCAAACCCTTAACTTTGAAGACATCTTTTTTTTTTTTTCTTCTTCTTCTTCTTCATATTTTCCATATCAAGTCATTTTCAACTAGCACGGAGAAACAAAACAAGAAGAACTTTTTTTTCGCCGGCGGCTGAGATTTTGATCAGGAAGATTATGTTTTTATTTCAAAACCTTAATTCAAAGTCTAAGCTTATATTAAAAGTTCTTCATTTCAATTTTCTCTCTCTTTTTTTTTGCCAATTATCTCAAATATCATTTTTAAGTTTTTGTCACCAAAGTATCATTCAAGAAAAAAAATCAAAATAACCCTTTTATTTTAAAAATTTTAATAGTTTTTTTTAAAACCCTAAACTTCATCTTCGAAACCTGATCCTATAACTTTAGATTAGTTAACATTTTACGGTATTTCTCTTTGTTGCAGAATAATCTAAAATGGGTTATGAGCAAAACAGCTTCTCCAAGTCAGAGCCAAAGCTCCGAGTCAATGGCCGCGGATTTTTCGGAACAGCTGCTAACATTAACCTCTGCTCCTGATGCGGCAGCTTCCATACTCTTGGCGCCAATATGATAATTCATATTGCTTTCCTTTAACGTATTGGTTTTACTTTATTTAGGTTTGTCTTTATACTTCCTTTTCTAAATAGAGTTTTATGTTTCCTATTCTAAGTCGGTTTGTGACTTCAGAATCTATATAAAGAGAGCTATAACTCTTTTAAAGGGCACGTTTGATTTAATAGAAGAAGCTTTTGCTTTATACATTGTTTCAATTTGATTAAATTCATCAAACATGAAGCTGGTCTCAAGAAAGCTATCGAAAGAAACTCTTGATCGATCCAAGAACAAGTCTCTCGAGCCCTAATTATTCTCTGATCGACTGTTCACCCATCCGTACGCTGCGCCAAGTTGAACCTAGCTCTGATACCAACCTGGCGCAGCGTACGGATGGGTGAACGGTCGATCAGAGAACTAGGGCCAAGACGAGGTGCTTGAACTTTAACAAGAAAGTGGGCTTGATGGAGTTCAAGTGCAAGTGTGGGAGCACATTCTGCGGAAACCATAGGTATCCAGAGAATCACCAATTCAAGTTCGATTTCAGAGGCGAAGGAAGAGATGCGATTGGCAAAGCCAATCCGTTAGTAAAGGGTGAATAAGTTACGAGATTCTAAAGTTTAAAGAGTAAGCTTTGCTGTTAAAACTTACTTGTGTTATTTGTTTATATAGCTATGGTTATACGTTGTGATTGCTCTAGGGAAATGTTAGATCGGTTTTTGTTGTTGCTATTGATGTGGTTTTGGTGGAGTCTTGTTTTGCTATAAAAAGAAATGTCATAGAGCTTGGTTATGCTTACAAATGTGTTTGTGTGTGAAAGAGATTCTCTTAACATGAATTAAACTAAAAATGTATTTATTTAATTTAAATGAAAACACAACGACACACAAACTTGTGAAAATTAATTTCAGCATATGAATGGAGCATCAGCATTACTATCGCTGCAATACAACCCCGGCTGTTGAGGATAACATTCATACTCAAGAAGCTCTCTCACACCTAAAACAAGTTCTTTGTTTGTGATCTTCTTACCTTTTGTCTCGTCAAGTATGATCTGTATTGCATCGCTGAATGCTCCATACGCTTGTCCCTTGGTGCGTACATCTCCTGATGTTTGATCTGTCTGACATCCACTAAGCAAAACACCCTTATCTTTCTTCCTCAAGACTCTTTTCTTCGTCGCCACGAGGCCTTCAACTTCCTGCAGATTCATGGTCTCCTTCACTTTAGGAGATGCATCTTCTCCAAACGTATGTAAAAGAGACCTTCTGATATTCCCTGCTTTTATGTCATCCTTCCCTGTTTCTTGCTTTAGCATATTGATCATACTATGCAGAGACAGAGATCTGTTTACGACATGGACTCTGTTCCTCCCATCTTCTTGTTCAATCTCCTTAATCTTCACTGCCTTCTTTGTGCTCTCTCCGATCTGCTCCTTGGTTGACTCAATGAGACCACCACTATGACAAGAGTCCGAGACTATTGTAATGGAGCAGTCTTCAGGCACTTTATCAACAATCTCCTTGATTTCATCATCTGAGAAAAAAAACATTTTAGTTGGTTTATATTTTCTAACCAAGACAGATCAAACCAGTATAGAAAGATTAGATACCAGTGATGTTGTTCATATCGCAGGGAACAATGCACTCATCGAAACCAGTATCATCATCATCTTCACCAATCTCTAGAGGCAACCTCACACCGTGTCCACTGTAATGAACGAATAGAACATCCCCTGAACTAGCTGATCCGACAAGCTCCGACAAAGCCTGTCGTATGTTCTTACCAGTGGGTTGGATCTTGGACTTGTCGGTATCAATCAGCTCGGTAATGTTCTCCTCTGAGAATCCAAACCGGTCAACGAGGCATTTGTGCATTCGCTTGACGTCATTGACGCAGCCACGTAACTCTCCTTCGGTTCCAGGGTAGTTGATCCCAATCAGTACTGCTTTCTTCACCATTGGTGATGATTTGATGATTTGTGTTGTGAATCTTCTTATCATTTTTGATAATTATCGTATGATGTTTTGATTCTTCACAATTTTGTAGTCAACCTTTATATAATTTTTCTTTCCAGTTTTTAATGGTTTATGTATTTATTTAGCAATTATTTATTTATATGTAATTTTACCATGTACAAAACGTGAAAAAATGATTTTTAAAAAATAAATCTGACAAATAATGGTGCATGAGCTGTATTTTTCTTACTATAATCTTCTGTATATTGGTAACCGAGTTCCAGTTGAGCTGTAAACATATTTTACTTTGTTTTGTCAACTTTGCATGTGGTTCGACCATAATTGGTTTTCTTTTTTTCATGCTTTAATATTTTATATAAAATATTAAATGGATTTGTAAACTGGTAACACGTGCAAGATAAATAAGCTGGTCAAGAACACGGTAGTGTGTTGTTGCTATTGATTTTGGATTTGGTAGAGTCTTTGTTCGTAACCAGAAAAGAAAATTCACACAGCTCTGCCACAGCTAGGTGTAGACACGGATAGGATAACTTCATAACTTTTAGTATTTATGATTTGTTTGATTTGTTTCGTATTTTACGGATATCTGATTTTTAAATTTAATTTATTTGCAGAAATACGGATATCCAGAATATATATATATATATATATAGATATTTACGAATATCTGATCTACTTTGTTTAATATATAGGTAAATTTAGAAAACAATACAAAATTGTTTTTAAAAAATATTTTTACATAATATAAAATGAAAAACAAAAATTAATGAAACAATATGTTCCATAAACTTCTAAAATTTATCAAATTTTCTTATAAACACACAAAATTTTAAAAAATTATCGTTTTATAAGTAAATTTTAAATAAAATTAATAAAATGATATGTTAAAATAATAATTTTATAAAATTATACATATAAATCTATATTTATTTGTAGATATACATCTATTTAAATAATTTGGATCAGATCGGATATCAGACTCTAATTTTTTTAATATTTGTGGTTTGTTTCGTTTCTAAAGAATATTAACTTTTAGTATTTGTTTTGCTTCGACGACTTACTAATATCCAAATTTTACGGACCGAACCGAAATGAATAAACACGTAACTAATTGCATAAAAGCAGAGATGGGTTTGACCTAAGCATGTTCATTGCCATTCTTTTCCTAACATAGTGTAATTCCACTTCAAAGTGTTTTGTGCGCTTATGGAACATTGGGTCTGCTGTAAGAAAAATAGTAGATAGATTATCACAAAGTATAAGTGGTGCTACCTTTTGTCCAAGACCCATATCGTGGAGAAGGTTCTGTAACCAAGCCACTTCGAAAGCTGCCAAAGACATTGTCCTATATTCTGCTTCAGTTGAAGATTTGGATATTGTCTCATGTCGCTTGGAAAACCGAGATACTAGATTTGAGCCGAGGAAAATGCAAAGCCCCCATGTTGATTGTCTATTATCCTTGCAACCACCCTAATCATTGTCATTATAGCATAGTAATTTATAGTTTGTTGATGCAGTAATGTTTGTTCCATATTCAACAATTCTTTTGACATACTTTAAGATGATTTTCAGCAGATTGAAGTCAGAGTCTAGCTGATCACAAATACTCTTAACATCTCTTAGATATTCTGTCATGGCTTTCCGATTTTTGCACATACCCAGTGGCGGCGTCACATACAACAAGGTGGGAGCCATTGAACCCAACAAGATTGAAAAAACTAGTGTAAGTTATAAAAACCCAATCTAAATGCCTTTACTCTAAAATATTTTTTGCCTCATACCTTTGCTTAACCCACTTAAAAATACAGAATAATATTTTGAAGCCTACTTAATATTTTAATGAATTATAGTTTAAAGCTCACTAATTAAAAAACGTCAAAAATCTAAGTGCTCATGTCATCTCTTTCATTAATATTTAGAGAAATTTACTCCTATAGACACTTTATGTCTTTATATTTACTATATTAGACATTTTATGGTTGACACACACTTTCTGCGTGGTTATTGGCGAAATTACCCTTCAACTATCTCTTTCTCTCTCGTTACTTCATCTGCTACTTCGAATCTTTTTTTTTTCCTTATCCCCGTCGATTGAAATTAAATTGAAAAAAACCTTGAAGAAAAACAATCAATCGTTTTCTTCGTCTAAATCCAAAACTTCCATGGATATCGAGGTCTCGAGCCCAACTCCTAATGTCATCGATTTGCTCGACTCATGTTAAGCGGAACATAAAAACGACAAATCCATGATGGAGGTGGAGAAAAGAGACTGTGGCTCACTCCCGTGGAAGTGGCGGTGGATACCTTAGTGAAAGCGGTGGTGGCTATGAATGGTGCTCAGTTCCGTGGAAACGGTGGAGGTGGAGACCGTTGTAGAGGTGGCAGTGGATACCATAGCGGAGGTGGTGGTGGATACGAAGGTGTAAATGGAGGTGGAGGAGATAGTGGAGGTGATGGTGGTTATGGAGGTGGCGTTGGTGGATACAAAGGTGGTAATGGAGGTGGAGGAGATGGTGGTGGTTATGGAGGTGGCAATGAAAAAGGCGGAGGTAGATATGAACGAGGCTTAATCCCGTGGAAGCGGTCGAGGTTGAGACCGTGGTGGAGGTGGCGGTGGATACCATAGTGGAGACGGTAGTGGTTATGGAGGTGGCGGTGGTGGATACCATAGTGGAGGCGTGGTGGTTATGGATGTAGCGGTGCTCGAGACGAAGGTGGTAGTGGAGGTGGAGGAGATATTGGAGACGTTGGTGGCTATGAACAAAGCTTAGTCTCGTGGAAGTGGTGGATACCGTAGTGGAGGCAGTTCTGGTTATGGAAGTGGCGATGGTGGATAAGAAAGTGAGAAGGGAGGTGGAGGAGATAGTGGAGGTTGTGATTGAAAAGGAAGTGGTAATTGAAACGAAGATCGTAATGGAGATGAGTGAAGTAGTGGAGGAGGTGGTGGTGGTAATAGAGGCGCTGATTGTAACTAAGATGATAATGGAGGTGAAGGAGAGAGACAATGGCTCAATCCCGAAAAAACTAAAATAATAAAAAAATCCTTGAATCAAAAAAGAGATTTTTCAGTCGTGTGACTACTATCATTTTTTCACTATTTTAAAAACTTAATATTCATTAATTACTTAACTAAACCAACAAGAAGGGAGTAAATAGTTCTCACTTTTTCTAACTAAATAGGACAAGCTCAACTCGGCAGAAGAGCATAGTTTTCCACATTGTGCCCCGGTTTCATGAATTGTATGTAGAAGGTAGAAAGTGTCTATTTGTGTAGTAAAAAAAACATAAGTGTCTTTTTGAGTAACTCACTCTAATATTTATGCCTTCAACAAAAAAATTTTTTGTCTCGCCATTGCACATACCTTGGAGTTACGTTGAAGATCAAGTTTTCTGGTGGCTGAGACTCTATTGTACTTTTGCCGAGCATGTATCACACTTCTTGAGCAGAGTGGAGAACCTACACATATGAGAGCTTCCTATGAGAGAGATCCAAGCGGCTAAACCATGACCAGTTAGTTTTTACAGATCCACTTGTTGAACTCTGGATTATCTTGTTCAGACACCACATCTCCTTCACAGACAATGACAGTGGGAGATGGTCGAATAGAAGCCCCATTCATGAACCCCAGAAGAGATTGGCTTGAAAAGAAGGATTCAAACTTAGTTTTCCAAAGAATGAAGTTGGATGACAAGAGTTGCAACGTCACACACTGAGATATACTTAGAGACGCACAGATAGAGATTCAGAGTCCTCTATGGCTCTGGTACCATGAAGATTGAAGGAATAGAGAGCTTGATAAAGAAGAAACTTTACGTTTTATTACATTTTCTGCTTAACCTCGAAACACAACGATATTACATCTTATATAAGAAAGGTAAGGATTAGGTTAAGATCTTAGCACATGCCAACACATATGCTGAGACAACCAAATCTATGTGAAACGGGTAAAGTATTAGCTGGCGTCGTCGTACTCAAGTCAGAGCAGAACAAGACCGCTGAAACTTGACACGGTTACTAACATGGATAATTAAACTGTTAATCAGTCACACGGTTACTATAGTAACTTAGAATAACGTTTTCTTGATGCTGAGGACATTGTCTCTGAGAAGCCTCCTCATGATTTTACCAGAGAGAGATTTCGGAATTGAGTCCACAAAATGGACGGCTCTGATCTTCTTGTAATGAGCCACATTTGCTGCAACAAAGTTAAGGATGTCTTCTTCTTTCTCTTTCGCCTTAGGATTCATCACAACACAAGCCACCGGAATCTCTCCGGCTTCCTCGTCAGGTAACCTTAATTATTTTTTCCAATTTAACTAACCATTTTGTAAAAAATTAAATATAGAGCTTAAATAATTAGAAGAAAATATATACTCACGGCACGACAGCTACGTCATCAACTGATGGATGAGTGAGTAGAATGGCTTCAAGCTCCGCCGGAGCCACCTGCCGGAAAATAAACAACTCTGTTTTTAAATCCATTATGTAATTGATTTACTTAGAGAGACTGAACCATACCAAACCAAAATTACAATCAAACCGAACTGAACCAAATGAGGTTTTAGTCGTTTCAAACACAAGTACATACTTATTAAACTTTTATTAACCACAGATAAACAATCAAGGCCTAATGCGACAGTGATTACTTTTTTTGATCCAAAAATATGAAAATCCAATCTGGACCATGAACGAGTTCGGTATCACATTCTCAAACCGGAATTAACCAGAAAAGAAAACCGAGCTAAAAAACAAAATTCCAAAAAGCTGAGATTGTTTCTAAATAAAGTTACCTGAAAACCCTTGTATTTGATAAGTTCTTTGATACGATCAACGATGAAAATATCTCCATCATCATCAATGTAACCTATATCTCCTGTGTGAAGCCAACCTTCTTCATCGATAGTCCTCTCCGTCTCTTCCTTGTTTTTGAAGTAACCTTGCATCACACATTGGCTCCTCACACAAAGCTCACCAGAAGTGTTCTTGGGGAGAGACCGGCCAGTGTCGGGATCTATGAACTTCACCTCGAGATTCGGAAGTATAAAACCGACAGAGTTTCTTTTCGCGATGCCTTGTCCTTTATCAGGATCTCCGTGAGTTAACGTAATGCAACTATGCTCCGTTAGTCCATAAGCCTATTAAGACAATGAAACCTAGATTGAGAACAACAACAACAAAAACAACCAACTAGTGGTTTAACATAAGGAGTTGGTACTGTTGTGTCCCTAGTTCGAACTCCTCCTCCTGTTAATAAAAAAACAACAAAAACAGAGAGGTTTTAGGTCTATTGAACTTGCCTCTTGGACTTGAACATTAGGAAACTTGGCTTCAAAGGCAGTGAGAAGCTCAGGAGCTAATGGAGCAGCAGCAGTCATAACCGAACGGAGTTTAAGCTTCGAAAGATCAAACTCATCGACGATCGGATTCTTGACAAGATTCAATATAATGGGTGGAACAATAGGCGCAAACGAGACCTCATGAGCAATCAAAGCATTCAAGAAAAGCCTTAGATCATACCGACTCATAGCAACAACTTTGCCTTTATTCTTCATCGTAGCACAACAGATTCCAACGATACCATAAATGTGAAAGAAGGGAATCAAACCAAGAGTCACGATCTGACCGATCATTTCGGACCGGATGCTGAAGAGAGTAGAGCAAAGATTTGCTATGAGGTTGCGATGCGTGAGCATCACTCCTTTTTGTAATCCTGTTGTGCCTGAAGAGAAAGGAAGTGCACACAGATCAGTCTGAAGAATCTCTTCTTTGTTGTTATCTCCAGATCTGTCTCCTGCTTCTAGAAGATCGTTCCAGTTCACTGCTCCTTCTATCTTCTCTTCACCTAGCACTATTACCGGTAACCCCAAAGTCTTTACCTGTCCAGAATCGGTACATGTTACAGGTGAATAAGCAGATTTTAACCGAACAAAAATATACCGGAAAAAAGAATTCAATCTAAACCGACCAGTACAAATTTCCACTCCAACAACCAGGTCCAAACCACAATCTAGTACAACCAAACCGAATCAACCAGAGTATATTGCACATATTGATTAAAAGTTTTGTTAGTATTTTGATCCAAAATCAAACACAAAAAATATATCAAACCTGAATTTAGTGGAACTAAGAAGATCATAGAAACAAATTTTATTTAAAAATAACATTTCAGAATGCTGAACTAAAATAAATAGGGTCGACGATCTATTTCCAGACAACTTATAAGTCAGTGATAAAATTGGGCATACCAAATACTAAAATAACTAAACCGAACTGAATTGTATGCACACAACCATAAATGGAAATATGTATTTTACCTTTTCGAAGTTAGTGGAATCAGTGATGATTCCTCTAGCACCAGAAGCTTCAACTTGCTTCTTGATCTCCGATACAAGAGCTGTCGGATTAGCGCCCGAGAAAACTCCACCAGCGGACATAATGCCAAGGGCAATAATCCCATACTCGGCGACGTTTGGTAGAACCACAACCATTACTTGACCTTTCCTTAGTCCAAGTGAGGTCAACGCTTTGGCTAGCCTTTTCGTGTCCCTCACTACATCACCGTACGTGACGGCTTTACCGGTCACAGCTTCTACAAACGCCACATTCACTGTGAATTCTTCCACTCCTTGGAGCACAAACTCAGGCTTAACACATGTTATGTAATTAAGTAAGAATATTGCTTACTCATATTCAAGGAGTTATTCTTTGTATAAATACTAAAAACAATTTCAATATATACCAGAGTAAGCTTGTCAGGAATGGGCACAGATGGATACAGACTGCGAAAAATGTGTTCATTGTCTTGCTTTTGACCCTCCATTTCAGATGCTTTGAATTTGTTTTTATGTTTTATCAAATAGAGTGGATGAATATAAATAGGAGGTTAATTTCTCTTGTTCGTATGTCATGTCATGTGTGTGTGCAAACCAATATTGGTAATTAAGAGGAAAGTAGAAGATAGTCCTTCTTTGACTCTCTTAGGCATTAGGTGAAGTTTTGTTGAGACACGGAATTGTTGTTCACAGAACGAATTAGACACGAAATGACAACTTCAATAAAGAAAGTAAAATAATTCAGAGTTGCTAGTTTAACTGGAAAAATATAATATGCAAAGCCTAGAAATCACATAATGGAATAAGGTTTTAAGACGAACTCCCTCCGTTTTTTAATAATTGACGTTTTGGAGGAAATTGTTTGTTCCAAATTATTTGACGTTTTCAATTTTCAATGTAAAACTTATTACTAATTAATGTTAAATGACCAATAATATTATACCTTCTATTTTATTATTGGTTGAATTGTGGTTAGGTAAATAATTAATGATGTTTTTGTTTAGAAAATGATAAAAAATTATATGTTTCTTAATCTGTGTGCATAATTGTAGAACGTCAAATATAAAAAAACGGAGGGAGTATTAAATGTTGTGGTTTTGGATCCAAATCAATACATGTTTTCATCCTAAAACTTTTTGGTAATTATTAGTGTTGGCCTAAGTCACACACAAAAAATAGCTTAAGAGTGGAGGGTTGTCACAACACTTATATATTGCCCAAAGACATTTTTTTGTCTCAGTGTGGGCCCTAACAATTTATAGGCTGGAAGCTAAACTAATATAGTGGGCCGGTAGATTGAAATTTTTAAAAAAGAAAAAGGGAAAAAATAGTTTTAGCCAAATTAAATACTCAAACTCATTACCTCTTCTCAGAGTAGTAGTAACAACAACAAACTCAACTAATAGACAAACATAACAAAATGTGGCCAAAATATTATATATTATTTATAGGACGGAAGCAATTACTTCTTTTGCTTACCTTCAAGGCCAGCTCTGGATGTGGGACATCTAATAGTAATCCAAAAAAAGAAAGTAAAAATGGGCTCATATCCGCCACTGTTGTCCAAGCACCAGAAGTATGTGAGGAAAAAAACAGTGACATACATGATGTGCGTGTGATAGGAGATGCAAAGAATACATTTTGAGAAGAAGCTTACAATTTTTCTATACAAATTACAAAATGTATGTATGTGAGTGTGTGTGTGTGTGTGTGATCATTATGTTACATGGAAACTCATTCACTCCAGCTATCTGAATCTTGCTCGTCGTCGCTTCCCGCCATTGCCTACAAACATAACAATTAAAACATTAATTACTTTTCTCATATCATTCATGTAATTTTCCAAATTAAACCAAATAAGGATAGAGAGAGAGAGACATGGCGAAGACTATTGGCTTTCTCGAGAATTGCAGCGACCTTCAAGTTGGTCGTAGGAACACCTACTTGAAAGTTGTGTCTCACCGATGCATCTGCTGGTCTCAGGTTGAACGACTGCTAATGCGTTTTATTAGTTATTTGTGGTTTATACTTAATAAAATGAGTTATATAGAGAGAGTTGAACCTTGTTTCGTATGATCTCCAGTAGTGAATCATTCTCTTCCATTCGAGCTCCAAGTTGTGTCCTGTTTCGTTCAGATACCTTCCTCAACTGTAATAAAACATAATAGAATCACATGATCAACGTCAGAGAGATAAAGAGGCTCTACTACACTAACCATAGCATATATATAGACTCTAAGGTAATTAATCACCATGCTTTTATCAATGCCAATAACAAGCGAGTCTTTTTCTCTTGGAAGCTTTTCAACTTCCTCATTATGTTCATATGAGTTATTGTCTTGTTCTGTTTCTCCTTGTGGTTCTAGTGGATGATCAGGCTGAGGATCCTCTTCTAGCTTTGCAAGGTTAGGATTGGCATGCTCTTTTAAGTTCTGACTAAACCATTCAAGTGCTTCTAAACCTTCGGTTGATACTGCCTCTTGCGTAGCTTCAGGTATGAGTAGTGACACCCAAGCAACTGATTCTCTGGGAGACTGTTCCTCCTCGGTTGCTTTAGATGGTTCGCTCCGAAGCTGGTTTTCACCTGCTGTGACTGCGGCTTCTGAGGGATCTTGTGCCTCAGTCGCTTGAACTGATCCATTATGAGTGTAGAAACTGCTGTTGCCATTGTAAGCAAATGATGGCGCTGGTGAGAACTGAGTTTCTGTTGTTGTAACAGGTTGAACCAGCTTCCCCATCCACCATTGTGTCGGAGGGAGAGGTGGAAGTGGAGGCGTTGTTTCAAGATATTCCTGGGGTGTTTCATGGAGGGACGTGGAGAAGGGAGCCATGGGCACATCCAAGCAATTTTCTTGATCAGTGTGTTCCATGGAAAGAACAGACTCAGATAGATTACCATTTGCAGATGTGATAGTTCCTTGGTCTGGTGCATTAAGAGCTTGTTTTTCCTCTGAAGGTGAACACTGAACACCAATAGGAACATCTTGTGGAGGAAGAGACTCAGCTGCTACTGCTGCTGTTGAATTTTCTGACTCTGTTTCAGGTGGACTCTCTTGCCCTTGGCCATGTGTCTGTATGTAATACTCCGGTGAGAAACATTCTTGAGTACCTAAAAGATACTCTTGTGGATCACTAATATTTTCCAAGTACACTTCTGGTACGGTCTCACTGGCCTTATCATTCAGGCTAGTCTGTTTGTCACCTACAAAAATAGTTTCATCTCTTTGAGTATCAGGAAGTTGTACCTCAATCTCACTACTCTCATCTTCAATAATAGACATGGTTTGTGGATCTTCTTGTCCAGAATCTGATGATATCTCAGCTAGATCAGAGATGGCTAATGTGCCTTCTTGCCTACATGAGGCTGAGGAGTTCATATTTCCTGTATGAGCATCTCTTGGAGTATCTAGCATCAGAGTTCCAACTTCTGAACTGATTTTAAGAGTCTTAATGTTTCCAGCCTGTTCGGTATTCATGGGGTATCCGTCTTGTGAGTTGGTTTCATCTTCTTCTGGGGCAGCATTGTCATGTAGTGCATCAGCATCAAGAGATAAATCTTCAAGGTTGTCAAATGTGCTAATATGCTGATTCTGAATAAAATCTTTCTCTGTCTCTTGAATGGTTATGGAAGAGAAATGGTCTTCCACTAAACCAGTTAAAGACATCTCAGACTCAGTCTCCACACTGAAAACATGTTGAGAATGATCATCTTCAGCCTCACTTGTTTGAAGAGCTTTGGTCCCACCTTCAGATGCGTCTACTGGCTCTTGCATAAGCTTTAACGGACTAGATTCTCCTTCCTCTGATGAGTGGCACAAAACATTAGAAAACTGAGCCAGAACCTCTGCATTTGGGCAAAGGTTATCATTAGCCTTGTCATCACCGTCTTCTGTCTCTGTGGAAACAAGTGCATAAGTGTCATTGTTCTCCTTACCACAAGAGCTTCTTTCTACACAAACCATTGCTCCTCCCTCTACATAAGGTCTTTCATCATCAGCGATAAGTTCCATTTCCCTCTCTTTTCTAGTGTCTCCATTGCTTGGACAAACCTGGGAAGGTGTTGATAAGTCTTCTTGTTCCTTGCATGCTGCAATTTCAGTATCCATTGTGGAAGATGTTTGATCCATAGTCTCATGAATTCTACCACAGTACGGCAAAGAATTCTTCAGGAACTTCTCCATGTACACTGTCCCAGAGCTTAAGTTAATCTTAGGTCCATTCAGATTTCTTCTCTTTAGTTTCACATGAAGATCAGGATCTTTGTGTTCGTTCTCAACATGATCCACTAAGAAGAGCTGATGCAACCTGTACCACCCAAAAATTGTTATGTGTAACCAAATCAAAGTATTGATCTTATGAACTTGAGAAATAGTAATTACTTGAGACAAAATTAACTAATATAGAGCATGAGTGCTCACTTAGCATGTGATGTTTGTGAATCCCCAGGTCTTTCTGCATTACTTGTGTGTGATACTTTCTTCTGTACAAGAAAAATATTTGATCATATGTAACACATAATCTACCAAAAATGTGCATTTCAGAATAAGAAAATGTATGGATGGCATGAGTACCTTTGTTTTGCTTGGTCTCTCATCTTTGCTGAGTTTTGATGTTGCTAATACTGATGGTGCAGTAAGCGTCTTCAACAAATATGGGTCAGAGTAACGCTTCAAGCATGATCCAGACCCATCAACATCAAACCTTAACGACAGTAGAAAAAAGAACCACAAGACACAAAAAACTTGTAAGCCAAGTTTTACTGTAATGAAAATTTCTGAAACTTCCTTGAATCTACTTGAATGTACTTGTCAAGAAGGTAGAGCTGCGGCGGAACATGGCATTCCTCATATGAATCCATAATACAATGAGGCAACTTGCTTGGTGAAATTAGATTTTGTTCTGTTTGCAAAGTAGAATGCCATTCCAAGCCTGAAACAGTGCATGTCCCCCTATCAATCCAAATCCTGGAGTCTAATATCATTTTCACTAACCTAGAATAGGCTAAATTGACATTTTAAAATGATGCGCAATGACTTATAGCTCCTATAATACTATAAGCCAGAGTAAGATGACTTGCCTGGATCCTTGAAAAAAATTGAATGATCGGTTTGAGACAGAATTGGTATCTCAACTGACTTAGGAACTTCTGCTTCGAGCTGTTGAACACGAATTGCCAAAGCTGTCCCTCGTGCTGCAGTTTTCATTAGTTCTTCATGTAGGTTATGGAATACCTCACCAGCAAACCTTATTATTATTACATAAAATGTAAAAGTAAGGACGTAATTAAAACATTGGTTTCAAATATTCATGAATAAAAATAATAATATGAACACACAACAATGATAACACAAGCTCACATAGCCAATAGGGAGAAAGAAACTTACTCAGCGAGGTCGCCAAGCTGGCGCAAAAGGCCGACCAGTCCGGCCATTGATGAACCTTCGAGCAAAGCTTCAGCATCTTCCTTATCGGTGGATTGGTACAGTTCCCTATCCGCCAAGCCGTACTCGTTCCGTATTTGGTATCTCGTCAGCGTCATTATGCTTCTCCTACGTCCTCCGAAACAATCTTATTACTTAAAAACTAAACAATTAACTTCTGAGGTAGATTGATAAAATTTATAAGTGCAACTAATTTCTGTAAGAGCGACATACTTTGCTTAGAATCATAAAGAGATAATTATAAAACGCATCAATTATAATTATTGCAAATGCAATGTAATTATATATTTGTACCAATTATTTGTCTTCAAGTGGCTGTGGTTGAGATCAGTTAGCTCAATGGTTACAGCAACCTCACCTAAGTTTTGTTATTATACACCATTTTGTCTTCATTACGAATGATGATCAAATAGTGGGGAATTATTATAATAATCACTCTATTTCAATTTAAATGTCATTTTGAAAATTATTATACACGAGTTTAGAAAAAAATTAATTTTGCATATTTTTTTTATTTTAAAAAAATTTATCTATACATCTAATCATATTTCAACCAATAGAAAAATAAATTCTATTATAAATTAATAAATTTTACATCAAAGGTCGAAACAACACTTATTTTGTAACAATTTTTTTTTTCTACAACAACATTTAATATGAGAAGGAGAGAGTATTAATTGAGATCGAACGACTAAATTTCCCTAACAGTCATATCTACATTATCTTAATTAACGGTTAAGTAGAAGACATTTTTGGTGAATCATTATAACGTTTTGGTAAGGTAATTTGTCTTACTTTAGAAGGCCATTTTATTTTGTTTGACATTGTACAACACAAGGACGGACAAATTAACACAGAATGTTCGTATAAAGCCGTTAGACACCATTTTACATAAACATGTAGTTGCTTGTTTAGCTAGGAAAGTCTATGATATCTTGAATATATATTTGTTGAAAATAATTATTTGGTAATGTAGTTGAAAAGCCTCACGAAAGTAGTATTACCTAAGGCTTCGAAGGAAAGACTATATGATTGCTACATTTAACTTTGTCTCTAGTATAAACTATAAAGTATGGTTGGTACATTGTTAACGTTATCCTAGTGAGTAATGATGAGCATGAATTCGTGTGTGTCATATGACGACCACAAATGGTTGAGGTGGGAAGCTCTACATGACTAGGCCTGATTAAGTTATCTAAGTCCAGTTAAAGGAGACGCAAAGTGTCACAGCCCATCACTTCAAGTATTGGATTAGATTTTTTTTTTTTTTTGGTTGTAAAGTGTTGGATTAGATGAGATCTTTTTTACCACAAGAATTAGCAAAGTTATGCAGAAACGCAGCGTAGGTTGGTTTTGAGGCTGATGGAATGAGATTACCAAACACTACAACGGCCTGGGCTTGTGTTTTCTACTTTTTTATCGTCTTAAATAGATTAGATGAGATGGAAACACCAAAAGTTCACAAAGATGTAAACAAAGCAAATTGCAATTCCTTTATAGTGAAACATTTCGCAAAAATGACATCTATTATCCTCATATAAAATCCGCAGCAATCATTTTTTAATAGAATATAATTCAATAATGATAATCTAGTTTTACTCTTGATATATTTTTAATATTTAAAGATTTAGTCTTTTTTTCTAAAAAAAATTAAATTAAAAATTACTTTATTTTATTCATCTTGTTCATTATTTTAAATAAATTAATTTTTATATTGTCAATTTACTATTCTGAATTAAAAACTTATTATTTTTTGAAACACACTTCATTCCATTAAAACTCCTAAAAAGAGTTAATTGAAGCCATAAAGCCTAGTTCACCAGACAAGACTTGCTTTGCTAATCTATTTGCATCTTTGCTTTTCTCGCGTGAGATCCACACAAAAGAAACAAGTTCAAAAGAAGAAGAAATAGATCTAATGTCAGCCACAATTCCATATAATTCGGCACAAGAGCTGTTCGAGTTCAAGGCTTTGACAAGCTGAGAAGAGTCTGATTCACATCTGATACGAGGGATGGCAAGGTCTTTGCATTTCAGGACAGCTATTTTGATCTTTTGTTATCCATCCAAGCCCTGCTCTCTTTTTATCTTTATTCCAAGCTGCATCGGATCTGACCAAACACAATTTTGAGATTGAGGAGCCGTTGGTAAGCTTTTGATAGTAGCTGTTTGTTCCTAGCCCATTCTGCAGCCGTTGTAACTGCCAAAGATATTGTTTCCTCCACCGTGATTATCATGTCATTAAACACAAGATTATTTATGAACTTCCAGATTTGCCAAAGTAGCCAACGGGCGAACGATCCTGTTACAATCCCAGTCGGGGGTAGGCACCGTCGATAACAGAAGCTAAGCCAAATGCTCTGCAAATCTATAGTTCCGATGTACTCAAAGCATGGGGACAACTGAGTTGAGTTCCATATTTTCTTCGAAAAGCTGCAATGCAAAAACATATGATCTATAGATTCGGGTAAGCCAATTCTCTTGCATTTGCCATCAATATCTATGTGTTTTTTTGTTAGTTGTTCTCCACATGGTAGTGCACCATGAAAGGATTTCCACAACAAGAGTTTAATATTTGGGGTAGCTTGTATCTTCCATACATTCTTCATCCAGTAAAAATCTTGATCGGCTTGGGAAGGGATAATCAGTTCGTATTGCATTGATAGCGCCGCCCTATACCCAGCTTTTGTGGAGTAATCTCCTGAGGTAGATCCCAGCCAGATGAGCTTATCTGGGGCTCCTGTCAAGCTTGGTTTAATGGGTAAAATTTTGTGCTCTTCGAAAGGTAGTAGATGGCGAATCTTCTCAACATACCAGTCGTTAACACTAGGCAAGAATAAGTCGGAGACAAAGAGATTGATTAAGCCCTCTGGTGCTGGTCCCATTGGTCGATCTTGTTCGGTAAGGCTGAGCCAAGGTTTATCCCATATATTAGTTCTTAGTCCATTTCTGATAACCCAACCAGAATTTTGTGCAATGATATCCCACCCTCTCATGATTCCTCTCCAGCCATGGGAGCTAGCACTTTGGGCATTGCAGGACAAAAAAACTTTCGAAATTGCAGTATTTTCCTAGTAGGATTTTTCCAAGAAGGTTCTTTGGGTGGTTTACAATCCTCCAGCTGAGTTTTGTTAGAAACACAACATTAATGCTTTGGATATCTCTAAAATCCAGACCTCCTTGATCTTTTGGGAGAGTCAGCTTCGACCATGCAACCCAAGCCAATTTTCTATCTCCATTTTTGTTTCCCCACCAGAAATTGGTAAGCGCAGATTGGATTATTTTACACAAAGATACCGGTAGTTTGAAGCTCGACATTGCATATGACAGGATTGGGGATAAGACACTCTTCAGCATCATCATCATCTTCCCAGCCGTGGATAGGAAATGATTGGACCATCCAAAAGCTTTTTGTTTGATTCGTTCCACAATAGAGGATAAACGATCTCGCTTTTCCTACCAAAATGTTCCGGAAGTCCAAGAAATTTACCAAACCCTCCTTCTTGTTGTATTCCTAGTGCGTCTTTGGTAGCAGTTTTAAGGTCGATGAGGCTCTTCTTGAGAAGGTGATTGACGACTTTGCAGTGTTAATAGACTGTCCAGAAGCCTCCTCATAGTGATGCAAGATTTTCATAAGAGCGTCACCACTTTCCTTGCTGGCTCGAAGGAAAAATATTATGTCATCGGAAAAAAGAAGATGGTTTAGTCGGGGACACCCACGAGCTACCCGAATTCCTTTTAGGGAACCCTCATCTGCTGCTCTGCTACATAGGCCCGAGAGAACTTCACTACACAATATAAAAATGTATGGTGAGAGAGGGTCTCCTTGGCGGATACCTATACTCGGTGTAAATCTTCCTCTAGGCGAGCCGTTGATGAGGAAAGAGTACGTAACAATAGTCACAGATTGCATAATCCAAGTGATCCATTTTGGATGAAAGCCTAGTCTCCAGAGTACACACCGTATAAAGTTCCACTCGAGGCGGTCATATGCTTTACTCATATCCGTCTTAACTGCCATAGACACTCGTTTCTCAGCCTTAGATGTTTGAAGAAAGTGGAGAATCTCATGTGTGATGAGAACATTATCTGAAATGGCTCTGCCCTACACAAAGGCCGATTGGGTTTCGAAGATGATTCCCGAAAGGAGTGGTTAGAGGCGCTTTGTCAGAATCTTCGAGATGATATTATAGTACACATTGCACATGGCAATGGTTCTATATTATTCCACCTTTTGGGGACTCTGCACTTTCGGGATCAGTCTAATGGGTTTCGTTAATTCTTGTCGGAATTTTATCAGACATGAAATACCCCTGGATCTCCTTCACTATTTCAGCTCCTATATTGTCCCAGTTCGTATGAAAGAAACTGCCTGAGAAACCATCCGGTCCGGGTGATTTGTCGGCGTGAATTGAGAAAGCTGCCTCTTTGATTTCCAGTGGGAAAGGTAATCTGATGAGATTATTGTTCTCTTCCTCCGTCACCATAGGTTTCAAGGCCCAAAACATTGTTTCCCCTCGGTTTCCTCTAGTAGAGGTAAAAAGACCTTGGAAGTAAGATACAATGACCCTGGAAATCTCCTCTTCTTGGTAGACCATTACAGCCTCCGAGTCCTCAATAACTGAAAACGCATTGGCTCGCTTCCTTTTACGAGCTTCTGCATGAAAAAAACTGGTGTTACAGTCTCCAAGGTTGAGCCAGAGTAAGCGAATACGCTGCTTCCAATACTCCTCTTCAGCTATGTAAGCATCATTTAGCTTCTTCGACACTGCAGCTATCAACATTGTATCATTTAACAGGTTTGTTTGTGCCTCTTCTAGCTCGAGTTGTTTTTGTTAAATGCGTAGTTTGCTATTCTAGTATCGCTGTTTGGTCCAGGCGATGATAGCATCTCGAACCCTGTTGATTCTATCCTTAACATAGATATTAGAGATGTTGTTCCAAGCTTTGTTGATCAGATCCTTAACCTCCAGATTGTCTCGTAGTCTGCGATCATAATGGAAGAGGCCTGATGTTTTCTTTTGTCCGGTTCAAAATAGGAGACAATAGGTTTGTGGTCTGAACCCTCATAAGTCAGTTACTATGATCTAACCTTCGGAAAAATTTCAGCCCACTCACTTTTTGCTACTGCACGTTCTAGTCTACATCTTACGAGAGGGTCTCCCCTTTTGCCACGCCAAGATAGGAAATCACCAGAGTGTTGTAAATCTTAAAGATATCCCTCGTAGAAAAAGGTGCGTAGATCAGAAAAATAACCTTCTGTTCTTGCAGGGCCTCCGACTTTCTCAGTATTACTGGTTAGATCGTTAACATCTCCAGTTATAAACCAAGCTGAATTTCTGCCTGAGTTTAGTGAGAGTTGGTGCTCCCATAAAGATCTTCACTTAGGAATGCCAGTATCACCATAAATAAAGGAGGCGTAGAAAAATTTCCCTTCAAATTCAATAGTTGTGTCAATGAGGTTAGCACATGCGCTTAACACTCTAAAGTTTGATTTCATGTTTCCAAAGAATTGCTAAGCCTCAAGCTCCATGGCCAGTGGGAGGTACTAAGTGTATGTTCTCATATTTCAGGTGCTTTGTTTTTTTCCATCACAAAGCTGTCGGGATTTTGGTTTCCATGAGAAAGATCATATCCGAAAAAATAAGTTTCCTCATCTCTCGGAGATGACGAACTGTCCGGGGATTCCCTAACACCTGATAGTTCCAGCTTGCTATTTTTAAGGAACGAGAGGAGATGGATTTTGAAAATCCACCTTTCTTCTTGAAGATGCTGGGATCAAGTTGCAAATTGGTTGATCATCTGAGATTGACCTTGAACCTGAATTTCTTGAGATTCTTGAGGTTCTTGGATTCTTTGTTTGTGTTTTCGATGGACCTCCCTGCTCCATCGCCGGATTCAGCTTCCTGCGAACCAGTGGTGGCTTTGTTTGTGGGATCTTTCTTTTGAGTGAACTAGTTCCTTTCACTACTCTTGGGCTAGTGTGCACCTTTATTTTTCCAGGAGGTCGACTCGGTTTGCGTTTTCATTTACGCTAGCCTGTGTTGAAACATCATCGATTATTGGTCCAGTCGGACCCAATCTGAGGATAGCTGGAAGCCTCCCTGCTGATGCGTGTTCATCCGACACAAGCTGGCTTGATGTAGAAGGACCAAGTCTTAGGATAGCTGGAATTCTCTCTGAAAGGCCTGGACCATTTGAGCAGTTGTTTCCTCCAGTTGGCCTTCCTCCTCTGCATTTCGCAATCTTTCCTTTCGTGTCGCGCTTTCGGTTGGGTCCGCACATAATGTGTATTGAGTCATTGTCTTTCTTACTTCCTCAAGCGCTTCATTGAAGATCTCATGGGTTACATGAGTATTATTTGGCTGAAGGGGAATCTCCCTTATAGTTAGCTCCTAGGCACCATCGAGGCAGTTGAGTATTCCCTTCTTGAATTCTCTTTGTCACTTTTTTAGTTGTTATGTTCTGATGATTTAGAGATTTTTTTGTATCCATTATTTTGAGCGAGAGAGCGGCTTGTATGCTCTCTGTGGTGATGGAAAACACCATCTCTCTGGTGAGCTGGCTGGCTATAGCTGCTAGGGTGGTGATCTCGTGATGAATGTTTTAAATGATTGTACCTCTTATCGTGTTGAGAGCTTTCTCCACAATGGGCTTCAGTGGCATATCGTGCATGTTTTCGATGATCCAGTGATCTGAATCTTCGATGGTCTATGAGATCAGAGTGTTTGGAGTTGGCAGCTGAAAAGTGAAACACTTCCGAATCAGAAGGTGGTAGCTCTCTGTTCTCCTGTCTTCTTTCTAGTGAGCTGCAAGATCTCTGTGACCCCTTCTGTGCTTTGAGAGCCTTGTTCAGGTGTTTGGCTTCTAAGCAGTCTTTGATGTCATGGTCCAAACGGAAGCACTGTGAACAATATTTCTCCAACTTTTCGCAGACAAAGGTAGCTGTTACTTCATCGCCATTTGGGTAAGATATGTTTGATGTCTTGATTAAGGTCAGAAGTCCATTGACTTGAACTCGCATTCTTATGTGTAGGGACGTGATTTCTGTATGCTCGTAAATGACCATGTTCTCTCCTAAGGTTTGGATGGTTTCCGCTGCCCAGAGGTGGATCGGGATTCCCTGGACCTTTATCCAAAAAGGAATGAGGTTTGGAAAAGATGTAGAAATTGTAGGTTCCCAACGTTGAACTATTACTATCCACTTGGCATAGTGGAACGGTCTTCGTTCAAGAACTGCTAGTAAATCAACGTCATTATCGAATTGAAATTGGAACATTTCGTTCCTCAGATCTGAGCCAACCGGCCAATGTTTTTCCTCCATATCTCTGTGAAGAAAGGTATTAAAGACCATACCTTTTGTACTATCTTGTTTGTAACCCGCCCGATGAGGGTTAATGAGTGTTTTCGGAGAAGTTCAACATTATCAAGAGCTTGAACTCTCACTGTTGCGGCGCGTGGTGGTTGATAGGAGTATGTGATTATACTCTTCCCTTTTTCCTCCTTGGAAAATCTTCCTCGCATCATTTGTTTAAAAGAAATGGTGGGTTCTTATTTGTGAGCTGGTGAGTAGCTAAAACTTACATTGGAGAAGATTTGACGGGCAAATGTGTAAAAACTTTGCGTTGGTAGCCACCAACTAAAAATGGTTCATAAACCAGAGAAGATAAGGTTCCGCCATGTTCTTCTTTTTATGTTATCAGTAATGTAGCTTATGTTTCAAGTCGGACCAGTAATCCATTCTGAGAAGAAAGTTGAGCAGGGGGTGCATCATACGTTTGAGTTGCAGCGGAACGGCGGCCCTCCGACCAGGGTCGGAGGAGAACCCGATAGGTTTTTCTTCAGTTACGGAAAATATCCGATGGGTATACCCCAAAGAGGAAGGAATTTGAAAAAAAAAATAGAACAATGTTAGGGATATTTGGTAGGATGAGAAATAAAACGGTAGGTAAAGAGAGGGATACGCCAAAATCAACTAGCTAAGGACTCTATTACTGTGCCTGGGAGAGAAAAACTACGAGAAAAGTTAAGTTAAAAACTTATTTATTTTGTAATATTTATATTTTAATAATTATTTTATCTCAAAAGCTTACTAAATTTTATATAAATTTAAAATATTAATGTTATTATACTTATGTTTTGACGAATTTGATTTCCAACCATAATACATTATAAAAATTATAATAAATTAAATTGAATTCTTTTTTTTAGTTAAAACCAAATAAATAAAAAATTAAAATATTCAGTTTCAACCAAAATATAGTATAATAATCTTATTATGTAGCTTATCTTTTTTAACGAACTACATAGAGTAACTGCGGACTGAACACCATATTCGCTTTGGATATGTATTCAATATAATAATTTTTTTTCTTTTGAAACTTAATATGTATTATAATATTTATGATTATTTTAAGTTATTTGGTTTTAATAAGTTCCAGATGATTTTGGCTGTAAAAAAGTTGTTATGATTTTAACTAAACCAATATTGATTATGCAATTTTAGATCATTATATATGTAATAAAAAAATTCCTCTAAAACACTTTAAATTACCATAAATATCATAAAATATAGTAATTAAAAATAATTGTAAAAGAATTAGTTTTAAAATATATTTTCAAATTTCAAAGTTTAATAGCACTGGATTTTTAAGAACATTTTAAAAGTCATATTTGAATAATAGATGATTTGCTATTGTAGTACAAATCAATTTGAACTCTAGAATGAATAGATTTCCCTTCAATTCGTAAACATGTGCAAGGCAGAAAGCATATTCTTACCCGGTTTACTTTGGGTTCTACCGAAAGTGATGGTTTAACACGGTTTACCTTGAAGATAGAATTTTGACTTTTTTTTCCAGCACCGTTGGATTGTATTTTGACAGCCAAGATTTGATCACTCTGTTCAATATTTACTATGCTTTGTGTGAAAAACAGTATGTTTAATGGTTACTGTAAGGAAAAGAGTAGCATCATCGCTCAGTAACATGTATACTTTGTTGGGGTTCGTTAAAATCTATGTTCAACTCTCTATTATTCAATTAGTACGATATTTTCTACTTTTAGCCTAAAAAATTGGTCCGCATGAATTTACTTTTGGATTTCTTCCCAAAAGGCTTCATACTATTTAGAGTTGGACATCTCTTTATATATTAGACATTCCTTGTCTATTTTTTCAATGTGGGACTTTGTTTGATATCTCACATATTCCTCCTCAAACTAAGAATCAGATTCATCTCGTGTGTTTTCCTTCAACGAATCATCTTGGCACCATCTTGTACAAGTAATCGCAGGGTTTCCTTTGAGAATTTTTCTCTCACAACATCACATGTTCTATGATCTTCTAAATAGTTTCTGCCATAGACCACCTCTTCCAAGGGTCCCCATTCCTACTCGAAGGGTATTTTTGTCTTCTTACAGATTATCTTCAAACGGCTATGATACCAATTGTTGAGTTTGTTAAAGCCCATGTCCAACTCTCTATTATCCAATTAGTACAATATTGTCTACTTTTGGGCCTAAGAGATTGACCCATATGGATTTACTGTTGGATTCATTCCCAAAAGACCTTGTACTAATTAGAGTTGGACATCTCTTTATATATTAGACAGTCCTAAGTTGAAGCTTCTATCATGGTGACTGCTAAGAGATCACGAACGCAAGATGACGAACGTGACTAGAGCTACACCACGGACGAAGGACCTTGGATCCGCATCTATCCAATGTCCGATACTGAACTCGAAAAACTATGCAGTTTGGTCGATGAGGATGGAGGTTATGATGCGTGTTCATGAAGTATGTGACACGATAGAACCTGATTCGCATGATCAAAAGAAGAAAGATGTTACGAATGCCTTTTGTTTCAATCCATTTCAGAAAATTTGATTCTCCAGGTGGGAGAACAAGCCGCTTCTAAAGACATCTAGAACGTCATCAAGTCACGACACCTTGGACCTGTTTGTGTAAGGAAGGCGTTGGAGTTGATCCATGAAGAGGATCAAAAGCCATACGAATGTCTCATATCGAAGAAACCTAATATCGAGCACTTGAGGATATTCGGTTGTGTAGCACACGCGAAGATATGTGTGAATCATCTAAAGAAGAAGAAGAAGCTATTATTTTGGTTCAAAAGGTTTAAGGAAAACATTCAGACCTTTCACACCGATAGAGGAGGGGGGTTTACCTCATCCGAGTTTAATCTATCACAAGAATGGGTTGAAGCCATAATAGACGAGTTGGAGTCTACCACAAAAAACAAGACGTGGGAGCTTGCAAATAGACCGACTAAAGTGAAACCTATAAGGTTAAAGTGGATCTACAGGATCAAGAGAAAAGCGGATGGTATTGTGAACAAGTATAAGGCGAGACTTGTGGAAAAAGGCTATGTACAAAGACAAGAAATAAGTTTCGATGAAGTGTTTGCACCAGTGGCACGTCTCAAAACTATACTGCTCTTAATAACCCTTGCAGCAGCAAACGGATGGGAGATCATCATCTAGATGTGAAGACCGCTTTCTTGAATGGAGATCTAAAGGAAACAGTGTATATGACACAACCCGAAGGTTTTGAAAAGAAAGGAGAATAGGATTGAGTTTATGTGTTACACAAGGTGTTTCATGGGCTACGCCAAGCACCAAGAGATTGGAATGTGAAACTCGATCAAGTTATGAAGAAGATGAGATTTAAGAAGTGCACGAAGGAGCCATCAGTGTACCACAAGAACGAAGAAGGAGACTTCTTGTTGATAGCCATTTACGTTGACGATCTATTTGTGATGGGAACTTTGATTAAGGTGATTAAGGTGATTAAGCAATTCAAAGAAGAGATGTCAAAGAAGTTCGAGATGTCAGATCTAGAAAAGCTAATGTACTACCTTGGCATAGAAGTGATTCAAGGAGCAGACAAAATCAGAATAAAACAAAAAAGTATGCTCAAGGAATCATGTGTGAAACAAAGATGGAAGTGTGTAACACAACTGACGTACCAATGAAGTCGAGTTTGGAAATTTCAAAAGCTGAAGATGAACCAGAGATAGATGCTACGAATTTCAGAAGAATCATAGGATGTTTGAGGTATCTGCTTCACACAAGACCTGACTTGTGTTACGCAGTGGGCGTACTAAGTAGATACATGCACAATCCAAGAGACTCTCATTGACAAGCCATCAAACACATATTGCGGTATATGAATGGAACAACAAACTTCGGTCTGTTCTTCAAGAGAGATGGGTCAAGGAGCGTCGTTGGTTATAGTGACAGCATTCACAATATTGATGTCGATGACGGGAGGAGCACGTTAGGACATGCATTATATTACGGTTCATCACTTGTTACTTGGACGTCGCAGAAGCAGAAAAACAGTTGCATTGTCATCATGCGAAGCATAGGTCATGGCAGCAACAGAAGCAGCGAAGCAAGCTATATGGACCAAGGATTTGTTGTGTGAGATACTAAGTAAAGAAGGCGAGAAGGTCATACTTAGGATCGACAACAAATCAGCCATTGCTCTAAAGAAGAGTACAGTTTTCCATGGAAGACGTAAACACATACTTTCAAGATATCATTTCATTCGAGAGTGTGTGGAGAATGGGTAAATCGAAGTGGAACATTTGCCAGGTGTTGAGAAGAAGGCCGACATCCTTACCAAGCCATTAGCAAGGATTAAGTTCAAGAAAATGATGAGCTTAATCGGAGTTCAAGAAATTGATCTTCCTAATTCAAGTTGGAATTAAGGGGGTGATTGTTGGATAATTCCAAGCTTGTGAAAACTTAACATATTATTAGATGTTTAATATGTTAAGAGATAAACACAATAAGAAAATCTATAATAGGAAAAAGAAGTTTTCTATTAGATTAGGTTTGTGTTTTTCATATCCCACATGTTAAAGGGAATTGTCCTTCACTATAAATATATGTTTCATGGAGATGTGTTCCATAAGAGATTTAAGAGAAACATTGTGAGCTTTACTTATGTGTAGTTTTTAAAGCAATAATAAAAGTTGTTCTTGTTATTTTTTGTTCTATAGATCCTTCATACTTGTAATTCCCAATCCCTATGATTCCTCCTCTGAATATTTGTTAGCATCAAAAATAAAAAAACTTCCCCCCTCACCTGGCCTGTTATATATATACAAGCTCTCTGCACTCAATAACGCAATCACTACAAACCTCTTCAGTAACACCATAGATAAGAATATAGTATACAACAATCTACACGATATTACTATGGTGGTGATTGTTTTAGTTATTACGGCGGTTTTCATGAATCTGGTTAAGATGGTGATATATGAAATGTTTGTGGAGATTATAACCAATATAATCAAGATAATGGTGATGATGGTATTAGGCCCGCGAAATAGCCAGCATGGCCCATCAGTGAGTCATTAGGCTCGGTTCGCGGCTAAAAGCATTCGACTTAGCTGTAGATTATTATTAGCAGACGAATATCACTTTTGGTCGACTTATTGAAACAACCAAGGATGCTCTGCTCAGAGATGTTTTTCATCGGCCCGTCCCTTAAGCCCGACGAGTAAAGGCCCATTAAGACAAACCGAGGTAGGGTATCCAACCGACTGTATAAAGAGGAGAAGGGGAAAGGAAATAAGGGGAGGATAGACACACACCCACACTTGGCGGCTAGAATTAGGGATTTTAATTCTCTGTTATATCTACCGACTTGTACTTTCCAGGCTAGCTCTCCGAGCACCGGCTACTTTCCTCACCGTATATTTCCTCTTTTGATATCGACAAACGCATTCCCAATCTAAAAGAATGTCTTTGTGGTAGACCCACCGACGAGTTTTGTCTTTCTTATATGAGCTCGACCAAACTCGGTTCAAACAGTTGGCGTCCACTGTGGGTACAACACAAGGCATAAAAGATTCCGATGACTCACACAAGCTCCACTTCGGGGAAGGACCCAGAGCCCACTCCGGAAGCCGCACCACATGCCACAACGGAGTTCATGGATACCGTTATGGCGCGTCTCGGAAAACAAGAATAAATCCAAAAAGCGACCAACGTGCAACTGGCCAACCTAGTAGCCGCTCTCACCTTCCCCGCCGGCGCGATCAGTAATCCTCCAATGATACGTCATCAACTATTTCACACTAACCTGACGACATGGATCGAGGAAAACGCTATTGACGCCTCGGACCCCTTACTCACTAACAAATCTCAAAACAAGGGAGGGTCAGATCCGACGACTGTCCGAGAAATCGTGGCGCTTAAACTCTCTCTCTCAGAGATCAGCTCCAAGATTCATCACGTTACGAGTTCCGCTCCACAGATCGACAAGATCCTTTTTGCGACTTCTAGAACACCATTTTTCCGCCGCATAACTGACGTACGACTCCGCTCCACGGAAAATTTATGTCTGCCCTCTTACTCCGGCAGGATCAGACCCTACAAAACCTATGACGACTTTTAATATAGCGATGGGAAGGCCAACATTGCCGACAATGAAAAAGAGGCTGGTTTTTTCCAGTTGTTCGTCGAAAGTCTAACCGGGCCGGCACTAACCTTGTTTTCACACCTACCAGAGAACTCCGTCGACAGCTTTCATGACCTGTCAGCGCCTTCTTAAAACATTATATAATGTTCACACGCCAAGGAGAAACCTGTGGCAATGTCCCAATATTCCAATCAAAGTCTATGTGATTTTATGGAGAAGTTAGGAAATACAAATATAAGGAAAATAAGAACGAATAAGTCAAGAAAACCTACCATTAATTTCGAATGGGCAACATCGACATAGGTGTCCCTGAACATTAGGTCGTCGAAGTCCGGAAGATCGCTCGGCCCACCCCTTATTTGACTAACCAGCTCGGTGCAATTGGCGTCGTTTTATATCAATGGAGTGTTTGCCTCGTAGGAGAAGTGGACACGATCGGGAAACGACACCCAGGTTCTCCGAACGAGCGCACCCTCCGAGATCGTTACGTTCTTCCAAACCCATTCGTCACCATCTGTGTTCGTGTTAAGGTCTCTCGGCTGATCCATTCGCAGAATCTCCGAGACCGACTCTGGAGCTTTCTTCTTCCTCCTTAGTATTCGGTTAGACTCGGGGGAAGCGGTCTCTCGATCAAGCTCTTGAGCCAAATATTTGTGACCTTCCGCTGGTGATGTTAGATCACCCGCCTTTCCTTCCACAGCTAAATCCGTCACTTCCTCGACAACGCATTTAGACATTTTCTTGGCTGACCCTTTATTCTTCTTAGGACGCTCCTCCGACTGAATCTTTTCCCCATCCTCAAACTCATCTTCTCGGCCCCCTGTAGTGTCTGAATCCTCATGTTATCTTTTTTTTTCCTTTCTTGGAGGCATGAGCTTCCGTGCTAAGACCATATATTCCCAAGTTGGAAATATTCGGAATGAGTTATGTCTGAGGGATCATCGGGCTTGACCCGTCCAAGCCTATCCCGTCAAGAAGATACATCATGCCGGCATACATGTTGTTGCTCCCTCTTCAAAAATAGTGATATTCTCTTCTTGCCGGAGGCGATTCTAACAAGAAGATTGGATACCTAGTCATCTGCACAGACCGATTAGGCGACTTATAGAGGACTGAGAAATCAAAATTTGAGAAACATTTACCTGTGGAAATACGGTCTAGGGCACGACGAATCCTATCTTCGCTTATATCCGGCCAACGTTTATTGGTCAGTGCGGCTAAAGCTCAAGCAGTATCGAAGAAGCCTCCTGGGAAATCGATAGTGTTTGGATGGTTGACTGCACGACAAAACGCAAACGGCTAAGATAACATGAAAGAAACGTACAGTCAAAAAGAAAAAAAAAACAATTTACCGATACGACAATTCCAAAGGACCCTGAAGTAGTCACTTGGGGGCTCCTCAAACGCGTGCTTGTCCGACTTGAAGTAGAAATAGGAATGATGCCAGTTGGGTGTCTTGTTCGTATGAACCGTAATTATGTTATAGGTTGGCCTCATCTTCACCGATTAAAGACCCTCCGTCACAGGCTTTATGAAACAAAACTTTTCGAAAGGCCGCACGTTTAGGGATTTGTCGATTTAAGTCATCATCACCATCAGTGCGAAAAAGATACGAAACGAGCCGTTTAGGAACTGACTAACTGCGTCATCCCGACGAAAAACGTATGACGTAATCAGTCAGGGGATAGGAAACCAGAGTTTGGTGTCCTCCTGGAAATATGATTCGTACACATATTGATATCCTTTTGGCGGCGATCAAGGTCTTTGATCTTCAGTCGAGATGAGTAAAATGACCCCTACAGCACAGCACTTCCTTAGCAAGTTCTTCACGCTCCCTGTAGTCGACAGAGTCCCTCTCAAACTTCCCCAGGACTGCCCTCTCACGTTTGTCAGGCGAAGTGATTCAGGGGGAACGTCCAGGAGTTCGCCGAAAAATACGCCCGGATAGTAGCATGTCGGACGAAAGTCAGGACGAGATGGTGAATCCCATGTATCCTCAGGGGAGTCTGTAGACTCGTTCCCATCATCCACACCTCTGAACAGTTCTTCTGCATCGTCGTCAAGAATCCGCTGTGACAAATCCGGACTCAATGTATCCATCATCGCGTCTCGATGAAGTAGACTGAACTCGTCGAGAGTCTCCTCATTTGCTGTTGTGCCCTTCGTGGGACTCGAGGGGGTGGCAACTGCCTTACCTTTCTCTTATCCAAGACAACTTCCTCCTCAACAACATGATTATCGACGGACCAATATATATTCTACAACAAAACCGAGAGAGAAAAGCAAAGAGAAGACAGAGAAGTACCTTAACGCGCAGAGAAAAATGAGGAAAGGTCGCATATTTATAAGAAAAAAGGAGGTGCGTCTCCCCAAGGCGCAATAATTAGGTATAGCGAGGCCTAAATGGACTCTAAATCACTTCAACTTTGTGACCTTTCGGCTTCCCGGCATAAATGGGTTTGGTGATCCTATAAAATGCCCATCTTCTCCACGTCCGTTCGGCTCAACGAACGTGAGTCGATTCAAGGTCTCGTCGAACAGCCAGTGTGTCTCGCAACGTTTCCGCTTTCGGACTGACATAAATCAAACTGAAGCAATGTGATCCTGAGCCAAATGACTATACGCTACGAAGGGATTTTCCCCCGACCCATATATATGTCTAACTACGTGCCCTCGACACAACTCGAATCTGGAGGAAGTCATGTCGCATCACCCAACAAAGCAAAAAAATGACCACGAATTTAGGGGATAACAAAAAACGCGACAAGGAAATCCGAACAAGCGACAATCCGCTTCCACGTGCCATGCCGCCTATTCCCGAACCAGGCACAAAAATTCACTATGATTAACTACGCCAATCACCAGTGAATTGGGTCGACTTATTGTAGGAGCTGGATTACATCCCCTACTAGGCCCGCGAAATAGCCAGCCTGGCCCATCAGATTCGAGTACTCGGCTTAGTTATAGACTACTTTCAGCCGACGAAGATCACTCCTGGTCGACATATTGAAACGACCAAGGATGCTATTTGAGACGTTTTTCATCGGCCTGTCTATTAAGCCCCACAAGTAAAGGCCCATTAAGATGAACCGACCTAGGGTATCCAAACGACTGTATAAAGAGGAGAATGGGAAAGGAAAGAAGGGGAGGATAGACATACATCCACACTTGGCGGCTAGAATTAGGGTCTTTACTTTTCTTTTATATTCTGTCGACTTGTACTTTCTCGGCTAGCTCTCCGAGCGCCAGCTACTTTCCTCACCGTGTATGTCCTCTTTTGATATCAACAAATGCATTCCCGATCTAATAAACACCTTTATGATAGACCCACCGACGAGTTTTGTCTTTCTTTTACGAGCTCGACCAAAATTGGTTCAAACAATATTGAAATCCATTATGAAGATGATCATTCCCGGGTTGATGATGATGATCACTTACAATGGAAGGAGAGAAGAGCATTAGAATTTGTTTGTATGTTCGTTTCAGTTACTCTATTTTTTATCTCTGTACATTTAACTTTATGAAAAAATTGTTGTGGTCTTTACATGAGCTTTGTTGGGCATTGGCAAAGATAGAATATTGTTTATGGCCAAGACTAATGATGCTTTTATTGTATCATTTAGTGAATAAAGCCAATTGAGTATATTTAGCTGTGTTTAGTGGTATGTATGTGCTCCCTCAGAACCAAAACAAGAGCCAACAAAAGGGTAATAGTTCATATAATTTGATCTTCTTGCTGGAGAAAAGCTTTGAGGATTTGAATTGCTTTGAGTATAGCTAGTCAGGCTCGTTTTGGTAGTATTGGTGATCGTAGAAGGCAGAAAAGTGACAGGTTACATTTAGTGTATTGCAATTAATCATAACAACTAGTTCTGAGAATAAGACCAAGAACATTGGGAAGCAGCAGAACATGCTCTGGTGGTTCGTGAAGCAAATCAGGCTTCAGATTTTGAGACTCGGCTCAATGAGGTCACACAAGTTAATAGGATTCTTCCTTTCCCTGGAAACCAGCCTTTTCAAGCTAAAATAAGAAGTCTTCATCATTTGATCTCTTCATTGATCAGATTCTTTTCAAGGAGGAGCAGGAAATAAGATAAAAATACAAGATGATAAATCTATGAGTTGCCAAGATATCAATTATGCCCCTTCGTATCCAATGAACAAAACCATGATCAAATGAAGATGAATCCTTCACTGAAGTGAAGATTATAGCCACTGGAAAAAATATGATGGTATTGATATAGAAACACACATTTTATAAGCATACAAAATGATAATAAAAAAAAAACAGTATTATACTGAATATTATGTCGGATCAGGTAACTACATTTGAAAACATGATATCTAGTGTTTCTTGTGCAGAATACAAAACTTTTAGTTATAAGATAGTTAATATAAATATATTCAAACATATTCATGAACATTATGATTGTATTAAGAAGTAAGCATTCGAAAAAAAAAGGATTGTTTAAGAAAGCATGTCAAGGAAGCTTTTGTCCAATTTCCCATCATATAACATATTACTAACCAAACTAATGTTGAAGCATCTCATTCAAACCCACAACCTATAATTTCGTTGATGAGCTCTGTTGATACAAAAGTGTCACCATCTCTAAGATGTGCTCTTATTAGAGAATTATATGTAACACTATCTGGAAGAAGTCCTCCTTTCATTTTGTTAACAAGGCATCCGCTTCATTAAGTAGACGTTTTGAACACCATCCTCAGATCATTGTATTGTATGTTGTATCATCGGGATGCACTCCCTTGAGGCTGAGGCTATTGAATAAATCTTGCGCGTATTCCACTTTCCCAGCCTTGAACATCCCTTCAATGATAATATTGTAAGTGCATATATCAGGTTCAATTTCATTCTTTTGCATGTTCTCGAGTACAACCAATGTTTTCTCTATTTTCCTGTTCTCAAGAAGACCACCTAACAAAATTTTATAGGTCCAAAGATCTGGAGATACACCAAAAGAATCCATTTGACTAAAAGTTTCTTGAGCCATATTACAATCTCAAAAACCTTGAATAAGAGTTTTGTAAGTCATTTTGGTCCCAACCAATCGTCTTTAAGACATCTTGCGAAAGAATTTCATACCATCCTCTACTCTCTTAAACTTACATAAGCCATTTATGAGAGGAGTATATGTCACCACATCTGGAAGACAACCCTTGCTAACCATCAAAGCAAACATCTCAGAAATGGCTCTTTGAGTGTTAATCTCGAAATGTTTGGGCAATGAACGATGGGCCGACTTTGGGCTGGATCGATAATGGATTGGGTTAGACTTTCACTACAAGAAAACACCTCGATTCCTAGGGACATTTTCCTCGGAATGTCGTCGGAATCGCTTGATTCCGACGACATTCCGAACCAAAAGTCCCTCGGAAAAATTTCCTCGGAATCACAGTTTTCGTCGGAATTTCCTCGGAATATTCCGAGGAAATTCCGACGGACACAATTCCTAGGAATATTCCGAGAAAATTCCGACGGACACAATTCCGACGACATTCCGAGGAATATTGTCGATGGAAAAATGGGTCGGAATTCCCACGGAAATTTCCGAGGAATCATTCCGTCGGTATATTCCGATGGACATAATGTTCCTCAGAATTTTCCCAGGAAGAAATCCGTCGGGATATTCCGAGGACTACTAGCCCTCGGAAATTCCGAGGAAAGTCTTTCCTCGGAATATTCCGACGGATCTGGTTCCTAGGAATATACCTAGGAAATTCCGAGGAACAGTATCCCTCAGAATATTCCTAGGAATGATATTCCTAGGAATATTCGTAATATTTAATTATTTTTAAAATAATATAAATTTATTTTTTTTAAATTAAAATTCAAAAATAAAATTAAAATTTTTTAAATTGAAAATTGAAATTTAAATAAAAAACATAATATAGATAATGTTAAAAAGTAATATTCGAAACAGAAAATCAAAAACAGAAATTGAAAACATAAAGAAGAAATAAAACGAACTACTCGTCGTCGTCGTCGTTGAAGTTATGATCTGGGAATTTCCTCATGAACGCCTCCATCATCCTCTCAGTCCGCCTCTTTTCTGCCTTACTAGCAGCCTCTTGAGCCGCCATCTTCGCCTCCAACATTGCGATGCGGTCATCCTTATCCTTCAGTTGATCCATCAACATAGGATCAACTGGCACCTGGGATGTAGAAGGAATCGGCTTGGATCGACGACCCAAACCGACCAAACGTCCCTTCTTCTTTGGAATCGCCTGAAAAAGAAAATTTAAAATTATAATCATAGAAGAAAGATTATAAAATATATAAATGAATTGAATATTTAGAAAATATCTTACCGATACAAGAAGCTCGTCGATTTGAACTTTGGAGAGGGCAGTCGATGCAGTGGATGTGGAGTCGAGATCGGCCTGGATCTGGGAGAGACGGGCCTCTTGGTCTTCCTTCATACTGTCCACCAGGGAGACCACTTCCTTCGCAAGACCGTCATCAATCTGGCCCGTCGTCTTGTTGGTGTGGATCCTCTTGTACAAATCGAAATCACCCACGGTCTCGCCATCATTTTCTTCCGCCTAGGAAAACACATAAGTAAAAAAAAAACATTAGAATACAGGAAAAATAAAAATATTTAAAATTTAGAAGAAAAGGAGTTTCAACTTACCAATTTGTCTGCGAGAGTGGGAATAGACTGAGCACCCAAATTGTGCACGAAGATGCCCTTCCCGCCACGATCGCTCTTAGAGTTGGTGTTAGAGATCTCCTTCGTCTCGGTCTTGTTCCAATGGATACACAACTCCTCCCAGACCGTCGGGTTGATCGACTTTGGGACCTTTTAATGAAAAAAAAATATGAAAAATTTAAATAGAATGAAAAATATATTAATAAAGTAAAAAAGATAATACCTTATTCTTGAGCCACTTCTGCTTCCACTCATATATTTGTCGTCCATAGTTCCCCATACACTTATGGACGAAGGCGTTACGGATGAACGAGGTGTTATCGGGATGCCAGGTGAACTCTTGCTGAAAAAAACATGATTAGTAAAAATATAATATTAAAGAAAAAAAAGAAATTTAAAAAAGTTAGAATTCTTACAGCAAACTGACGAAACCACAACTCCTTCTCGTTGTCAGGCATCACCGAGAAGGTTTTGTATCCCCTCCTGAGGTCGGAGTACATCATCCTGTTGATCCAAGCGCTGATCCCGTTATGGGATCGGTCGAACCTAATATTAGAAACAAATTATTAATAATGAATCAAATTTTAAAAGAAAGAAAAAAAAACTTTCACTTACCAAGTCTGTCTGTGTCCCCTAGGATACTGAGTGAGATAGGGGAGATGCTCACGACCTGGCTGTTGCACCAGCTCTGCAACAGACATCACTCCTGGAGCGACAGGAGGCTCGGGAATGTCCGGAAAATCGTGAACGACAGGAAGAGCCTCATCAGCAATCGGAGGAACCGCCTGATGAACCGCCTGATGGATGTTCTGCGATGATGAAGAAGAACCCCGAGTAGACGAAACCCGAGAAGGGGTCGTCGAAGGAGCATGGCCTCGCGGTGCGGAACGACGAGGTCGAGCCCTCGTACTCTGCTCACCAGAATCCCTATAATTTTTTTAAAATAAAGATTTAAAATTAGTTTTTAAAAATATAAATGAAAATAAAGATTTAAAATTGTTATAAAAACACAAAAATAGTTTCATAATTAAAAAAATATTTATAAATTATAAAAGTGGTTAAAATAATTAGTAAATTACTTTTAAACTTACTTATAAATTATAAATTATTAAAATATTTATAAATTATAAAAATGGCTAAAATAATTATTAAATTACTTTTAAACTTACTTATAAATTATTAAAATATTTATAAATTATGAAAATGGTTAAAATAATTAGTAAATTACTTTTAAACTTACTTATAAATTATAAATTATAAAAATATTTATAAATTATAAAAATGGCTAAAATAATTAATAAATTACTTTTAAACTTACTTATAAATTATAAAAATTATTTTAATAATTATAAAAATCCAAATATATTTTTTAATATCAAAAACATTTTGGTAAATGCAAAATTGAATTTTAAAAATAAAATCAAATTCCCTAAAACCCTAATCAAAATCAAATTCACTAAAACCTAATCAAAATCAAATTCCCTAAAACCCTAATCTAAATCAAATACCCTAAAACCTAACAATCTAACAATCCTAACAATCTAATAAACCTAACAATCTAAATCTAACATATACCGCTCATACAAATACATCCATCTATACTGCACAGGACCACCAAGTTCCAGTTCTCTTGGCAAGTGAATAACAAGATGCTCCATAACATCAAAAAAGGAAGGAGGAAATATCTTCTCAAGGTTGCACTTGATCACGGCTATGTTAGTCTTCAAGTTTTCAATACATTAAGGAGGCGCTGCATCATTACATGGCAATCGTGACTCTTCAAACCGGTAAACTTTCCTTCGTTTTTGTCGACACAGTTACGCAAATTAGATGCGTAACCGTCTGGAAATTCCACATCCTTTGAAATCCAATCAAAGAACGCATCTTTGGCCGCTGCATCAAGTCGGTATATGGGAAAAGGAGCCCTGCCATTCTCATCAACATGAAGTTCTTCACGAGCACATATATCGACTAAATCCAGTCTTGACTTCAAATTATCCTTCGTTTTACCTTGAACGTTAAGGATCGTGTTCATCAGGTTGTCGAAAAAGTTCTTCTCAATATGCATGACATCTAAATTATGCCTCAACAGATGATCCTTCCAATATGGCAGATCCCAGAAAATACTCTTTTTGTGCCAGTTATGTAGATCTCCAACAGCATCAACCGGATAATGCACATGTCCACCCATGTCTGGGGTCCTTTCTGCACCAAAATCTCTTAGTTGTGTCAACATTTCTCTCCCACTGATTTCCGGAGGTGGACTGTCAAACACCCTCTTGTTCTTCGTAAACAAATTCCTACTCCTGCGATATGGATGATCTGGTGGTAGGAATCTCCTGTGACAGTCAAACCAACACGTTTTCCTTCCATGTTTTAGTTGAAAAGCATCAGTGTTATCTTGACAATATGGACATGATAGCCTTCCATGCGTTGTCCATCCAGATAACATACCATATGCTGGAAAATCAATTATTGTTCACATAAGTACTGCCCGCATTTGGAAGTTTTCTTTACACGAAACATCGTACGTTTCAGCACCTTGACCCCATAGCTGTTGCAACTCATATATTAGTGACTGTAGAAACACATCAAGTGATATCCTAGGATGCTCTGGCCCGGGAACGAGAATGGAGAGAAACAAAAACTCTCGACGCAAGCACAAGTTTGGCGGTAAGTTGTATGGTGTGAGAATGACTGGCCATAGAGAATACTGTCTCCCATGCTTCCCAAATGGGCTGAAACCGTCCGTACATAATCCAAGGTAGACATTTCTTCTCTCATACGCAAATTCTGGATAGGTCGACTGGAAATGCTTCCAACTTTTGAATCTGAAGGATGTCTAATCTCACCATCCGTTGAATGCTCTGCATGCCATCTCATTGGTTGCGCTGTGCGTTCAGACTGATACAACCTCTGCAACCTTTCCGTCAAAGGCAAATACCACATCCTTTTATATGGCACTGGAACTCTTCCACTCGTATCTTTATAACGAGCCTTCCCACAAAACTTGCATGTATCCAGCTGCTCATCCGCCCTCCAATAAATCATGCAGTTATCCCTGCATACATCTATTACCTGATACGATAAACCAAGACCAGCTACCAGTTTCTGAACCTCGTAGCATGAACCAGGGGCAACATTATCCTCAGGTAGAACACCTTTTACAAAATCAGCAATCGCATCCACACAGTCTTCAGCCAAATTATAATCAGATTTAATGCTCATCAGTCTTGTTGCAGATGATAAAGCTGAATGACCATCTCTGCAACCTTTGTACAAAGGTTGCTTTCCAGCATCCAACATATCATAAAATCTCTTAGCTTCTGCATTGGGTAAATCTTCCCCTCTAAAATGATCATTTACCATTTGCTCAGTACCTACACCATAATCTACGCCCGTTCTAATTGGTTCTTCTAACCTAACCGCAGGCTGAGGTTCGCTAGTACTACCATATTCATAACCAGTTTCCCCATGATGATACCAAACTTTGTAACTCCGTGTAAACCCTCGAATATATAGATGAGTTCAAACATCTAACTGTTTAATAACCTTCCTATTTTTACAAGTAGAGCAAGGACATCTTAACATACCCGTTTCAGCTTCCGGTTGGTTGAGAGCTTTCCCCATGAATTCCTTTAGACCACTTTCGAATTCTGGCGTAAGCAATCTCGTGTTCGGATCCATATGAGGTCGATCGATCCACGAGTGATGATAATTATAAGAAGACGTGTTTTTTTCAATCAGATTCGTGTGTGCAAAATAGAATGAGAGAGGATGAAGATATGGAGTGAATGAAGAGGATGAGGGGTGCTTGTATTTATAGATGAAATCTGCCGACAATTCCCACAAAATACCTAGGAAATTCCGAGGCACTAGCCATTGCCGTCGGAATTTCCTCGGAATTTTTGAAATACAACAACGGCTACCTAACGGCTATAATTTCTCATCGGATTTTCCTCGGTTTATTTCGAGGGATATTTGCCCCTCGGAATTTCATCGGAAAATTCCGACGGAAATTGTATTCCTCGGAATTTCCTCGGAATAGCATCGGAATATTCCGAGGAATACAATTTCCATCGGAATTTCCCTCAGTATTGCGCTGTTTTCTTGTAGTGTTTTGTGGATCAGGGGCTCTGATACTTAGTTAAGCTAGATGGACTTGCAATCTAAAACCAATTTGTGATACGTGGAGTGGTCCATCTATCTTATATATTACTAAAGATCCCTTCCAACTTTCGATGTGGGATATTTGTCCCTAATATTCTCTGTGTTTTCTCTTTTGACGAAGATAAGGGTTTTGTCTGAACAAAAACTTGGTGTTTTGAAAAAACTTTTAGCTTACATATAAGAACGACTATCCTTTTGCCTTTTGGTGTGTCTGAGAATATGAGTAGGTTGGTTGCGGAATGCTTTTAGTATTTACAGTTTCGATTACTGGGGACGAGCTTTGTCTAGTGCCACTCTTCATGCTTACAGAGATAAACTTAGAGATATTAAATGAAATTAGGTTGTTCAGTGAAATGATAAACTCTCGTCCTCCCCCTTCCATTGTCGATTTCAGTAAACTGTTTAGCACCATCTCCAAGATGAACAAGTATGGTGTTTTCATCTCTCGGTCCAAGCAGATGCAATAATTAGGGAGGACCGTCCCTGAGAATTTTTGGCTCTACAGCCCGATTATTTATTTGACCTCCCAAAACTATGAAAATTTAAAATCTAATAAGTAAGAATCGAATTGCGCACCTTGTTTACTTCTTATAAGTACATAACCAATATAACTATTTAATTATTTCTGTTCAAAATTGACCAATAATAATGTAATTTTTCAAGGCCCTAAACCTATGCTTGATTGATTTGTACTCAGACACGACTTTGGTGATGCAAGTGGATAGTCGGTCATAAGCTGATGAAACGTGGAAAACGATATTGTAAATTGACGTCTCTCTTTTTATTTTTATTAGTTTCTCTATTCATTCTTCAATTTTATGTATTTTTGATTCATCATATTTTTAATTAAATGATTATTTATTCACTATAATTTTCACTAATTTCAAGTTATATGATACATTTAACTTATTTTTTTTTAATTTTGTAAATAATTTCAAACTGATTTAATTTAAAAATTATGTTTTAATTATGTATTAATCACTAATTATATTTACCGATTTGAAGGCGGGCCGTGCTCCTCAGACGCGCGGCTTCTCCTTTATTGGGAAGCACGCAATGTCATGAAAAAAGGGAAAGCTTATGGGGGTGTCGACATGATCCTCCTAAATGAAAAGATATGTTTCCTCAGTTTCTTTCACATATCTTTTTGCATTTTTAGATGCTCACCCTACGTGTCATGCATGTGCTCTGACGGTGAGAAGCTATCTGCAACTCGTACTAACACCAGCTGTGGTGCATGCCTAGTGATCCATTTGCCTCCACTGAATGATATTGTGACAGCCCTCCCCTGTGGGATCCAGCTGATGATGCAGCGCATCGACCCTAACCCCTTCCTTGTGGTACAACCTGTCTGAACTCACCCATAGGATTCGGCTCACAAATAGGTTATTGGTGAGGTTCTCTGTGGAAGAGTTGTTAAAGGGTGAGGTCTTGGGTTCGAGTAACGCCAAGCGCACCAATAAACCACCTGTGAGCCGAGGCCTATAGGTGATTTCAGGCAGGTTGTATCACATGGAAGGGTTAGGGTCGATGCGCTGCAGAGCCAGCTGGGTCCCACGGGGAGGGCTGTTACAGATATCACAACAGCTCAGTAATGGAACCACATGTTGCAGTGGCCGAGGAGGTACTCAAGAAACCACGCAAGGCTTCTGCTCAAGTAACCCATATAAAGTGTTTCCTGCATTTTATGAAGTTCGAATTGCAGTGTCTTTTTTATAACATTATTTGGTTACACAAACTTACTTCTATGGACCAATCTAGAAAGAAGACATTTTTGTTAGATTGAGATGCCAACATCATCGTTACGCATAAAGATGGCAATTTCCATAAGTAATCAATTGAAAGTTTACTGTTTATTGTCCATCTTTAATGATAAGTATTACGAGTACAAGGCCCATACAACAGAATAAGGGCTTGCTCACTACAGCCCAAGTCGAAGCACGTCCACAAGACAAAACAGGAAGTTTGTCGTCTTCCTCGCAGAGCTTAACAGCAAGAAGATGAAGGTAACAGTCAATCAAGGTACGGAAAGGATGAGGAATCAAATCCAGCTGCATAACAGATTTGGACTTCTTGGATTTCGAACCGTGATGTGTCACTAGTCTACTCGAGCTACACATCTTTAGGGTTTCTGTAACTCTCTATATATACTGCTGTATACTCTCCTTAAAGAATGATAAGAGAACAAAGTCTTTCTTTACAAAACTCCATTTTACAAAGTCTTACATGGTATCAGAGCTCCAGTCGATTCATGGCTGGCGCTACTGAGTTTGTTCCCGACTCGTCGCTCACAATTAACCAATGCGTTACGTTCAAGCTCAGCTCGACGAACTATCTCCTATGGAAGCTTCAGTTCGAGACATGGCTGAACAGTCAGATGCTTCTACTGAGTTACGTTCAAGCTCAGCTCGACGAACTATCTCCTATCGAAACTTTGATGAAAAGATCCAGGCTTATGCAACCAACACTTCGGTATCACCACACCTGGCTTTCAACACTGGTCGCGGATATTCTAATCGGGGCCATGGTCAAGGTCGGGGTGGCCATTCTCGTGGACGAGGGTCTTACTCAACACGAGGAAGGGGTTTCCATCAACAGATCAATGGCTCTTCTTCTGCGAGTAACACTCGTCCAACATGTCAGATATGTCACAAGTATGGACACTCTGCCTACAAATGCTACAATTGCTTTGACCATGCTTTTCAATCAGAAGAGTATGCAAATGCTTTGGCTGCAATGAGGATCTCCGACAATACTCTTCAGTATGGTGAAGAATGGTATGCTGACTCATGAGCCACATCTCACATCTCCAACTCCACAGATAAACTACAATTTGTCCATCCATATCATGGAAGTGACTCTGTCGTTGTGGGAAATGGTGAATTTCTTCCGATCACTCACATTGGGTCTTTTGTTCTATCTGGCGAGTAAGGTAATATACCTTTACTTGATGTACTTGTTTGTCCTGGTATAACTAAGTCTCTGCTATCTGTCTCCAAACTCACTGCCGATTACCCTTGTGCTATTGAGTTTGATTCTAATGGTGTAATTGTGAAGGACAAAAAGACACAACAGCTCCTCACCAGAGGAAGCAGACATAATGATTTGTATGTGTTGGAGAATTCAAAGTTTCTAGCCTACTACTCCACACGGCAGCAGGTTACAAGTGTTAAGGTTTGGCATATGCGGCTTGGTCATCCTCACAAGGACATTCTCCAACAGCTGGTCTCACGGAAAGCAATTATCATCAATAAATCAAGCTCTCAGATATGTGATGCTTGTCGAATGGGAAAATCTACAAGACTGCCTTTTCTATCTTCTGAGTTTGTTTCAAATAAGTGTTTAGAACGCATTCACTGTGATCTTTGGGGACCATCACCTGTAATTTCCACTCAGGGATTTCGTTATTATGTGATATTTGTTGACAATCATTCAAGATACACTTGATTTTATCCCTTAAAGCTCAAGTCTTATTTTCTTCCTGTCTTTCTAAGTTTCCAAAGAATGGTGGAAAATCAGTTTGGCAATACAATACAAAGTTTTCACTGTGATGGTGGTGGTGAGTTCACAAGCAAAGCTTTTCTCAAAATTTGTCTCACTGTGGGATTCGTCAGCTTCTGTCTTGTCCGCATACGCCTCAACAAAACGGTCTAGCGGAACGAAAACACCGCAGCATCACAGAGTTGGGCGTTACTCTCATGTTCGAATGTATGGTTCCGCAGTCTCTGTGGGTCAAAGCCTTCTTCACCGTGAACTACCTCATCAACCTTTTGCCGTCTTCGGTTCTACAGGAAAACAAGAGTCCCTATGAGGTATTAATGAAACAAGCTCCCACATATACAGCCTTGAGAGTTTTTGGCTGCAAATGTTTCCCACATCTTAAGCCATATGCAGCAATCAAACTTGACCCGAAGTCAATCTCTGCGTCTTTGTTGGTTATAATGAGAAGTACAAGGGCTACATGTGTTTTCATCCACCCACAAAAACTGTGTATATCTCTCGTCATGTCTTCTTTGATGAAAAGGCTTTTCCATACGGTGATATATACAGTAATCATCGAGGATCTCCTACTACTCATTTGATGTCTGCTTGGTATTCTGGATCTTCTCAAGAGGATGCTTCTGCTGCAGTAGAGTTTTCTATCCCTCCTCTTGATATTCCTCGAACTCGGCGTTCTCTCCCCGTTCAGGTACAAACTGCAGCTCCTTTAACTCCTTCTGAAGGAACTCATTCTGGATCAGCAGGATCTATCTTGTCTGAGGAGGACTCTCCACCACCTACTCCTACTCCTGATCCAGACCCACATGATGCTCAACCTGATTCAGCCCCTGCAGTTATACCTGTACATCCAATGTCAACAAGAGGAAGAGATAAGATTAGAAAACCAGATCCTCGATATGCTCTGGTTCATGTCAAAACTACTTATCCAGAACCAAGGTCAATCAAAATGGCTCTGCAGGATAAGGGTTGGACCAAGGCTATGGAAACAGAAATGGAAAATCATTGTATATCACATACGTGGGATCTTGTGCCGCTGCCTCAAGACATTCAACCTCTAAACTGTGGATGGGTTCATAAAACCAAGTTGTATTCTGATGGAACCCTGGACAAGTTGAAGTCTCGAATGGTTGCTCGTGGTAATGAACAACAGGAAGGTATCGACTATCTTGAGACATTCAGTCCGGTGGTTCGTGTCGCTACCATTCAGACTGTTCTTCATGTTGCAACGGTAAAGAAATGGCCTATTAAGCAGCTTGATGTACAGCATGCGTTTCTCCACGGGGATCTAAACGAGACAGTATATATGAAGCAACCACCAGGGTTTGAAGATCCTACATATCCTACCTATGTTTGCAAAATCCGAAAACCTATTTACGGTTTGAAACAAGCTCCGCGGGCGTGGTTTGACAAATTCAGCTCTTTTCTTCTCGAGTTTGGTTTCAAGTGTACTACGCGTGACCCCTCTCTGTTCGTATACTTGAATGGTTCAGACACGATGTATCTGCTTCTCTATGTCGATGATATGCTTCTGACAGGGAGCAATAGTCAGTTGGTTCAACATCTGCTTGATACGCTTCATCAAGATTTCCGGATGAAAGATATGGGATCTCTGCAATACTTTCTTGGTCTTCAAGCTCACTTTCATCACAATGGAGTCTTCTTATGTCAAGAAAAGTATGCTACAGATCTTCTGATCACGTCTGGTATGCTAGACTTTGCTCCAATGTCTACTCCACTCCCTCTCCGGCCAGACAAGGTTCTTGGACAACAAGACTTATTTCCCGAACCTTCATACTTTCGGATTATAGCCGGCAAACTGCAATACATGACTCTTACCCGACCAGATATTCAGTATGCTGTGAATTATGTTTGCCAGAAGATGCATGCTCCCTCCATGGCATATTATCGAAATCTAAAACGCATCCTTCGCTATCTTAAAGGTACTCTGCAACTTGGGATCAATCTCTCTGGTCAAACAGATTTCACACTTAGAGCATATAGTGACAGCAACTGGATAGGTTGCAAAGACACCAGACGCTCCACTGGTGGATTTTGTACCTTCCTCGGTTCTAATATCATTTCTTGGTCTGCAAAATGGCATCCGACAGTCTCTCGCTCGTCCACAGAAGCAGAGTATCGGACTATGTCATTTGCGGCTGAGGAACTGAAATGGATAAATCTCCTTCTCGGTGAAATGGGACTCTCTCAGCCAGTCACACCAGAGTTATATTGTGACAACTTGTCCGCGTGCTACCTCACGGCGAATTCGGCTCTTCACAACAGAACAAAACACTTTGATACAGATTTTCATTACGTTCGAAAGAGAGTTTCTCTTGGTGCCTTGACGGTCAAACAGGTTCTTGCTTCTGCTCAAATAGCCGACATCTTCACCAAGCCTCTTACTCAGCGAGCTTACTGCGATCTTCGTTTCAAACTTGGCGTCGAGTTTCCTCCCGCGTCAAGTTTGAGGGGGTGTATTACGAGTACAAGGCCCATACAGCAGAATAAGGCCTTGCTCACTACAGCCCAAGTCGAAGCACGTCCACAAGACAAAACAGGAAGTTTGTCGTCTTCCTCAGCAGAGCTTAACGGCAAGAAGATGAAGGTAACAATCAGTCAAGGTACGAAAAGGATGAGGAATCAAATCCAGCTGTATAACAGATTTGGACTTCTTAGATCTCGAACCGTGACGTGTCACTAGCTAGTCTACTCGAGCTACACATCTTTAGGGTTTCTGTAACTCTCTATATATACTGCTGTATACTCTTCTTAAAGAATGGTAAGAGAACAAAGTCTTTCTTTACAAAACTCCATTTTACAAAGTCTTTCAATAAGATCCTCTAAATCCTTGGCTAATCTGTGAAGTCGACGTAGTGGGTTTAGTGGCCGGAGGAAGTTAATGTAATCGTTTTAAGGCGTGAATTTATTAGAAGCAGTAACATTTGGCAGAGGAACACCCATGGAAGCACCAAATTAGGGAAGACGGAGATTTGGAGAGTATAAGTGGATCCTTAATGGATTGTGTATTAAGTGTCATACCAAATTGTGGCCCGGTCAACACACAAAAACAATACTGGACGTTTTATTTAGCGAGTGACACATGTCCTTATTTGGAGTAAGGTATGTTGAGACCCAAATCAACTTTATTATTATAGATTTTTTTGTTGTTTAAAAAACTACAATAATTATTTATTTATTATACATGAAATATAATTAAAATTAAAAGATATTGACATAAATATACAATATTTTAATATGAATATTTATTAGTTGAGACTTCATACTCATATAAATTTATTAAATTTTTTATATTTATTGTAACAAAAATATTATTTTTATTAATATGAATATTTATTAATTGAGGCTTCCTACTCAAGTAAAATTTTTAACAATTTTTTATGTATTTTATATATGATATATATTTTAACTTAAATGATATTGAAAAAAAAATATATATATAATGAATATATATTAAATGAGACTTCATATTTATATGATTTTATGATCATTTTCATCTTATTATAACAAAAAAAAAAAGTTAAACCATTAATCACAAAATTTTCAATTTATATTTCTAACAGTATTATTAATTTATAATCATCTAAAAAGATTCAAAATATAACATATAAGAATAATAAAATTAATTTTTTTATTATATGCTTAATGTGATTGTTTAATTTCTTTTCAGAATATAAATTAAAAATGGTGGAGGCTACAATAATTGTTATCAAAAATTTAGTATTGAAAATTATTAATTATCATATATTTGTTAACCATACTAGGTAATTCCGTAGCTTTTATTTAAGGAAAGAATGAAAAAAATATTCTTTTATACACTACTAATTAATTTTTGATAGTTAATTTAATAAAAATATAATATATGTTTAAATGGATAAAAATATTTTTTTAAAGATTCTAAGAATCATCATAGTGATGACACGTGGCTATCAAAACATGTTGTAATACTCCATGATTAATATATAAGAAAATATGAAAGCTTACTCATTATTAAATATTAACTAGGTGATTATCCACGCGCATGCGCGGAGTGAAATTTATATATTAATAGTCGTTGAATTCAAATTTTGATCATTCAACCATCATGTCATAAGTCCCCAAAAGTATAGTCATTGATCTTCAATATAAGGTTGATGAGTAAAGTCATGTTTGTTCATTTTTGTAAATTTAATAGAATAGTTAATTGAACTTTTTTGGTAGTAGAGTTTTATGAAATGATCCCACTTAATTTACATTGAGCTTCATTGATATCATCTGATTATAATTCACCATTTCACTTCAATATGAAGAATTGTATTTTTGAAATGATATGATCAAATAATATTTGAGATTTGTGCTTGCGCGAAGTGAACATTAATTATCTATACATATTATTATTTATTTTATCTTTATTTACGTAATATGCAACAATAAATTTTATTAGATAATTGAGAAGTTAGTAACTATTATGTATATAATTAAATATGAGTAAACACATAAATAAAAAAAAAATCTTTCTTTTTATTTACAATATTTTTTGTCGGTAAGAAAATCAAAATAATCATTTCTTTGTTTTATATGTTATATAGTTAAAATTAAATGATATTAACATAGATATATAGTAAATTTTAATATGAATATTTGTAATCGAGGGTTCGTACTCAGATGATTTTATTAAATTTTTTATATTTACTGTAACAAAATATTTTATTAATATGAATATTTATTAACTAAGGATTTCTAATCAATTCAAATTTTAAAATTAACATGTTTATGTATTTTATGTATGAAATATATTTTAATATAAACAATATTAAATATATATATATATATAATCTGAATATATTCTAAATGAGACATTATATTTAGATGATTTTATAATCATTTTTATCTTGTTATAACAAAAACTTTAAACCATTGATCACAAAAAAAATCATTGTGAAATTTTAGCAGTATTAGTAATTTATAATGGTTTTAAAAAATTTAAAATATAGCATATAAGATATTTATGTAGGTCATCGCCAGCAGAGTTGACCTACAACTTAATTGGTGACAACTTCTCTGTGGGAGAGTTGTTAAAGGGTGAGTTCGTGGGTTAAAACCTCACCAGTAACCTACCGTGGATGTGGATATTCCCACGGAGAGGGGTTAGGGTCGGTGCGCTGCAGCGCCAGCTGGATCCCACGGGGAGGGCTGTTACACATACACTAGGCGATCAATCTAATGTAAGCCTTAAGAGCAAAGTGAATAAATACATTCAAGGGAATACTTATTTATGTTTAGCTCATAGATCTGACAACATATCAACCTAGACTAAGAAAAACGACTACTCGTTTAAGACACAAAGAAACACGCAAATCATGATTGAAAACTGCATACACGATTCATTAGCAAAGAGAGGGTTCACGGAGTTCTTCTCTAAAAACGAAGAAGAGAAGCCTTGACCCTTCTAAGAATAGCCAAATCGCCAAAAACAAGTCTCAATAAGTTTCTTGTGTAAAAACTAAAAGTTCGTTTCGAAAATAGGGATGACAAGCTTTTTATATGGGAGACGACGACTGCTAGGGTGAGAAGAATAGAGTATCTAAGGCAAATCCTGAAATATCTTAGAAGTTTCCATAATTTTTGGGAGCAATCAGCTGGTTGCTCTGTTTGGGTGCTCCGCGGCAGAAAACTACCAAATTTCATTATTTTCTTCATGAGTCTCCGCTTTAGCAATCTGCCCTATTCAAGACCTGAAATGACTCAAAACAAACTGAGAAAGCTCAAGAAATAAACGAGAACGATCTATAAAACACCTATACAAGGTGTCAAAAGCACAACATATCACCAGACTATTGTTATCTTTGAAGAAGTGAAGATGGAGCTACCATTACCTTTGAAGGTGACATATTCAAACTCATGACAGACAACTTATCATACTGGAAACCAATGATGGAAAATCACCTTTATTGCAAGGATTTTCATGAGCCCATCATCATGAAAGATAAGCCAAAGGGAAATGATGATAAAGCATGGGAGATTCTCAATAGAAAGTCGGTCAAAGTGATCTGGAAGTACGTCGACCGATCTCTCTTTAAACATGTCTCTACCTACACAAATGCTTTTGTATTATGGAAAAAACTTGATTATATGATTCAAAAGAAAACACCTCGTAACAAAGCTCTTCTTGTTCGACGGTTGGTAAAGTTCGAGTACAAGTATGGACAGAGCATGATGAAGCACTTGAAAAACTTCAAAGGGCTCGTAAATCAGGTAAACAAAGTTGAAATGAAGGTTGAAGATGAGATGCAAGTCCTTCTACTCCTTTACACTAGTTGTCACTCTAAGCAATTCAGCACGGGGGAAAAGCTTACCATGGACACCGTCAGTGATAGCTCTCTAAATGAAGAAGTTTGGATGAAGGACTGAGGTTCGAGTTCTTACTCAGAAGAAAACATTATTGATAGACGAGGTAGAGAGGAGACTCGTGTTAACAACAGAAGCAGAGGGTGAGACCAATCTCAAAGTAAATCCAAGTCACTTACGAGAGTTACTTGCTATTATTGTGGCAAGGCGGGCCACATGAAGTCAAATGTTGGTTTTTCAAATAAGACCAACAAGCTGGTAACATCAAAATAGACCAGTTCAATCCTTCAAAGAAGAACGAAGACAAGACCACCACTATTGTGGAAGACCAGAGAGAAGAATTATATCTCGTTGAAGAATATAATCTTACCTCCGATCATAGCTTGTGTATCATTGATTTTGGTGCTTCTTTTCACGTCACCCGTCATGGAAGCATCTTCACAACCTACCAAAGTGGTGAATTTGGTAATGTTCAAATGGAAAATAAAGAAAGAAGCAAGATCGTTAGAAAGGGGGATGTTATTCTTACATCAAACATAGGATGTAAGATATTTCTCAAGGATGTGAGGCATGTTCCCGACATGCGACTCAATCTCATGTCAACTCGGAAGATTGATGATGCTGGTTTGGATAGCCACTTTGGTAGTGGCAAATGGAAGTTAACCAAAGGGAGTTTGATCATGGCTCAAGGAAGAAAAGAAGGCTCATTATATGTAAAACAAGTCAAGATTTGCAAGTGAAGACATGGAAATATAGCACCGAAGACTCGGGCATATGAGTGAGAAAGGTTTAAACATTCTTTCTCGTAAGAAGCTTCTTCCTGAAATGAAAGGTGCATCCCTCGAACCATGTCATGACTGCTTAGTTGGAAAACAACATAGAGTTGGTTTCCAGAGATCTTCTACACCTATGAGAAAGAAGCATATTCTTGATCTTGTGCAGACTGACATATGCTCCATGTCGGAGAAATCCAGTGGAAGTGCATCATATTTTGTTATCTTTATTGATGACTATTTAAGGAATGTGTGGCTACATATTTTGAAATCAAAAAATCAAGTTCTTGCTGCTTTCAAGGAGTTCATAGCCCAAGTAGAACGAAGTACGGGTCAAAAATTCAAGTGTTTTCGATCTGACAACGGTGGAGAGTATCGGGGTCATTTTGAAGCATTTTTCAAAGCTAACGGAATCAGGATGGTTAAGACACCACCAAAGACGCCATACCTGAACGGGTTTTCTGAGAGAATGAATAGAACGATCACAAAAAGAGTTCAGTGTATGCTCTCTCATGCAAAGTTACCCAAGCCATTTTGGTGAGAAGCTATATAGACTACAGTGGACATCACAAATCTTACACCATCAGTTCCTTTGGAAGGTTTGGTCGGGTAAGAAGGTTTCTTTCAACCATTTGAATGTGTTAGGCTGCAGAGTGTTCGTCGATATCCCTAAGGATGAACGGGCCAAGCTAGACTCCAAGACTAAAGAATGTATCTTGGCTCACCAAGAGATGATTTCGGCTTGGGGATCCGGTTAACAGAAAAGTTATCCAAAGCAGAGATGTTGTTTTATTCAAAGATTAAACAATCAAAGATATCAATAAACCAGAGAAACCAAAGTTAAGGGTTATAAGAAATGAAGATGGTCACAAACTACAAAATCATGAAGAAGCGGTTGGAGATGATGGTGTTAACTCAGAGGATGGAGATCATCTAAATGGTGATGAAAATGAAGAAGAAGATCAAGTGGAGCCCGAAGAAGAACATGAGCCAAGAAGGTCCGGAAGAGATACAAGACCATCTATAAGATACTATCGAGATGAGTATGTGAATCTTACAGAAGAGAGGGGGCCAAAAACTAGGAGGAAGCTCTAGGCGCACTCATAAAGATGAGTGGGTAGAAGCTATGCAATATGAGATGCAATCCATGAAAGATAACCACACCTACGAGTTGATGAAGCTGCCAAAAGGAAAGAGAGCTTGAAGAACAATTGGATGTACCGGTTAAGTATGAGGAGAGAAGCTCAAATCCAAGATACAAAGCCCGATTGGTTGTGAAATGATTCAACCAGAAGAAAGTTATAGATTTTAAAGAAATATTCTCTTCAGCGATGAAGATGTCCTCTATTCGAGTTGTTCTTGGTCTAGCAGCAGCTCTAGACTTGGAGATTGAACAACTTGATGAAAAGACGGTTTTTTACATGGTGAAATGGAAGAGGAGATCTACATGGAGCAACCCTAAGGATTCAAGGTTCCAGGAAAAGAAGACTTGGTGTGACAATTAAAGAAGAGTCTTTATGGCCTTAAGCAAGCTCCAAGGCAATGGTGTAAGAGGTTTGACTCTTTCATGGCAGATCATAAGTTCTAGAAAACCAAGGATGATCAATATGTATTCATAAAGAGTTACGCAAGCGGAGACTTTATCATATTATTGTTCTACGTTGTCGACATGCTGATTGTAGGCAAAGATCACGACAAGATAGCTGCATTGAAGAAAGATTTGGGAAAGTGTTTTGTAATGAAAAACTTGGGGAAAGAAAAACTGATTCTTGGAATGATGATCACTCGGGATAGACCAAGACACCTTTATGGTTATCCCAAGAATGATATGTTGAAAGGGTGTTAGAAAGATTCAACATGAATAAAGCAAAGCCGGTGAGCACTCACTTGGTGGACATTTCAAGCTAAGTTTGAAGGAAAGTCCAACAAGTGAGAAAGAGAAGGAGGAAATGAAGACTACTCCATATGCATCAGAAGTATGCAGTCTCATGTATGTTATGGTGTGGACCAGACTCGACATTGGCTATGCAGTAGGAGTTGTGAGTCGCTTTTTATCTAATCCAGGAAAGGAGCATTGGAAAGCAGCTAAGTGGATCCTACGCTATCTACGAGGCACAAAGAAGAAGTTTCTATGTTTCGGCAATAAGAAACTTGAGTTGAATGGTTACGCCGATGCAGATTAGGCTGGTGATAAAGATTCAAGGAAATCAACATTAGGATTTGTGACTACTTTTGCAGGGGGAGCTGTTTCATGGCAATCAAAGCTACAAAAGTGTGTTGCCTTCTCTACCACGAAACCAGAGTACATCGCAGCAACAGAAGTGTGCAAGGAGATGTTATGGATAAAGAATTCCTTACTTGAGCTAGGAATGGAGCAAGAAATGTACAACATGCTATGTGATAACCAAAGTGCTATCCACTTAGCAAAGAATTCAAAATTCGACTCTCGCCGAAGCACAACGACATTCGACATCATTGGATCCGAGAATTTCTTGAAGAGAAGCTCATACATCTCAACAAGGTACACACAGACAAAAACTGGTCAGACTTTATGACCAAGTTACTACCGATCAAGCAGTTTGAAGATTGTTGTCAAAGGCATTGGCATGGCGACGATTTCGAGCTAAATTGGGAAGGGGGAGATTTGTTGGGTTTCGCTCTTCAGCCTAAGATTAAAGCACAATTAAGCTTTGACCCGAGAATCCCAGGAAGAAGAAGTTGTGGATAAAAATCAATAGAAGATCCTAGAAGTAGCATCACTAGTATAAATAGGAGTGTTTAGTTCACTTGTAAAATTATCCCACAACAAGCAAAAATAATAATAAATGGAGAGCAGTGTTTTCAGAAAGAGTTCTTCTAATAGAGTTATAAATAATCTCTAAATAGAAAGCTTTAGTAGAAAATCATTTTCCTAAAATACGAAGGTTATCTTTAACATTAGTTGTCCACTTTCTATCTTAACCTATAAAAGAAACGTTATTCGACTAACTTTCTCAACAATTTATATATACATACACATATATGTATTTTGAGAACTTTTGGTTGAAAAACCCCTTCGGAGTTGCTCTAAACATATACGAAAAGATACGAAATCAAATCACAAATATTAAAATTTATTGTATTATTCGATCCATGTCACTCCTAATTCTGGCATGCCGCGAAATCTACCAGGCATCCCGAGTTTGTGACTTCTAATGATATATATAGTATCTTAAAATGAAGGGTATAATTTACTTGCTTGATTTAATTTAAAATGTGAAATTATGAAGAAAAAACGTTAAATTGTAATCTTTGAGAATTTATTGATTTATTTGCTTTAGAATGCATGATGATATCGTGTAGTTGATGCGATACCTTAAATAGTTTAGCTCTAAAAAGTAAGATATTTGAACAAATCAAACATATATGCAAGAAAAGTATTTCAAATAAGAACCCCACTGTAAATTCATGAACGTAAACAATTATAAATACTAGAACTGATGTCATTGTAGTCACAAGATAGAACATAAATTATATATTTTAAATAATGAGTGGAAGTAAGCAAATAGTGTGCCTATCTATTTTATTGATAATGGTAACGATTCTATCAATTTCTCAAAATATAAATAGTGTTAATGATTCTGCATTTGCTCCAGCAGGAGATAAAAGATTGATCCCAAACCCAGTATCTTGTGTGCAAGATGCAAAAAAAATTCCGAAATGTGTTGATTCAGTGAAGCATTTCCGTTTAAAAGAAGTTACAAAGGAATGTTGCATAGTTTTAGTCGGTATTCCTGATGATTGCTTTGGGATTTTGTTTCCTCTGCGCATTGTTTATCGTATTGTGCTTAAAGTTACATGCCAATTATTAGGTGTCATCAAGGTTTAGTTATATTTTAAATGATAATTTGTCATTCTACTTTGATGTAACAACGATTATTCGTATAATTAAAAATTATAATAAGAAATATGTTCCTAAGTCATTATTTTTTACTATTATTTTGGTCATTAATTGTTTTGTTTGTTTCAAGTACAAAGTTTAATTTATCATAGAACACTATGGTTTAAAAACCCTTGCATGCGAGTGTTGTAATAACTGATTGTCAAAACTGAACTCAAATACATGATTAGCCCCGTCTAAGTTATTACATCCGACAATTCTGAGAAACAACCTTTGTTAAACATGACCACAAAGATATGATCGGCCTTGTCAAAGTGATCGAACACACGAAACACATTGATCAGTGAATCTTAAGTTATAGTCATAGACCTTTTCATCATTTTCTGGTACAATTTTTCTGCCTCCAAAAACTTCACAAACGCATAGATCAATGTGATGGGAGTGATTACATCGTGGTTGATGTTTTTCCTGATCATATCTTTTATTTTTTTGACTGAATGGAAAACTGATTCAATCAAAAACTATATTATATAATGCATCGTTTAAATACGGGGTTTGATAGAGTGAATAAATGATATTTTCCAAATTAAAAATGCTACTCTAAGTTGAGGCTCTTGCTTCTTACCAACCAAGCAACAAGACCTCCATCATAATTAAGCTTCATCTCGTATTGCTGTAATTTCTATGTGCAACTTTTTACAATACAATTACAATTCAATATAAAAAAAAATAAGCAGATATAAAAAAAAAGAAGTGTGGTTGGTCAAGGACGTTTATATAGGAATCAAAACGAAGCTATAGAATCCACTTCATGGAGAGACAAAATGAAATTTACAAAAACAAAATCCAGCCATGGGATTCGATCATCAAAAAACATTACATTCATACAATCCTAGCTCAAAACAATGCTTTAGTAATGATTTCAATTCACACAGGTTATAGTTATCTTAAATCCACTCCAAGCATCCTGATGAGTTTTCTCAAAATCTTTTGAAACCATCCATGGTGTTTCACAATCATGTCCAAATTATTTACACTAAAGTTCAGAAAATCCAGAAGCAACAATATAACCTAGCTAACAAAAACAAGGAAGAACTAGATCTTGACCCGCTCGACTGGGCGGGTGTTTTCTTTGACAATAATAATTATCAACTTGTACTTAATTATAAAATATTGAGTTTTATAAAGTATGATCAAAGTTCTTTGCGATCATATGATTGTTATTGTATTTAATGCACTTGGAACACCATGAAAAAAACGAATACTTTAGTATATATGTTTTTTCATTGTATATCTGAAATAACTTGTTAAAATATATTTAGCATTTGCTTTTCATTTATGTATTTCTAAATTAGAAGGCCTATTGAAATTTCTTAAAACCATACTATGTTTTATATGATTTGTTATTTATAATAAATCAACCATAAAATGCATCATAAATTATTTATTTGGACATTAGATTTATACAAAAAATGTAAATGTTAACTATTTACATAAGTGGGTTATATTTTTTTGTTTTTCATATCTTTGCATATATATATTTGCGTGGGGAAAAAGATTGTGATCTTGTTTTAAATGAACAGATATTCTTGGGATCGTGGATTTAATGAGGAGAAAACTCCCAGCGAAACAAATATATACGATCCTTAAAAAAAGGTAACTTAGTCCAATATAGTATAATATTCCTCTTTGATAAGTAATTATGTCGACAAATTACGACAAATTATTTCATATGTTATGTTTGTATCCAAACAACTATCTTTTTTAACTTTGTTATTCTTATATCCAAACAAAATCCTAAAGTATTTCTACTTTAATAAGATAGATGTTGATTATATTTTTTTACTTATACATAATATTATATTCAAAACGTATAACTTGATGCAATTTGATGTAATTGTATTATTCATATATTAACTTGTTGTTTTCTTTTTAATTTTATTTTGAAATGAAACAACATACATACGCTCCTGCGCGGGTGTTTGATTTAACTTGTGTTCAACGTAAACTGATAAATCGCTGCTTTTATAAAAAAATCCTTTGTATATTTTTTATGTTTTGTAATTTACATATAGAGTATAATATTATATTATAATAAAGATGTTGATAAAAAAATTATTTGTACATAATATTATATTAAAAATGTATAACTTGATGCAATTTGATGTAATTGTATTATTCATATATTAACTTTTTTTTTGTTAATTTATTTTGAAATGAAACAACATACTAAAATTTTTAATTATCAATATATAAATATCGATTTGGTTATATAAACTTTGGAATTGTAATTATTTAATTTAAATTTATTTTAAATGCAGTAGCAGAATCTGTAAATAAAAAAATATAAAAATAAAGTACTTAATTTATTGTAAATGTAAAGGCTAAGTTTGTAAATAAAAGAAATTATTTTGAATACTACTATCCATGTATTCAAACAATCCTCACTATCCATGTATTCAAACAAAATCATAAAGTACTTCTAATAAGATAGATGAGAAAGGGAAGCATGTGAACGTAGAAGCTTTACACAGAGTTAAGAAGCAGCAGAAAAACCTAAATGGGAAACATTATTTGATTTCACATTAAGAGAAGAAAACAATCAACCCATTGGGTTTCTAGGAATCAAAAACCTAAAGAGAATAACTCACCACGATGATGGAAGTAGAGAGTGAGAGCCTTTGGATGAATCTTGTTTGGTACTAATAAATTAATTTAAACCCTACAAAACTAATTTTGCAACTTAGCAAAACAAAACCCTCTGAGCAACTTAGAGGGTTCTAAATTGGATGAACCAAAAGTCAAAAATGCTTCTGGTTCTAACATTTATGCTGCATCATCAGGCTACAAGATCAGAAGAATATTCAAAACAGACTAAAATCTGGTTACACAAATCTATAATATCCAAAACAAACCCCTAACAACATATGATAAAACTTTATTTCCATGTCACATGGGGGTTTTAATCAAAATGTGTGTTGCCTTCACTCCTCGTAACCATCCAGTGTCGACTAGATTAACCTTAAAAAGAAGTAATAAAATAAGTTTTAATCATGTAGGCGAGCTTGAAGAGCCGTTTCTTCTTTTCCCAGTCAAGCAAGTTGAAGATCTCTGTCACATCTATCAAATGCTGTTTTTTCAAGTAACTGACATACGAAAGAAATATAGAGTTATCAGCTTCGACATTCCACTATTAAACCTGCTTCAACAAGTCTGAGAGTTGTTATTTAAAAATAAAAAAAGAGAGAGAGAGAGAGACCATGTAGTGCCATGAACCAGTGACCAGTTACGAGGTAGAATAAACATAGGAGTCCTTGAAGAACGGACTCAGGTAATACCACAGAGTTTATTCGTGATGCAGAGTCGTAAGGGTTTATGTAATCAAACTCCAGTCCAGATCAGCTAAGCAGACAAGCTGCAAGTAATTTAAAAAAAAGGGGTTCATGCAAAACATCAATAACTCTTTTACAAAAAAAAAACATCAATAAGCACGGTCGCTTTCTTTACTACAGTTTATGTCTATAACTTCATGTACAAAGTTTGATGTTTCATCGACCATTATGATGATCTAAAACGAAAACTATAACACCAGCTGTAATGACATCTACAGATTGGAAACCATAACATTAACCAACCAAAGAACTTGAAGGATCAAAAAGACACACAAAGAGTTGGTTGTTGACAACGAAATACAGAACTTTAAAACCAAGTCATACAAACGATTTCGAGTTGCAAGAAAAGAAAAAAAAATCATGTTGCAAGAAGAAGAAACTTTTTAGTTTCATTATTCAAAACCTTTTGTTCTATTGTGATCGAATAAGCCTAACCTAGGCAGAGTTTATCATGATAATATATACGTATGAAGATTCGATGGAACTAGTGTTTTAAAAAAATCTATTTGGGAATGGGATGGAACCTGGTAAGCGCTTAATCCGACAAGAGTGATGAGGATTAAGAATCCCATCCCTCTGTCTTGTTTTTCTTGTATTTAAAACGTCTGGATCTCTATGATCATATGACAACAGAGTCACAGAGATAAGTTTCTTGTCGGAAGATAATTATAACACTCCAGTCTCTGTGATTCTCTGACTAGAGTTGATGTGGAAGAAGGACCGAAACAATTCCTGTTTTGACACCTTTTTATGGACCGAAACAATTCCCGGTTTTATTACAAATAGTTTAATGATCATATCGGTACGAATTTGAATCCCTTTAGTATTTTTTGACTTTAACTGTGACTCACAAACACAGGCCAGCTCACCACCGTTAGGCTATTCGATGCACCAGCTTATAGCTCTGAATATTTTGTTATCAAATCAAATAGCTTCAATTCTTGATAAGTGCATGCTTAGGATTAAAGATTGAACAAACAAATCACTTTTACTATTTTCACCTAACAGCATCTCCAATGTATTATCCAATTTTTTACTCTAAAATGGTGTAACACCAAAATGGAGTTGAGTTTTACTCCAATGTATTACTCTATTTTTTACTCCAAAAATATATATTCTTAAATAATTCTATATTTATGTAATTAATAATTATTACTAATACCTCCTACTTATAAGAATTTACCAATAAATCCCAAACTATCTTATGTTTACAAATATTCCTTAAAAAGAATTTATTTAAATTAAAAATTTATTATTAAAAAGTACAAGAAATGATAAAAAAAATACATATGTTGGTTCAATAACTATTATTAGGTTATTTTTCCCACAAATTCTTAACTAATGCATTTCGTAATAAAAAATGAGCTTCTTTAATATTCCTAAATCGAGCAAGAAAATTTTGAAATCGTAAATCGAGCTTCTCCTCCAATTCGATTGGTGCATCAAGTTCACGATCATCCTCAATTATCATATTATGTAAAATTATACATGTAGTCATGATGTCATGTAACAAATTTTCTTCCAAAAAAGAACATGTCCTTTCACAATGGCAAAGCGTGACGGTAGAACTCTAAATGCACGTTCAATATCTTTCCAAATGCGATTTGTCGGATTATTAAATCTATTTTATGTTATGTTATTTTTATTTTATATTATTTATGTTTGTTTTTATAATTACTTTATGCATTTTGATGTAGAATATTAAATATTGTTTTGTGGAATATCCAATTATTTTTCATGTTATTTTATTATTTTTAAATACTATTTAAATAAGAAATAAAAATATTAAAGAATTAAAGGACTATATCATAAATAAAAAATTCAACTCCAAAATGGAGTAATGAGTAAGATTACTCCATTTATGGAGTAACCCTAGCCATTACTCCATTTTGGAGTTGAAAATGGAGTGGGGTTAGAGTAGATTTTACTTCAAAATGGTGTTTGGAGGAGAAAATGGAGTAGGGTTGGAGATGCCCATATATCATACAAGTTTAAATTGTTGTTATAATTTCTTAGAGCACTTAAAAAACCAACGGTTTTACTACATTTTTCTACGTATAGAACTGATATAACCATCCGCAACCCTAGCACCCCAAATGGGGTGTTTATTTTTTTTTTTTTTTGATTTTTAAAAAAAAATAAAAAAAATAAAAGCAGACCAATCACGGGCCGAGACCCATGAACAGTGCAAGAACCACAAGAAAAAATGTGTTTATTTGGGAGTTTTAAGCACTTGTTTTAGGGGGTGCTAGTGAACCCCAATGCTTAAGCACCCCCATTGTGGATGCTCTTAGATATACAAATCATTCAGTACTCATATAAAATGATTTCCAAATACAAGAGTCTCAATTTCAAAGAAGAGTATCAGAGTTGTCTTAACCACTAACAAAAACCGGTTTATTCTGGTTTGTAACTCATAAACTGAACTAAAAAAAAACTAACGTAAGTGGGCTTTCAGTCTTGAGTTGGTGCATTCTGATTGAGCTCAGCAAACCGGATACCAACACGCATCGTGTGCTTGAGGAGAACTTGTCAGCACACCGCATAACACAAGTCTCCTCTCGTTTCTGCAGAGTTTTGCGCGTAAATGTATCAACATAGTCCACGAAACACCTCTCCACCAGCTAATTATACATCCTCAAGCTGAAACAAGAAAACAAGACACCAATCAAGCCACACGGAACAGGGAACTCAACAAAGAAAATAACATCTTTACAGAAAACAAGAAACTAATCAAGACGGATCGATTCTAGACAATGCATAGATTGTTGTTCCATTAACGTCCAGAAGCAAGCATTTAATATGCTGCACTGGTTTTAAGGAGATCTTTTTCTTCTCAGCTTCAAATGTTCAGACAACAAGCCACATTGTTCAAGCTGGTTGCTAAATAAATAATCATATGAAGCTTTCTAAGTTTTGGTAAGAGCAGACAACACAGATCTATAATTAGCTACAGAGCAGATCTAGAAGATGAACCTATCACGTAGCTAAAGGTGATCGATCATGGATGCCATTTCGCTTTGTCTTCTTCAGGAAGACCATCCAGTCCAGCCATCATGCTCGCGTCCATTTTTTTCTCTTTTCTCTTTCTTCGTCGCCTTCTTATTCTTTTCTTTGTAAACCCTAGTGACCTTTTTTACTGGGGCTGATGGGCTTAATTTCTTACATCTTGATTAAAACCAGAAGTTTGAACTTTCATGGACCTAAAACAAGAAACTAAGCCCATGAGGTCTAAATCGATAAAAGATATTCGTTGTAAACTTCTTCCATACTGGATTAACATATAATCTATGTCTTGAATCTTCTTGGTACATCCATACTAGAGTGTACGAGTATTTACGCATATAAATATTAATGTAACAAATAACAATGTTAAATTTAATAATCAATATTTGTCTAAAATATCGATTTTGACTGCGAACAATGTTTTGTTTTCTCTAGGGTGGGCATATCGGTTTAGTTTCGGGTTTGGTTTGGTTTGGTTAATTTGAGTTTTATAAAACTCAACCCAATCAAAACCAAAGTAGCTTTGGTTAGGGTTCAAATTGGATTTAGTCCGATTCAGTTTAGTTCGATTTGGTTTAGTTCGGTTTGGTTTAGATTTAGTTCGGTTCACTTTATTATGGTTTGGTTTGATTCGGTGCAGTTTGGTTTGGTTATAAAATATGTTAGTATTAGTTTGATTATAAAAATAATTAACATACTAAAAGATTATATCTGCATCTTTAGGTATTACATATTAAGATTAGAACTAGAGAATATATATAAGAGTATTATTTGTATCATAGCTTAAAAAATATATAAGGTAATAAAAGAAAAAACAGAACCTTAACAGTCATCACAACAATCACATAACAATACTCATATTCTCTATTACATGCATATAGGAACCTATTAGTTCAATACAATCATCAACATTCACAACAATCATCAACCACATCAACACAAGACAATCTATTAAGTTCATTTAAACAATATGAGTGTTCTTATGCAGTATGTAATATGCATCTAACAACCTAGCAGCCATTATTTTCTAACAACCTAGCACCAATCAAGAATAACCAGACCTAATCTAACATCAAACAAAATAAAAGATCAAGAGAAGAAGCTGGTTTTGGGACCACCTCACCAGAATTGGAGATCTGGAGATTGATCTGGAAAAGAGCTATATTTGGAACACATATCTGAAGACGGGAAAAAGGAAAACACCAAACAACAAAAAACAACCAATTAGGAGGCTCGGTGGTGAACGCAGCTTCAGTGGCAACTCGTCGGCTTGGATCCGGTGGCTCGCGGTGGCACTCCAGTGGCGAGGGCGGCAATGCTGGCAGCTTATAGAAGAGAGAGAGAGAGAGAGAGAGAGAGAGAGAGAGAGAGAGAGAGAGAGAGAGAGAGAGAGAGAGAGAGAGAGAGAGAGAGAGAGAGAGAGAGAGAGAGAGAGAGAGAGAGAGAGAGAGAGAGAAAAAAGAAAAAAAGAAGATAAGAGAAGAAAAAAAGATACCTTGATAACTAGGGTTTTTTAATCTCTCTGAAACTAGCTTTGGATTTCTGATGGGAAATAAGATAGGAGTAAGTATTTATTTAAAATATATAAAAAAAGAGCCTTAGGTTTAACCATAATGATCCTTGTACCTAGCAGAGTTCTTTTAAAAGAGCTGTATTCTAAGCCATAACACCCTATGCAAAGAACACATCACTAACAATCTTTTGGGAAAGAACTCAAGACGACATGAAACTATACTCAAATATCTTTCAAAAGCCAACAAATGTATTAAACAAATAAAATGGAGTAGGATTACAATAGATTAAGTATAAAGCTTGAGGCTCACCACTGAATTGGTAGGAAACCTTAGCATAAAAAGAACACCAAATATCCACAATATGAATGAAAAGGAAAAAGTCTGTGTCCTACTCTAAGGAAATGAACTTAGGGTCTCAGCTAGCTACTATGAATCGGAGAAGCGCATCCCAACTCAGACCCATGATTTGTAGCACATGAAACTCTAGTTGGTGACAGCGGTTCATTTTCCCACAACGAATTTGTGGGTCATCCTCTAGTTCAGAGCTTGAGATATCAATGGCTCTACCAGCGATAAATTGCTCTCCTTCCATAGATTGACCAGCCATTCACCTCACTAAGGAAAAATCCAATCCGCCTCACTAAGGAAAAATCCAATGGTTCTGTGACACCATTCAATTCAATATGAATGTTCTTACAGAGTCCTTCCATGTACAACTGCACCAACCCTCCACAAGTTTCGGCTTGCACATCTTGGTCATATCCAGAAATGCATCGATGTAGTCCTTGAATGAGTGGGATCTCTGCAGCATATGAACTATGGTCCACACTGGCTCGGTTCAGAACTTCCTCCCGGAGTGCCCACAACCGCAATGGGGATCTTTCTCGAACGCCCCCGCTTCCTCATTGGCAGCTTCTCCGGACGATGGCTCACCCCATCCCACCTTGGGTGCCAATCTCACCTTCCTCGGGCAACCTCGTCTCACTTTGTTGACATCACTTTGGGCTCAGGCTTGGGCTCAGGCTTGGGCTTGGGCAATGACAGAAAATACGAATGTCTATCTCGCAACACATCTGCTCCGACATCCTCTAAAAATGGGGCATCAGATATTTGTGCTTCACGATTGTCTTTGGCGGGTACAAGAAGGGTAACACATTGCAATTTATGTCATAAATAGGCTTTATGGTATACGGCATTGTTCCTTTCGGCACACGACGCATATAATCATCCCTGAGGTTAACTCTGACTAGCGAAGATATCCTGCAAGTAAAATATCTTATCAGAACCATAAATAGAAGCATATATATATATATATATATATATATATATATATATGATACAATATATGGTTTGTGGTTTTCACAACATTTTGAAAGAAAAATTTAAAGGCCATAAACTTTTTCACAAACTGAAATATAGATTTCAGAAAGGTGTATACTGATCTCTCACGATAGTAGCAAGAGATCTTATCCTAGACTATGATACCAAATTGTAACACAGCCTCACCCAAAAACCGACCCAGTGAACACCCGCATACAACACCCCGACTTCCCTAGCCTCTCCACCCACGATCACCATATTTAATTATGCCCAGACTCGGCATCACAACTTTTCTAACTCTCTGGATCCACCAATCACATACAATACATAGTCTCATCCTAAACAACATTCATCTAGTCCATTACATGCATTTATCAACATACTCGTTCAATTCTTTCTAACAACCAAGCTCGTACACAATTCGTAAACCATCATTACAACAATCACATAGTCTCTTCTTAACATTATTCATTTACTCCATTACATGCATCTAGTAACTTATTTGTTCAATTCTTTCTAACAACCTAACTCACGCAATACAATCATCAACATTGACAATAATCATTAATCATATCAACACAAGGCAGTCCATTAGGTTCTTTTAAACAATATGAGTATTCTTATGCAGTATGTAATATAATCTAAAAACCTAGCCGCCATCAAGATCTAACAACCTAATATTAATAAAGACTAACCAAACCTAATTCCAACATCAGACAATATAGAAGATCAAGAGAAGAAGCTGGTATTCCAGACCACCTCACTTGAATTGAAGATCTGGAAATTGATCTGGAAAAGATCTAGATTTGGAACACAAGTTTGAAGACATGAACATGGAATACACTAAACAAGAACATCAAACAAGCATGAGGCTTGGTGGTGGCCCGCAGCTCTGGTGGCAACTCGTCAAATTGGACCCGGTGGCTCATGGTGGCGCTCTAGTGCGAGGACGTTGGTGCTGGTGGCTTGGAGGAGAGAAAGACGACGAGAAAGAGAGGCATGAGGGAAAGATTAAGAAGAGAAAAAGATACCTTGACAGCTAAGCTTTTCAAATCTCTCTAGAATTTTGCAGGGGTTCGCTATGTATTTCTGAAGGGAAAGGAGAGAGGAAGTAGCTCTATAATTATATGAAAACAAGAGGAAGCCCTATGTTTAATTTTAATGTGCCATGGACTTAGCGGATTTCCCTTTAAAACACATGAAAGTTTTGGACCTTGGATAGGGGTGTTACGAATACAATGGATTCAAGGTTGATTGGAGAGCTTTATAACTTAGATGTGTGTGACATTTTCATAGAATGTAATGTAAAACAACAATAAGATCTTGGCTTTATAGAATCCCAATTATACGAACTCAATGAATAAGAATTTGATAATAAGATTATCTCTCTTCTTAATCTCTTAAGGAAAATCTCTCAAAACCGTAAACTTTCAAACTCTCAATCAAAAAACTCATAAGTTATGAAACACACTTGCATCTCCTTGTATAGGATTAGATATCTCATAATCTCTATCAACTTAACATATTTCTATATTTCTTTTTTTTCTAATCCTTTTCCATAGCTCGGTAGAATTAGGTCTTTAACTTATTTCTCAAGTTTCATTTTCTTTCAAAATTAATCCAACATTCTCCCCCTTAAGCTTGAAATCTATTTTCGATAAATCTTCAATATCAACGAGAGATCTCAACTCTTTGAACTTCAATCTCCCAAGTGCTTTTTTCAAGGTGTCGACTCTCTGTTCACTCTCGGGTATACGTTATACCTCGATCAAATCATACTCAACATACTCTCGTTCAATGTGATATAAGATCTACTTCACGGGTTCAGCCTCTGCCATGTTGTCAGCTTCACATAAAGATAACTCAACAGTCTCTTGTTTGCTTGAACACCGCAACATTGAAATTTCATCAACATAAAAGATATTTCCTACCACGATCTTGCCATTAACCGGGTAAACTCAATAACCACTCCCACTTTCTCCAACAATTGGTATTTTAGAAGTTGCATGTATCTTTATTTCAGTTCCACGAGATTCTTTGAATCTTTACGTATCTCGACTTAACACCTTACGTGTATCAAACTTTGTTGCGATATCGGAAATCTTCAAAAAGTCCATACGAGTATCGCCACATATGACATATGACATATGACAAAGGTTGACTTCTTTGAAGGAATGAAAAACTCACACAAGTCTTCAGTGGAATTTTTGCTAATAAGCACTCTCCACATATTATTTCTTTTGTCAACCCATAAGAACACATGTCATTTAAAGACGTGTCAAAATCTTTGTCACCAAAGACAAGATTTATGGTGTTGGCAACTTCTTCACCATACACGTAGGGCCATGCAATTTATCCGCTAATTTGATTCGATTCGTTATTCGTTTCGATTCGATCCGTAAAATTTGGATATTTTTAAGTCGTAGAAGCAATGCAAATACTAAAAGTTAATATCCGCTATAAACAAATCAAACCAAAAATACTAAAAAATTTAGAGCCGGATATCCGATCCGATTCGACCTTATACGAATATATGCTTATCTACAAATAAATATAGATTATTATATGTATAATTTTATAAAATTATTATTTTAACCTATAATTCTATTTATTTTATTTAGAATTTAATTAAAAATCTTTATAAAAATTGAAAATTTTCTTAAAAAAATGTGTTTAAAAGAAAATTTGATTAATTTTAGAATTTTATGCGACATATAGTTTCATTAATTTTTATTTTCATTTTATATTATGTAAAATTATGTTTTTGAAAAAAAAAATATGTATAGTTTTTTAGATTTTTACTTGTATTAAAAAAAGTAGATGAGATATCCGTAAATATTCGCAAATATCCAAAAAAAAATCGGGATATCCGGAAAATTCGATATCCATATTTCTACGAAGCAAAGCAAATCGGAAAATCAGATATCCGTAAAATACGAAGCAAATCACAAATACTAAAAATTATGAGGTTATTTGACCCATGCCCACCCCAACATACACGTCTTTTGTTTGTTCATCTATTGATCATCGTCATCTAAAGGTCATATATTGGAGTTCCATAGATCTTGTTGTAGAGATCTTGAGCTTGAGAATAGTTCTCACCATAAACGGTAAAAAGACTCCAATCCATGTCTTCACCGTCATGGATCCATGGCCACCACGAGCAGCCATAGAAAAAGAAAAAAATATAATTGATACAGAGGAATGTGGTTTGACCAAGAAAATCAAACCTGCTGGCTTGAATGATGTAAGGCACCAAGCAAGATCATCTTCACATTTTTCAACGTATTTCGATTTTCTCTCTACAATCTGGTGATACCAGTTAGCTTCTGCTTGTAGAGCTTCAGTTGTGCGCAAGTCATCCACAACCATGACTAGAAGATTCTCTTTTTGACAATGACGGTTCCTTACATGCTTCTATCCACGAATCCTCGTCTATTACCATCACAAAATGTTCACACTTTGTTTCTGTGATAAGAACATAATCATTCATATACGCTGGCCTCACACTTATTCTTGTTGATCTCTTTAACTGAGGCTGTGACGGTTCTTGTTCTTCATCACCGTCGTCATAATTCTCTTCTTTCTCTCTTTCTAATTCCTCTTGATTCATAACTCGAGTGTCTTGATAGTTCGGTACATAGATAGCTCGATACACTTGAGTAATTTGCAGTCAACTGTCTCTTGCATTTATCTCAGTAAGCATAGATCTCATGAGACACAAACTCTCAACCTTTATATGTTGGAAACGTTGTGATCGTAGCTCTCGATTCTTGTTCAACAAGTATCTTAACTCTCTTAAACTTATCCAATGCCTTGCTCTTCTCCTTGTATAATCGATTTCTGGACCTGGTTGTCTTCACAAATAATTGCCTTAAACATTCGTACACCATGAGAAGATCATCTTTAATTGGTACTTCACATCCATCTTCTGTCTCTTGGATGAGACTCACGACGTTGCCTTTTAACTCACGTATGTAGTACATATTGTTCAAGATCGTCTTCCTTCCATCTTTGAACATAAACCATACTGAACCCTTTCTTTTTATATCAAAACGTGAATCATCTCTAAATCGCACTTTTCCCGTGATTGCTTTATCAAGACACAGAAATAATTCACGATTTCCTATATATTTGCTCGCACAATCATCAAGATACCATACATTTGTTGTGTCTAGACCAGTCTCAAAACCGATATGCTTCGCATGTTGCTTGTTCGGATACACCACCTTGTGCATCCTCAACTCATTGGCTTATTGATTTTCTTCATCCTCTTGCTCAATGGCTTTTTGGAGCTGCATCATTTGTTAGGACAAGCTGATGCATAATGTTTGAGCTTATCACATCGATAACACTGAACCAGAAAAGTATCTCTCTCCTTATCGCATCCTTGCTTGTATGATCTATTCTGATAGCTACAAGATCCTCCACGGACTTTTCCTCTCTAATTATAGAAACCTTATTGTTCTCTTCCTTTGCTACCAACGTAATTCTCTTGATGGGTTTGTTTTGTGTCCATGTTAGCGTACATTAATTTTTCCTATTCATCTTGATGTTCTTCCTCCTCGTCACTGTTTCTCTCTTCATAAGCTTTTAGCTTTCCAACAAAATCTTCAACACTTGTTGTATTTAGATTAAGAACAATGTGTATGTATCTTTTCTTAGGTAAACTTTTCAAAAAGTTTTGATTCTTCAAAAGTTTCTCCAAGAGAAGCTGCGTTGGATGTATTTTTTGAAAGTTTTCCAGGAAATACGTCGACTGTGTCTTCATCCTTCATCTTGTTTCTGTAAAATTCGGTCATTAGGGTTTGTAACTAGCATCCCTTAATTGTTTAGCTCCAACGTGTCGTGTCAACTTGAAAGATTAACACCTCTGGTATAGATTGGAACAACAAAGCAAACGCCATGTAGTTCTTCTCTTCCGTTTCAGTTCTGGACTCAGCGGATTTCCACGCCTACTTCATGAACTTAACAATCTTCATTTGCATGTCAAACATGGTGTAATTAGAGGAGTTAAACACCAGACACTTGTCAGATGAGAATCGTAGTTCCTTGGATTTTTCCTCAAATCCTTCTTCCTTCTCGTCACCCATGGTTATCTTCTTCTCCGAAACTTCAATGATCTTCAAGCTTCTCCTCATGAACTTACGAACATCAATGATCTTTATGGCTTTGATACCAAATATAGAATCTCGATTATACGAACTCAATGAATAAGAATTTGATAATAAGAATATCTCTCTTATTAATCTCTTAAGTAAAATTTCTCAAAACCTTAAACTCTCAAAATTTTAATCACAAAACTCATAAGTTATGCAACACACTTGCATCTCCTTATATAAGATATCTAATAATCTTTATGAACTTAACATATTATTTTCTTTTTTTCTAATCATTTTCCATAACTCGGAAGGATTAGGTATTTAACTTATTTTTCAAGTTTCAATTTCTTTCAAGCTTTATATACAAATCACTCACATACAAATCATAACAGGGAAAATATCAAACAGATCATTCCACGATTTTTCTATAGTGTTATATTTTTATATATATTTTTTTTTTTACTTTCTAATAACATGTTCTTCTCCTGATCTTTGATCAATATGCTTGATCCATTTTCTCTTGCTGTTGTTATCACTCTTCACAGAGCTTTTAGCCGCAGCCACATGAGCAATTTCTAGACCACCTGAAACCGGAAGAGTCACCTTTCTCACAACTTTCCGGTCACTAAATGCTTTTGTCCAACTGAAACAAGACGTGCTTCTCCGGTAACCGCTTCTGCAGACAACAACAGCTCCTCTGCTACCAAACGCAGCCTTTCTCAAAACGTTTGCTGCAAAATCCTTTTGCTCCCAATCAATTACCAAGAAATCTATTCCTTGTAGCTTTTGCATCGTCTTCTCGGCGTATTCTTCTTCTTCGTCGTTCATAATGATTGTCTCAGGCAAGGTGGAGAAAGACTGTTGTGTCATGGCTTGAAGATAAGCGGTTTCTGATGTTGCGTTTGGTACAATACAAACGTGTCTTGCGTTTGTGTGTTGACATGCTACGTTTAAGCCAACACTTATGGCTATGGTTTCTCCTTCTGACCATGTTTCCACGATTAGAGTCGCGTTCCATCCTGCCGCCATCGCTGCTACTAGCTCCGCCGATCCTGGCGTTCCAAGTTTCTCGCACTGCACAAAGTAATACCCAATAAAACAACAACTTTATAAATGTTAAAAAAAAATGGGCAAAACGTGGAAAGATCAAACATCTTCGTCTTAAATCTATAATGGTACGAAAAAACGTGTAAAGATCAAATCATTCCATCTAGGGAACATGAAGGGGAGATCTGAAGTTTACCAATTTAACGGTGTCGATGTAAGCCTTTGATGCTGTTTCCGGTGACCAAATAAGTTTCATCTTCTTCTTCTTCTTCTGTTTCTTTTGTTTGTGTTTCTTTTAACTTGTTCGTTGGGTCACACAAGAGTCTAGCGTAAAAACTACAAACTATGTCTGCTTTTATAATAACATGAGGGACATAAGAAAAGTATTTGTTTGGATATTTTTTTGGGGGAAAAAGTGTTCCGCGTAACGGTCAGACAATGCCCCCTTATACTTCTCGTTTATTTTGTTATAGCCCATATCTTCTTGAAATTAAAACTTACAACCCACAAGGTTTTTCTCTCCACCAGCCCTAAATCAGAAATCTAATCTAATCTCCACTGGTCGACAAAAAAAAAAAAAAATCTCCACTGAAACTTGTCAAAGTATTTAGTGATCAGGGCACCAGTTATTTTTACTAATTTTATATTCAGTTTAATTTTAATACTTTCACGTTTAAAATTTTGATTATAATGTAGATAGTATGAACATATAACAATTTGAAGTACAGATGCAGAGTGTCATTAATATACCATTTTCTGAAAGCTCTACCAAGGTAAAATATATACATTATTCAGTTATTTGATTATTCAGTTATATATCCGATATATTTAAAAACTAATGTTTTTTCAAGTAACAGTCCAAAATCAAAGTGTCTAATATCTAAAATTTACAGTTGTCAGAAAAAATACAACAATAAATAAAGAAAAAATGTCAACTCAAATCGACCTTGGTCTGTTAACAAAAAAAAAAAGAAAGAGGACTTTGTCTATCCTGTATTTCAAAGTTATGCAGTCGTGACTTCTGAGCATCGACTAGTAACATCCAAAAAATTAACATGGCATGGAAGATAATATATGGGCTGAATCCGTAAGACACCATAAAAGTGGGGTCCATAATTAATTTATACCCAAGATGATTTATTCTTTGTTTCTTTGTCTTGAAGATAGGTTGCGTGCTTTAGATAGTTGACATTAAACATTTTTGTCCAGGAGAATCCGACGTGTGATAGTTTTGGATTTGGATTTGGATTATAACGAAGTTAGACTAATTAATCTCTAATTAGTAGTCGGAACCGACTTAAAATTATAATGTTTTAAGAAATAATATTTCAATTTTCATTGCTTTGGTATACCAATAGATACTAACTATGCCTAATTGAAGTGACTCGGTACTATGTATGCATAAATTTCTAAAATATATTCCACGTACTATGCAGGTTGGTGGTGTTTATTCTTCATTACTTAATCCTTTTTAAAAACAAGATTAAATTTATATGATAAGGTGTTAGTTAATTGGCTTAAGCTAATGATAAATTTCCACCACCCACGTCCTTTTGTTATACTAGAATCAGACCGATTCTTCCGTCGCTGGTTTTGGATTTGGTCGGCAACTCGTTTTGAAGACTAATCAATAAAGTTTATCCCATTCATACACAACTTACAAACCGATTAGGTCAGCATCAAGTATATAGTTTCTTAAGTCGCCGTCACAAAACAGATATAAGTTTCATTCTAAACAAAAAAGTCGGTTAGGTCAGAATCAAAGATTGGAAGACAAGAGCATCCTGTCCATATAAGTTTTAAGATTATTTTTTTTTTGTGCACCCCATATAAGTTTTAAGATTTACATAAACATATATTAATATGAAATATTGATCGAAGTAAATATCTTACGAAATAAGAGATACAGAAGCAACTTGATGTACATAAATATAGTATTTTGTGATATAAGTGCTCATATTACAAACACACACGAATGAACGAAAAACTGCTGTTTTACTTGGTCGTACAGTGTTGTCGTGTTGATGTAAGAAGTTTTTTTATTTTGAACTGGCTTTCACTGATGTAAGATGTTGCATAGGCGTTATTGATGGTTCTAGTTAGTGGATGTTCGTCTCATTTTTGATATTATAGAAAATTATAAGTAACACAAAATAAATAATTTATTATTTATTATTTTTATTTGTACTTGTGACAATTAAAAAATATTCATCTACATTAATATTTAATCGTGAATACCATTGAATACTTAATGAAAACATTGATATATCTTCTAATACTAAAAGGGAAATATCTTTGATGGTCAGCCTATCCACATCACTTTTAAATATCGGCCAATGATGAAGTTTCATTTTGCTAAGTTATAATTGCTTTAGTCGAGACAGAATCTTAACGAGTCTACTTATTATGGGATTTTAATAATTTTTCGTAGTCCAATTTACATATTCCCAATTTACAAAGGTTTGGCCTCTTCCAATTCATCATCTTCGTTGTCGATTCTGCAAATTACCCCTTTTTGGAGTTAATAGAATTACTCTCAATCATTCAACTCACATTACAAGAAAACAACTTTATTACGAGGGCTATTTTCCTAGTTATTTCGTCGTAATGGGCATGTTACGACGAAATAACTACGAATCATGATTCGTTGTAAAACGCTCGTCGTAATGCCTGATTTGTTGTAATTTCGTCGTAAATTTTATAACAAACAAGATTCGTCATAAACGAGTAGGCCCCATTTCGTCGTAAGTGTCTAGTAAAATGGACTCGTAAACTCCTTGTAACATTTCCTAGTAAAACACTCCCTAAAACCTTGTACATTTTACGATGAATTTACATGTCCTAACATGTTAAGTCGTTGCAATATATTACGAGGAATAAACAAGGAATTCCATGTAAAGTAGTTGTAAAATTTACGAGGACTTTACAAGTACTTACTTGTAAATTCCTTGTAAATTTTACGAGGAATAAACAAGGAATTTCATGTAAAGTAGTTGTAAAATTTACGAGGACTTTACAAGTACCTACTTGTAAATTCCTTGTAAATTTTACGAGGAATTTAGATGGAAGTTTTAATAAATAATATATTAAAAAATTATAAATTAAAATTATTTTAAAACATTCAAAATTAAAATTATTTTAAATATAAAAAACTGAATATATATAAAAGTTATAAAGTAGTAGTTAAATTTATAATACAATATCAAAATATTTAAAATAAAAAAAAAACTAAAGTTGGACATTGTCGAAGTAGTTGTTGGAGGTCTCGTTCCCTTCGAGGCTCGTCTACATGAGGCGCTTGTCCGCTGAGATTCCGGTGTCTCTCCTCCAACGCTCTCTGTAGAACAGGGTTTCCAACCGCCATAACATCGAGAAGATCCTCCAGAGATTGCAAACGAAGATCCTAGTAAATTCGTCGTAACATTACAACGAAGTTACCACACGCGTATCTTCTATTACGACGAATCTACCACGTGCGTGTCTTCTATTATGACGAATCTACCATGCGCGTGTTTGGCATTACGGCGAATTTAATAGGACCTTTTACGACGAATTTAATAGGACACATTACGACGAATTTAATAGGCCCATTTACGACGAAACTACCATGCCCGTGTTTTTCATTACGACGAAATTAATAGGAATATATCCAAAACTCTCTAAGTAAAATCCCTAAACCCCAAATCTAAAACTTCACATCTTTATTTCACTCTTCATCCAATTTCCCTTAAATTCTAAGCTCTCATTTTTTGGTGAGAAAATATAAACCCTAAACCCTTAATTATGTTTTAACCGTAAACTTCAATTATATTTTAATACTTTAATTAATTATTTAAAATTCGAATATAAGTTCTAAATTCAACTTAATAACACATAACTGAAGTCTTACACATATTTAAATATTGAAAACATTTGTTTACATTCATTTTGAGTCATTCGAGTCATCATCAACATCAGTACAATGATCATCATCATTTTCACCAAACTCGTCTTCACCTGCTTCATCCGTCATGTCATCGGGAAGATCTTCATATTGAAGGTTTTCCGGATCAATGAGAAGAATGTCATCGGTATGTTGTTCAGGTACTACAACCTCAGTGATACACACTTCTTCTTGCAAAGGTGGTTCTTCTCCAGCAATTATTCGTCCAAGAGGAGTAACTTTGATAGCCGCTAACCAAGTTATTCCGGAATCCCTAAGGCGTGGGTATGAAATGAAGCTAACTTGCCAGGCTTGAGAAGCTAAGGTGATGTGGTCACCTTTGCTACAGGGCCTAAGACCAAATCATGAAACCATACCTGATAGTGTGGATCATCATAATCAACCTACACAAAAGTCATAGCTAGCGTTAGACTCGTAAATATTATACTATAGTGTTTAACATATAAATTTACCTGAGTCTTTAACCATTTGACGAAGTGTTGATCTTTACGTTTCTCCATCTCAGTTGCGGATATTCCTGGTATTGCTTCTTCAACTTGCGTAACAAACAAGCTGCAAAAAAAGATACACAAATATATATAAATTAAATAACTTCAAAACATTAATAGTTTTAATATTTAACTTAAAATAATATATATTAATTACCTTTCAAACGAACGCGTCACTGCATCCTCGTAGTTGAGCAGAATATAAGTGTGGGCACTATGCTTATCATCTTCACTAGACCACTAAACTTCTTTCAATTTACCACCAAATCGTCCAATATGGCAGAAAATATCAGGTACACCGTCAACTGCATATGTTGGGACGACCCCACTATCATCATATCTTCTAGGAATCCTCTTCCTAGTGCGGACTGCTGGTGCGAAGTAGTATGATGTGAAGTGCGATGTTTCTGCACTCAAGCTCCCAACAACTATGGACCCTTCGACTTTTCAAATGTTTCATGGAGCGCTCATAAGGATACATCCATCCATATTGAACAGGTCCACGAAGCAATGCCTCGTACGGGAGGTGGACAACTAGATGTTCCATGACGTCAAAAAATGTAGGAGAAAATATATTCTCTAGGTTGCATATTAAGATCGGAATATTCTCATGGAGTTGTTGCATGTCGTCTTCTTTGAACGTACGTGTGCTTAAGTCCTTGAAGAATGCTCCAATGCCTATATATTACAAAAAATACCCCATATATATCATAGTTAACATATCATAACACATGAATTATTATGTAATAAAAATATTTTACGTGCAAGTGATTCATGTACATTTGTTGGAAGCAGCTCAGCAAAAGCGAATGGAAGTAGTCGTTGCATAAACACATGGCAATCATGATTCTTAATTCCTGAAAACTTTTGACCTTGTTCAACACATCTTGAGAGGTTTGAAACATAACCATCAGGAAACTTCACTTTTGATGCCATCCAGTTGAACAAAGTCGTCTTTGCTTCTAATGACAATCGGAAAATGGGAACTGGAACCTTTCCATTGCTCTTGATATGCAACTCACTTCTCGAGCAAATATTAGATAAGTTAAATCTTGACTTTTTGCTGTCTTTTGTCTTCCCTTGAACATTGAGTATTGTATTCATGATGTTTTCATAAAAATTCTTCTCTATATGCATCACATCGAGGTTGTACCGCAAAAGATGATCCTTCCAGTAAGGCAGCTCCCAAAATATACTTTTATTGTGCCAATTGTGAGTGATTCCATACCCATCAGGCATATTTGTAGGAATATGTCAGTTCCCTCCACGAGGAACTGTTTCCAAAGCTCCATAGTGATCAAGTTATTCTTCAATTTGTTCTCCAGTTAAATATGGAGGAGGACTGTCTCTGACAACTCTTTTGTACCTAAACAATGTCTTGTTTCTTCGGTATGGATGAGTAAAGAGAAGAAATTGACGATGACAATCAAACCAACATGTTTTCCTACCATGCTTCAGTTGAAAAGCATCTGTCATTCCAAGACAATATGGACAAGATAACCTTCCATGTGTTATCCATCCAGAAAGCATCCCGTAAGCAGGAAAGTCACTTATAGTCTATAGCATAACTGCTCTCATCGTAAAATTGTTTTTCAAGGAACAATCATACGTCCTCACTCCTGATGACCATAAGTCCTTCAGCTCTTGTATTAATGGTTGAAGAAAAACATCTTGCGACCGTTTTGGATGCTTTGGACCAGGGACTAATATGGTCAAGAATAGAAATTCTTGTTCCATGCACATCTCCGGTGGGAGGTTGTACGGCGTAAGAATGACTGGCCACAAAGAATATTGTCTACCAGACATTCTAAATGGACTAAATCATTTGTGCATAACCCAAGATAGACATTCTAAATATTTCTAGCGAAATTTGGGTGTACCGTGTTGAAATGTTTCCACGCTCTTGCATCTGACGGATGAGCGATCTCGCCATCCCTTTGGACATGTTCGACATGCCATCTCATCGCTCCAGCAGTCCTCTCAGATTGATATAACATTTTCAACCTATCTGTAATTGGTAGGTACCACATCCTTTGGTACGGTACCCTATTCTTCCCACGTCCTTGTGGTTTGAATCGGGGTTTATTGCAGAAACGACACTCTTCTAACTTCTCATCATCCCTCCAATAGATCATGCAATTGTCGATGCAAACATCTATCATCTCTGAAGGCAACCCAAGACTATAAATCAATTTCTGAATCTCATAATAATATTCAGCAGACACATTGTCTTCTAAAAATACTCTTTAAACAATTTGGCCCATGCATCCATGCAATTCTCAGGTAAATTATGATATGTTTTAATATTCATCATCCTAACTGCTAGAGACAATTTAGAGAGACTTTCTCTACAACCAGGATAGATTGGTTGATTTGCAGCAGCTAACATCTCATAAAACCTTTTCGCATCTAAGTTTGGTTCTTCAACATTTTCACTTTCAGCAGCTATTTTTGTAGTGGTTTCAGGTAAAAATGCATCAGTAATCATGTCATGAACCCTATCATGATCTACCATATTTTCCTCCTCATGGTAACTATATTCATTATGCAAATGATATGGTTCTTGCCTATTACCAGCATCATGAAAGTTACTATTATTACTACTAACTTCATTTCCTCCATAACCTTCTCCATGTTGAAACCAAATATAGTAATGTGGTGTAAAGCCTCTGTTTAATAAATGCTTCCATACAGTTTCACTACGAGCAAATTTTGAATTCTTGCACTTTCGACAAGGACAGAACATCTTACCACTTTCTTGCGTGATCGGCGTACACCCTGCCTGGTAAATGAATGTCTCTAGCCCCCTGAGAAATACATCGGTCACTCTACCGTCAACATCCTTGTGCATATACATCCAACTCCTTAACTCGTAAATATTTCTACCATCCGACATTTTTTTTTTATTCTTTTCTTTTTTTTTTGTTTGTGTGATAAGTTATGAAGAGAATGAACATATATATAGGAAAATTTCAAATTTGGTAGGTGAAGATATAACAACGAATTTACAAGGAAAACCTTAACTAGGCTATTACAAGTACACCACAATGATTTTACAACGAATTTACTTTTCCAAAGCACAGTATAAACACGTTTTCACCAACCATATTATTCGTCGTAATGTCCTTGTAGTTTTACAAGGACATTACGAAGAATGAGAAAATTCGTCGTAATGTCCTTGTAATATTACGAGGAATTATTTTCGTCGTAATATTACAAGGAAATTACAAAGAATATATTGTTCGTCGTAATGTCCTAGTAATGTACTAGTGCGTTTACGACAAAGTATTTTCGTCGTAAACTTTATTTGTTAAGTCCATGTTTTCTTGTAGTGGATCAGTTCTTTACTCCTACTTTGATGAGCCATGCTATCCTTCCACCTCCCTATATGTTTTTAATGTGCTAGATTTAAACTTCTCATGATGTGGTCTACGTACATTCATGGTAAGATGAAACTATTTTTTTATCAATTTAATCTTTTATTTGCATTTAAGTCATGAAGGTAATAATATGCAAAACTTTTTTTTTCTTATTTTTTTTTTAATGAAAAACTAGATTTTCTCCCGCCCTTTTAAGCGTGGAATTTATTTCTACAAAATTGTATTCAATAAAAAAAATTAATATACTTAACTTTCATTTTTTTTTCATATTTTTAATGATTTGAAAGTGTTTTTCTTTTATTAAAAGGATGATTTGAAAGTTATACTGGATTATGTATTTGTAAAGAGTTATAAGTACTTGAATTTTATAATGAGATTAGGTTATAGGGTTGCTTATTTATAGCGTTAGAATAGATCTTGCAAACATAGATTTTGTGTTTATATTAATTTAACATATTTCTAAAATATGGTATATTGTCAAAACGTAGATGTTTTTTTTTATATAAATTATAGTAATTTTCTTGAAGTTTATTGTTACATTTTGAATCTTAACCTTGACATCTTAAAGACAATATGATGTTATAAATGATATTTACATTATTAAATATGGTAAACATTGATGATTATATATATATATATATATATATATATATATATATATATATATATATATATATATATATAATATCATAAGAAGTTACATTGAGAATGATTAATACAAATTTGATAAATAATTTGGTTTTAAAAACAGCTCATTAAACATAATTTAATATCTAGACTGTGAAAATCAATGATTAAGAAAAAGATAATGACCAAAATAGATCTAAAAAGTTTTTGTCCCCAAAATATCACTTAAAGAGAAAAATGACCAAAATAGACTTTATTAAAGTGTGTAAATATACATTTATACCATTTGAGTTAACTAATCTAAACCTTTAGAGCTATGAGGTGAAGTTTTGGAGGTGAGGTCTAAATTTTTTAAAAAAAAAAATCAAAATAAAAAAGTCTATTTGGGTTATTTTTTTCTTAAGGTTTATTTTTGTGACAAAAAAATTCAAAAATATTTATTTGAGAGATTTGTCTTTCAAGAAATCGCTTACAGAAACAATAATTACAAAAAATATACTTAATAAAAGATAATTACTTTTTAATAGGTTTGTGTTAAATGAATTTGCTTTTGGGAACTTGACTGAATAATTACTTGTATCATACTATCAAATTACTTTTTTATTAAATATAGATTCAAATAAATACAATTACATTGGTTCACATACTTAATATATTACATGATAAGAGTATAATATATATATTCCAATCGATATCATATGTAAAATTAATCATATTAAACTGTAGTAGTATAATTATTACAAAGATGAACCGAAACGTCCCTCAAAAAACTATTCATCAGAAAAAGATCAACTTTTTAAGAATATATTGTAGTTATTATATCTATTGATGTATGATATAAAAACCACGTTTCCAAATTTATGAAAGTTGATAGGAAAAATGTTTCGTTTGACAAAAAAAATTTCATTAGAAGGAAAATTTTAACATGAAGATTTTTATTAAAGATATTTTATGGTTTTATATATTACATCTTCAATATTTATTTATACTTTATATTTTCGTACTTAAGTACATACGATAGATACAACACATTAAAGTTTTTAAGATTATATATGAAAAAATTCCATATTTTGTTTTATATTTATATTTTCAAATGATATCTTATCAAGTGTTTATCTAGAATGAATAAAATTATTTGTTTATTAAATATAAGTTCAAATAATTACAATTACGTTGGATCACACAAAAATTTACATACTTTATATACACGGTGACAATATAATATATCCTTTTAAATAGCTATCATATGTAAAAGTAATTATACTAAACTATAGTATAATTATTATAAATATGAATTGAAACGTCTTCGAAAAGACTAGTCATCAGAAAATAATATATCTTTTAAGCATATACTGTAATTATTATATCTATTGATATGTGCAATAAAAACCAAATTTCCAAATCTATGAAAATTGATAGGAGAAATGTTTTTCTTGACAAAAAAGTTTCATTAGAAGGAAAATTTTAAAATGAAGAGTTTTAATTAGTGATATTTTACATTATATACATGAAGAGAATTCATGATGCATATTTAATATAATGTGTCATGTTTATATATATTTTTCTGAAATGCATTTGTGGTTTACAATTAAATAAATATTTTATACAAATAATAATGAAGTTGTTTACTATATCAATTTTGTATTTTTTTTTGTCTGATTTTTGTGACATGATTGAAGAATATTTGAATTTCCATATTAACCTAAATTTGTTTCTTATTTAATTGTGATTTCGTGTTATCCAATTCTATCATTAATATGTATTATAATCTTACCAAATATTATCATGTGATTATAATTATATATTTGGAACATTCTAAACTATATATTAAATATGCCTAAGAATTTTTTAAATATATTTTGTTAATCAATACAATAATATTTAACTATTATAATCAGATTTTAAAAAACTTTATTTTGATTTTTATTTGAATATCGAAAGCTGATTTCACCAAATGAATAAAATGCAAATCTTCAATCAACATGATCGTAAATAATTTAAATTATCTCTTATTAAAAAATAATCAATTAACTAACAAAAAATCATATAGAAAATAGCCTTATAGAGAATAGCCTTATCATGTTGATTGAAGATATGCATTTTATTCATTTGGTGAAATCAGCTTTCTATATTCAAATAAAAACGCTTTATAACTTGGCTGGGTAAGGAAGGAGGTGTACGTTCCAAGGGATGATTCAGAGTGTCAATAGTGATGCAATACGAAGAAGGGTATTATGTATTGGGAGGGTCCAAACTAGTAGGAGTCTCTGAGGGGTTAACAAAAAAAAGAAGGATGAGTCTTATCTTTAGGTTGAGCGCCCTTCCTGTTAGTTATGGCCCACTGAGCATTTGGGCACGTGTCTTGCGATGAACGAGTTGATTACAACAGAGGCAGGTACGCGGCACCCAAGGGTACGTGATAGATACTGGGGTGATTGATCTATCTTGCCTCACCAATTCTACTACTTCTGGCAGAGGTACGATGCAATCAGCTCGGACTTTAAGATGAGCAACTTCAAGGGTGACCATCTTAATAGTGAACTCATAAACTTCAACACGGTGCCAATGAGACCGAATACAAGGCTGATCCCTTCTCTAGTGTAGATATCAAATGGAACACTCTGACATGAGCCCACAGAGGGATAAAGGTCATGGTTGGTGGAGAGACAACAACTGCAGCACTCCATTGAGCAACATAGAATAAGGAAGAACCAATATGCCAAATTTCTTGATCCACTATCTTATTCCGAATGAAATCATTAGGAACTTTTACAAGCATTGAACGCGAAGCAGGACGAAGATGAATTTGGAGCGTAGTTCCTCTGCCCCAAATATGAGTAAGGACACTTTGAATTTGACTGTATGAAGGAGGCTTCCCTGTAAACACTCCCAAAATGTAATCTTGATGAGCCTCTGCTCCTCTTTTGAAGAATTCATCAGGGATTATGAATTGAGGAGTACCTTTAGGTGAGAGACCTGTGTGAGCAAGGCGTTTTAAAGAACAATCAGATCCCATTCTAGCTTTACCAGCCCAAGTATTTCGTTCTTTTTAGTTTTTTGCCGCAGCATCAGATGATTGATTGACTGGAGCGATAGACTCAGTAGGATGATTTTATTAAAACCTAGAACAAGGATGTATACCAAAGGACACATTACTTCTTCCAAACAAGATAGTTTTATTAGAAATCTCTTAGACAATGCTTTTTATTCTCTAGCAATCTCGAAGGAATTGAGCCTACTTTGGGCCATCATTTCATGGGATGATCGGGCCACTGTCCGGGCCGGATTAATAGGTCAGGGTGTGGGCCTGCGCCAATACCATGATAAGTTTCCGGGGCTTCCAACTTAAAATCAATTGGCAATAAGTGGATTGGCCCAATTCCCTTATATATATTACTCAAGTCCCTTACATCTTTCCAATGTGGGATCTTCTCTCTAACAAAGTGAAACCTCTAATCTTTCAATCATTGAAATGAGAACCAGAGAAGGAGAAGCGAAGATTTTACCCGGAAGATCACTGTGAAGGATGAAGCAATCGGCAAGGAGGAGTTACTTGAAGGTCAAGAAATATGTAGCTTAAGACTGAAAGATGCCCATATCAAATTGAGCCTCTATGACCCATATGAATTTCACATTGTGAACCCAAATAAACTAAGTCCCGGCTAGGGAACTTGGCCGGTAATAGAATTATACCAGGTAGTGGAATTAGTTTGTTCGATCACTGATGAATCCTAAAATTTACTCAAAAATAAAGTTTAACGAATATAAGAAATTGATTGAAAAGAAAGCTTGAATTAGAAAAATTATGTTCTGATTAACTATGAAAAATGGATGTTTTATTGATGATATTGAAGATGAATACAAGGAGTACTCGATAACAATAGAGATCATGTATAATCAAAGTATCGTTTTTCTATTGCGAGTTTGGTTTCCCCTTCTTGGCTCCTCCTTTGTCTTTTATAGGTCTTTCCGGCGAATCGTAACGGTGATCCACGGCATGGATCCGTTTCTTTTATGATGGTCTTTAATTACTTTGACCTTCTCGTGTTTCGGTTTGACTTGTTGAGCTGGCTGTACTTTATTTTCATAGGATGGGATGGGCTATAACCTTCATGGACCTTTGTTTCTTCTATGGGCTTTAATGATGATCGATCTTGGGCTTTGCTTCATTTAGATTATGATATCGACTGGGTCCTGAGCGGGGTGAAACCCGACTCTAATAATCAAGATGATCCTCCTCAGATTCGAGGTGCATTCAGCAATTTTAAGCTTTGTCTTTCTGCATGAGATTTTTATTTAGTTGACATTTTGGTTTAGGACTCAATCTGTTCAATGCGATTGGTTTTATTGGTTTAGTTGACACTATAACTCCTCCATAAAATTGAGTTTTCCCGCTAAAACCGCAAAATCGATTTTTTCCCGCCAAAATCGAAAAATCGAGTTTTCCCACCAAAATAGTAACATCGAGGTTTTCCGTCAAAACCGAAAAATCGAGTTTTCTCACCCAAAACAGTAAAATTGAGTTTTCCCGCTAAAACTATAAAATATTTAATCAATTTTTTTTATTTATGTTAATGTATGATATATATATATATATATATATATATATATATATATATATATTTGTAAGAGATAGTATTAAATGTACTCACATAGAATGATAAAGGGTCTCAAAAGAGTTGAAAAAGGTTCAACTATGTTTTATATATTTTGATGGGTTCTAAAAAGGTTAGAGTTCATTTAGGGTTGAACTTAAATTATATTAGGGCCAAGCTGGCTGGGTAACCCTATCTAACAACCCTAGGTATACCAAAGCCACGACGATGACACACATCAAGTTTGACCAGATCGGTATGAAGCCAATGGACCGTACCAATTGAACCATACTACATATTGTTAAAGATTTTTGGTTTGAAACATTTCTTTTATGTACTTGTTTTGTGGTGAAACATGGACCGTTCGATTGAAGGCAAGGACATAGTGTTGGTACACACTAGGTTTCCATCACACACCTTTTCAAGTAGATTATCCGGTTATGCCAACAATAGCTGCTAGATTTGATTTTAAATCGGCCAATTTCTTTGAATCCAATCCAGTTATGAGGTCGCACCCTTCTTTGAAAAATATTTACCGATCTGTAGATCGTTTGCTTCCTCTTGATCAGTTCTGTCTCGTATAGAGTTTAGGCTAGATGAAATGCCCGATTTATCCACATGCTGTTGAAGTTTGTTTACCGCTTTGTACTTTTTTTTTGAACTTTCGTTTTGTAATATTACCAACACGTCCAACAAGTAATTCTTAAAGAAAATTAGCATGAAGTCAATAAACTCTATGCTTAACTGTTTAAGTCTTACTCTATTATCAACTCACTGAAACATTTATAAGTGATCCTTGTTTTACAATTCATATTTAACTTTTAAGTCATCTTTCATATGACATATTTCCACCGTACTCAAAGAAGTTGCTCAAGAGACATGAGCTAAAACATACGTTCAAAGCCTAGAATGTGTGGATAACACCTTAGCCGGTGATCCCACACAGACCAGATAAAAGAAATGTCAGTCATTGAAAACGAAAACGAAACTCATTACAAATAGAGAATTTGAATCACCAACAGATTCTTGAATCACAGACTATAAAGATTCTCGTTCTCAAAATATAAAATATCTCTTTTTCTCTCTTCTCTCTCCTCTCTTGTATCTTATCTTCAGTTTCCTTCCACCTTCTTTCATGGATTGAAACATCTCGTTTCTTCTTCCACCAGATCCACCGGACCCTTTGTCTTTGATTCCTGAACCAACTCTTCAGGATGAAGATTTTCCCCTTTTAGCTGGAAATCTTCTGTCTCTTGCTTCTACCTCTCCAAACTACCCTTCTTTACCTTGGATTTTCAAGAAAAAGGGGGATCAAATTATGGACATCGAGACTTCTCTCAGTCCAATTTCAGCTTCACTCACTGCAGCTGCTGCTATTACTTCTGAAATAGAGATCTCACCACCAGCTAAAGATGCAGCTGTTCATTGTCAACACTAAATACAAGGAAATGGCTCTCATCTCATCACAATATACTACCCTTTCAGCTAAGTCTAAGGACCGTCAGCAAAACGGGGAAACCGGATCTGAATTTTCTGTTCAAAACCCTAGATCTCAACCAACCATTCTTAACCCCGACTCTGATGCTACTACCTCTACGGCTAAGCAAGGTGGTAAGGATGTTTTGTTTGGGTCTTTTGTCCACCCTTTTGAAGCTCTTGCTTCTCCAAAACAACCATCAAATGGTACTCCTTCCAAGGCCACAAAGCCAGGGACCAAGCATCCAGCCTCGCAACCTCCTCTTGACTCCTCAAATCTGTTGAGACCAGATTTGTTAAAGCACGATTTTGAGGTTGAACACAAAGTTGCAAGTCAACACACACTTAAGCGAGTTCGCGGGAACGTTTCTTCTTGTGATGACGTGGTAAGTTTTATGGCTGTAATATGAAGATAACAACAAAATAAGGAAATTACGTCAAAGGGGTTTGAAGATAAAGATAAATCAGGTGGGTTTGAGTTTATCTCAAACACAACTAAGATTAGGAACTCTATAAGCAATATAAAGAGTTTAAGAAGTTTTTTTTTTAAGCTTTGAGAAATTTAAAAACGTGTATGCAAAGTTTGTGAGAAAGGGAGATAGAACGTGAGATTTAATTAGATTGATTGTTTAGAAGATTAGAGATTGATCAGTGACAATTCACGTGTGTGTGAAGGCGTGTAATTCTTATTAAACAGAAACAAGTGTTCTTTGTTTAAGAGATTTCTAATAAAACTATCTTGTTTGGAAGAAGTAATGTGTCCTTTGGTATACATCCTTGTTCTAGGTTTTAATAAAATCATCCTACTGAGTCTATCGCTCCAGTCAATCAATCATTTGATGCTCCAGCAAAAAACTAAAAAGAACGAAATACTTGGGCTGGTAAAGCTAGAATGGGATCTGATGGTTCTTTAAAACGCCTTGCTCACACAGTTCTCTCACCTAAAGGTACTTCTCAAGTCATAATCCCTGATGAATTCTTAAAAAGAGGAGCAGAGGCTCATCGAGATTACATTTTGGGAGTGTTTACAGGGAAGCCTCCTTCATACAGTCAAATTCAAAGTGTCCTTACCCATATTTGGGGCAGAGGAACTACGCTCCAAATTCATCTTCGTCCTGCTTCGCGTTCAATGCTTGTAAAAGTTCCTAATGATTTCATTCGAAATAAGATAGTGGATCAAGAAATTTGGCATATTGGTTCTTCCTTATTCTATGTTGCTCAATGGAGTGCTGCAGTTGCTGTCTCTCCACCAGCCATGACCTCTATCCCTCTGTGGGCTCATGTCAGAGTGTTCCATTTGACATCTACACTAGAGAAGGGATCAGCCTTGTATTCGGTCTCATTGGCACCGTGTTCAAGTTTATGAGTTCACTATTAAGATGGTCAGCCTTGAAGTTGCTCATCTTAAAGTCCGAGCTGATTGCACCGTACCTCTGCCAGAAGTAGTAGAATTGGTGAGGCAAGATAGATCAATCACCCCAGTCTCTATCACGTACCCTTGGGTGCCGCGTACCTGCCTCTGTTGTAATCTACTCGTTCATCGCGAGACACGCTGTCCAAATGCTCAGTGGGCCCTAACTAACAGCAAGGGCGCTCAACCTAAAGATAAGACTCATCCTTCTTTTTTTGTTAACCCCTCGGAGACTCCTACTAGTTTGGAACCTCCCAATACATAATACCTTTCTTCATATTGCATCACTATTGACACTCTGAATCATCCCATGGAACGTACACCTCCTTCCTCACCCATCCAACCTCCACTGGTCTTTGGAGTCAATCATCATCGCAAATCTTCTTCTGGTACTGATCTAGTTGGGAAATCTGATACAGAGTTGGATGAGAGTACTAAGGGGTCTGTTGGACAGGGTCAAGCGATCTCGGTTTCCACTGATGTCACCATTTTTTTCTGCTGGTTCAGCTTCAATCGCTACTTCTCATGCCAATTTTTCATCAGAGAAATTCTCTTTTCAAAAACCATCAAAAAAGCGTAAAGGATCTTTAATCACTCGCACAGGATCTCAGAGAAATTTTCCATTATATCCTCCAGCTAGTGTCCTCACTACAAACACTTTTGCTTGCTTGGAATCCCTGCGACAAGACTTGAATAACTCTTTCTCTTTAGCTGAAAGCCAATTGCCTTCTCTGGGGACTATCTCTGATGGTTTTTTGGTATCCAAAAATTTGATTCTTGGAAATAATCTCCAACCTCAAAATACAGCGGTTCCTGGTTTGTCTTCTTTTACCCCTGATATGGGCTCTTCTCCACTAGAGGAGAAGAATCAACTGTAAAATTTAATGACAGAAAAAAACATTTTTTGGAATATCAGAGGCATTAATGATCATGAAAAGCATAAGGCTTTTATTAGCTGGCTAATATTAATAAAATTACCTTTTGGTACAATTTTGGAAACTCATATAAAGGAGTCTAATCTTATCTGCCTAATGGCATCTATTTGCCCAGGCTGGTATTTTGCTTCTAATCACTCAAAAGAGGATTTGGAAAGCCCCCACGGTGATTTCTATCTTGCATAGCTCTCGGCAATCAATCACTTATAAAGTTACCAATCCAGATGTGCCTTCTTTCACGATCACTGCTGTCTATGTCGCTAACACATCAGAAGAAAGGAGGGATTTATGGGAAACCCTCTCCCAAGTGCAATGCTCATTCTCTTTTCACTTCTCTCCTTGACTAATTGGAGGTGACTTTAACGAAATTTTACATTGTGCAGAACACTCTTCTCCGGATTTCAAATCCATCACTCCTCAGCTGATTGATTTCAGCACCTGCATCCAGACTATTGAAGTCAAAGATCTGCGCTACTACGGTTCTCAATTCACTTGGACCAGTAAGCAATCGACTGACCCAATAGCTAAAAAGCTAGAAAGAGTGTTAATAAACGAGTGCTGGCTTTCTTGTTTCCCTCAGAGTGTTGCTAACTATCAAAATCTGGAGTTCTCTGACCACTCTTCAGCCATAGTCAACTTAAACCCAACTACTTCTTCGGCTGGTACTAAACCGTTTAAGTTCTTTAATTATTTCATGGGCCATATGGATTTCTTGAATATGTTTATAAAGGGATGGGAGGTTACTCATCCAAACAGCTGGTCATTATCCTCACTGATTAAAAAAAAAGGTGCTTCGAAGATTCCTCAACAAGCTTAACAAAACCAATTACTCCCAAATACAAAAGAGAGTTGGTGAAACATCTGAGGTGGTGAGAGATCTTCAAAAAGAAGCTTTATCTTTCCCCTCTGAATCCTCCTTCCTTGTTGAGAAACTTTGTCTTGAAAAGCTGATGCATTTGAGAAAAGTTGAGGAAGCTTACTTTCAGCAAAAGTCTCGGGTCTTGTGGCTCCAACTTGGGGATCAAAACACATGTTATTTTCACAAAATGGTGATTTCCAGAAACTTATTCAATGTTATTCACTCTTTGACTGACCTTAATGGGTTCACGGCTTCTACTCCGACTGATATTGGTCTCTTGGTAGTCTGTCATTTCAAAAGCATCTTGGGGCCATCTTTATCTATTTTAGTCTCGTATCTTCTCTCATCAGTCCACGGAGCCACTCCCTTCAGTTGTTCCTCTACACAAGCTGAATTGTTAGCATTAATACCTTCAGAGGATGACATCATGAGAAATTTTTTCAAGCTTTACCCAAACAAGAGCTCTGGCCCTTATGGCCTTACTTCTAGATTCTATAGTTGCTCATGGCTTATCCTAGTACTTGAAGTTACGACATCAATCAAAATATTCTTCACACAAACCTCCATGCCATCAGGATTAAATTCAACCATCCTAGCTTTTCTCCCAAAGTTTCCAGGTACCACAATCATCAAAGATTACATGCCAATTTCGTGTTGTAATACTATCTACAAGGTTATCTCTAAGCTTCTAGTTGCCAAGATAAAGCCCTTGCTCCCTACTATAATTCTACCTAAGCAGTCAGCTTTTATAAAGGGCCTCCTACTGCTAGAGAATGTTCTATTAGATTCTGAAATTGTGAGCGGAGATCATAGAAATTAAGGTCATAAGCGGCTTACCTTGAAAGTAGATATAGCCAAGGCGTTTGACTATTTGAGTTGGGATTCGTGGCTGCTTGACTCACTGCACTCGACCTTCATCCTCAATTCATTGTGTGGGTTAAAGAATGCTACTCTACTCTTTCTTATTCTGTTGGTATTAATGGCTCCCTCCATGGTTACTTTCGTGGAACAAGGGGTATTCGACAAGGTGATCCCCTCCCGTACATATTTGGATTAGCAATGAATGTTTTATCTCATAAACTCAACTCAGCCGCAGAATCAGGTCTAATAGGCTATCATCCTAGATGCAAGGATTCAAAACTAACTCACATATGCTTTGCGGGCGATCTATTAATCTTCACAGATGGTACTTCTACCTCTATGAAAGGAATAATAGATGTCCTTGCAAACTTTCAAAGCTTATCAGTCCTAGCCATAAGCCCTGAAAAGTCTTGTTTCTTTCCCGTGGGTCTCTCTCCTAATGATATAGCTGAGCTAGTTACTATCTCAGGGGTTTCACAGGGTTTCCTGCCGATGAGATATCTTGGTCTCCTTCTATCCACAAAAAAAAACTTTCATTGCTCAATTGTGAACCTCTGCTGCAAAAAATCAAGTCAAAAATCAACTTATGGACAGAAAAATATCTATCACTAGCAGGAAAGCTTCAACTACTAAGCTTTGTCATATCAAGAATTATAAATTTTGGTGTGCAGCGTTCATACTACCTAAAGCTTGTATTAACCAGATCAATAGTATGTGCTATGCTTACCTCTGGAAGGGATATCTGGAAGGCAAGCATGTTGCGCGAGTTGCTTGGGAAATAGTCACAAATCCAAAGGTTGAGTGTGGCTTGGGACTCAAGGATATACGCGTATGGAACACATCATGTATGTTCAAGCTCCTGTGGATGTTATTCTTCAAAACAAACTCAGTTTGGGTTTCGTGGATACAAGATAACGTCATCAAAGACAACTGTTTTTGGGAGCTAAAGGAAAAACAAACTCACACTTGGTTTTGCAAGAAGCTACTTCGACTGAGGCAAGAATCTTCTCAATGGATTCGATTTACTCATGTAAATGGGAACACTATCAAATTCTGGCACTCCCTTTGGATGCCATTTGGTTTCTTATCATCATATCGGCTCCTCTAGGCCTCGTCAATCAGGAATCCCCCTCTCTTCTTCGATGACAATCTTATGGAATGGCAATTATTGGACCATATCTCCAGCCATATCGCTGATGATGGAACAACTTCATATTTATATGTCAACTATCTCCATGTCTGACTCCATTGATCGTCCGGTTTGGAAATCTGTAGGAATTGGAGACATAAACAACAACAAGTTTGTTATCAACAAAATTTATGACTCAATCAGGATTCCTCGTCCTGAGTTCCCTTTGAATAAAGCAGTCTGGTACACAAAAGGAATTCCAAAGCATAAGACTCTTACCTGAATTTTTTTGCTTAATTGTTGTCCAACTCGAGACCGTTTACTCTCGTGGGGAATCCCGAGAGACCCAACTTGCCTCTTGCGTAACAATCATCCAGAATCTTGTAACCACATCTTCTTCCTCTACAACTTCACTCGAAGTTTCTGGAGGCCGTTGTCTTCGAAGCTTGGTCTTAATCTCCCTTCTGACTCTTGGGATGATACAACTCAAACAATCACAAACCTTTCGGGAACCATCCATTTCAAATTCTTGGTTCGGATTGCTTGGAAGATGGTAATCTATGAAAATTGGCGAGAACGGAACCATCTTCTTCATCGCGGATCATTCAGAGGTCATGACTCTCTGCTATCTCTGATTAATCGGACAATCACAAACAAAATATCCTCTTCCAGGTAGGAAAATCCTGAAGAATCTAGCAAATGCATGGTGCTATGTCTCTCTCTGAATTAGATACTGGAGTTTTTTATTTCTTTATCTACTCTCCTCGGGTTTCTCTTCTCTTTATTTTCAAAGAATGGCACTGAACAGACATTCGAGACGCTATAAAAATCTAGGCCCCACATCTTGGGATACATTTTTATCAAACCGGGAATTACATTATAAGGGTCATCTCCTTTTCATTTTTTTGGGCCAGACCCTTGCAGTCTCCACCTTCGTAATGGGGTTCTCATTATTTTATCACTAGTGTGTTGCTTCTTGTAAACGTAACACCTTGCCACTTTTATATATAAATGCACCAAAGTTTTAGCAAAACAGAACAGAGAATTGGAAACGACCGACAAAGAAAACAATTAAAAAGCATACGTTAATGATTAATGAATTAAGCGTTACGCAACAGTTATAAGTTATTTCTATTTTATATTAAATACATATAATGCTTATAATTTATTTCTATTTAATATTAAATACATATAAACCATTCAGAAATATAATGCAAAACTGTCATATGGCACATTTATAACTATTTCTATTTTATATGCTGATGAGTGTTTTAAAAAGAGTGATTTACACCCAATGTGAGTTTTAAGTTTTTAATTACATTCTAGAACAGTTACAACTACTAAGGTAGTTTTTTTATTGGTTGTTTACACGATTACCCCCACTTTTAATAAACTAAATTTTATTTTTCTTTTTTCAGTTTCCGACTAACTAGGTTTAGTTGGGGGACAACTTTTTGAATTTTAAATTATATAAAATGTTTGTTTCATCTTAAATTATTTCATTTTTTTTCTCTTTAACATTTTTTTCTACTCTCACGGTAATCAAAGAAAAAATAACTTTGAACATAATCAGATTTAGACCTACGAAATCTTTTCCGATCTGAATCATAAAAATCCATAAATTGTCCCCTTCCATCATATGTGGTTTCTCCAACACTTCCGTCGGCCTCTTCTACGCCAATCACACAAGATAGTCCCCTTCCATTATATGTTCTTTCTAATTTTCGTCTCTCCCATTGGATAATAACTACATAAACTCCATGATTCCTCTCGACACAGATTCTTCAAATCTGGGATTTCAGATCGAGCATGAAAAGCATCTCCTAGGCGCGAGATTACATAAACTTCAAATAAGAGGCTTTTTTGGAAATATTCTCGTATGTTTAGTCTTTTAGTTTTGTTGAAATTTTTAATAATATGGTTACTTTCTATTAATTTCTTATGGAGTTTAAGAGAAATTCACATGATTTGGTTTGAAATAAGGTTTGAAATATTTGATTACGTTTATTGAATGTACTTTCTGGTTTTACTTGAGTTAAGCTTTTTGTCTGGTTTATTTTCTAATCAATATGGAAAATGTTTTTTTTTTGTCTAGTCTTAATATATTTATGTTAATTTGGTTACCTTTTATTTGATCCATGATACTATTGTTGGTGACCCTTACAACAAAATTTTATTTTTTCATCAGTTCGTTGAGAATATTGATGAGTGCTTGGTCTTTGAAAACGATTTTGTACGACATTTGCTTCATGACTCTTAAACTCACAATGCCGAGTTGTAAGTCCTACATAGGCGTCATGGTGTCATGAGTGGATGGATCCAACAGAGAAGGATGATCTTTGTTTCAAGCATTCATGTACACTTTATTGGTTTTTAATTTTCTTGATGCAAGACTAATAAAATAATTAAATTATGTAAGAAACATATGACCCATGTGTACAACAAAAAATAGTATCCATGTTTACACTTCTTTCATGTACATCATTTTGATGAGACTACATGTACACCTATTGTTTTTTAAGAAAACAATTCCTAATGCAAAAACCATAGCCAATTAAACCTGGAAACACACAGAAAGTCAACACATTAAAGAAGAGCTATCAAGTTACCTTTCTCTCACTGTGATGTGAATGTGCGGGAACATGGAGGTGCTATTAAGAGTCTTGATGACTTTTTGTCACGTGTACACAATTTCACAACATCTATGTGTACACATATTTACATGTACACACATGAACAACCGTGTTGGTTCGACACTTAAAACCAATCTAATATGGACTCCCTACAATCTATGTGAAATTATCTCTTAAATTAAAGTAAAAAACTTTACATAAGCAGTAAATTCATATGATGAACATTAATATTCCAAAGATGTATTCTTTACAAGGTTCGCATGACATAGAGAAGACAAAATCAATGGGGGGGGGGGGGGGGGGGGGGGGGATTTCTTTGCTTTGAACCTAAAGTATGTGAACCTTGTTGAGAATTTGAAGAAGTTATTTGCTTTCCAATGGGGAAGGTAGTCATTTTTGTGGACAATCGGTACGATGATACCAACACGGAAGTTGTGGGGTAAGTGTGAAGACCCAAATGGAGTTTATGTAAGAAGCTGAGACAAAATACCATGAGATTGGTTGGATTCCCTTTAGCGTTACCGTTGGTGGCATTTGAGGCTATACCATAATTTCTTAACCGGACTGGGGGTTTTGATAGCATCACTTTGTTGGACTTTTCTTGGCAGACGTTGCCACATCATGATGGGATGACTGTGGCTGATGTACGCAAGGCCAAACATGACGTAGGGCTAAATTCCTTCTCTGTGTATTGTGTGTACGAAGACGGAGAGTGTACAGAGTGAAAATGTAGATTCTAAGTGTTAGTTTACATAAGTAGTAGTAAGTGTTTTATGGCTTTGTGGGTGTACAATGTGATGATCGTGTACATGAATAAAAAGCTGAGGAAGTTTACATTGGCACCAATTTTTATTTACAGTGTACATAAGTTGTTGTGGGTGTACAAGATAAGGTCTGTGTACACATGTACAATGGTGGGGGTACGGGTTATTATTAGAAGTAATTTTTATTTTTAAAAGACGGGCTAATTGACAAACAGATTCATGCTTTGGTGAGCTGCTAAGTGATGGAAGAAATAGGAGACCGTCCCGTTGTTGGTGAGTATAATCGGTGCTGTTGTAATAACGATGGCAAGCTCTTCGGTGTTAGGGGGCCAGTAACTCAAGATAGACGGATGAGCGGGATTCGTAAAAGTAAAGAACTCCTTAGCGACATTATTTTTTAATTCAAGCAAGACCATTCCAGCCCTCACGGGTAAAATCCTTGATATCTTCTTTTTATCGATTACAAAATTCCAGAGAGAGTCCACGGAGGTCCACTCTCCAGGAATGACCATACAGTGACCCACCATTGGGGAGTCTGCGAAATGATAAGCAAGTAAATTAGGTTATTGTATAAGCAAAATTTTTGAGTGGGTGTTAGAAAACTAACCTCCTTCTCTGCACCAGTAATCCAAAGCGATGAAGTCAAAGTTGATTAAGGTAAAAAAATTACATAACCAAGGAAAGAAATATCAAAAGGAAGATGATGATGATGTGGCTTTATGAAATGCAGTGAATTTGGACCGTCAATAAAAAAATTGAAAAACAGATCTAGTGGTTTGGAATTGAGATAGATATAAGTCTTATAAAAAAATTCAGAGTTAATATGGACAGTTGAGGTGACAGATAGATATGTGGTGGGGTTAGTTCCCGCCACATAATAGTTTATTTAGTCAGCGGATTAATTATAAATTAACTAGTGTCTTTAGGCAAAAAAGAAACTGTGAGAATAAGTTTCTTGGTAGAATAAATTGTCCTATAGTGTTAATGAAAACTTAAAACTGCCTTATAATATAATTCTTTCTTTTTAAAAGGCACTTTTGCTTCTACATGCAAAGTATTAGTTGTTTATTATTATTATTATTATTATTTATTACTTTTTGGTTAAACGTTAAAGTCTATATTAATGGAGATGCCCCATTTTATAACTAAAACCCATGAAATGTCTCCACTCAAAACCAATCATATATATATACATATAAACCAATGATTATAAAGCATATATATAACAAATATTTACGTTAGAACATCATCTTCAATATATATCTTTATATTTTTCTCTAAATCAAATATCGCTATTATAGAGGTGGATTTATATGCTCCATCATATATATACATATAAGGCAATGAGTATAAGGCGTACATAATAACGAATATTCACGTTAGAACCACTTCAATATATATTTCTATATTTTTCTCTAAATCAAATATTGCTATTATAGAGGTAGATTTATATGCTCCAATATATATGCTTATAATAGAATTTTAGATGAAAATATAAAGAAAACCCACATTTTATTTCTATATTTAGAGATGAGAATATCATTTTCTATATTTATTCTGAAAATTATCTCCAACCACCTCTATTTTTAAAAAAAATAGAAAAATTCTATTATAAAGATGAATTTGCTCCATTATATGCCTCTATAATAGAATATTTCTATTTTAGAAGAAAATACATAGAAATGTTATTTTTTCTAAACATAGAAAAACATGTAGCATTTCTCTATATATTCCTATAAAATGGAAGAACTCTATTATAGAGTTAATACAATGAAACAAAAACTTATCTATAATAGATATCTCTATTTTATAAAATATAAATTGGAGATGCTTCAAATTTATCTCCAACTCACCTTTATTTTCATCTCTATATTTTTCACTTAAATACTAGGGCTTTTTGCAAAAGTAACTCAAAACTTGGAGTCAAACAAAAAACTAAACTTTTCTGTTTGACTCTTTTTTTTTGAGATTTTCACCCCACACATGCATTTATCTACAAAAATGCCATTAACTTTTTTTTTTGGTTTTTCGAAAATAGCTTCTTTACTGTCTCAACCTCATCATCTTCAAGTATTTACAATATTGCCACTACCATGAATAGTTCAACAACCTTGTACAACCTGTTTGGAGCTTTTAATGCCCTTTAATGAATAGTTCAACAACGTTGTACGACCTGTTATGAACTAAAAACAATATTTCTTTCACTTTCTCTCCATATTCATCCAAAAAACTCAAGTTTTTGATTCAAAATATTTTATGGTTGACAGAGCCATATTTCTTTCGTTTTAACTTACGGTTGCTTTCGTTTGAGGTTCTGGGTGGTTGGAGAAGACCATGTGTGCAAACGAAGTCATCTCACCTAGTTTAAGGTACGAATTTGATTTTTTTTCAAGATCTGTTCGCGTAGAAGACTTACTCTTAAGTCATTTGTATGTAGAAGACTTACTGATAAGTCTTCTGGTCAAAACGAAAGACTTAATCTAAGTCGTCCGGCTTTGTTTGTTAAAAAAAAAAACTCGAGACGACTTATATATAAGTTGTCTACGAAAAAGGGCTAGTTTTGCATTTGACCGAATCGTGTCAGATCTTTGACTATTGCTGGACGACTTATAATTCAGTCGTCTCTGAGAAAGTTAAAATTTCAATATTTTATTCAAACTAGACGACTTAAACGTAAGTCGTCCTAGGTTAGTTTTGTAATTGAAAAATAAAACTTGAAATTTAACTTTCTCCAGACGACTTAATTGAAAGTCGTCCAGACAGACGACTTAATTTAAGGTCGTCCGGGTGAAGCAAGGATTGACCAGAAAACTTGGGAAAATTTCTGGACGACTTTGCTTTCCTGGACGACTTGAAATTAAGTCGTCTGGCTGGACGACTTTCAATTAAGTCGTCTGGAGAAAGTTAAATTTCAAGTTTTATTTTTCAGTTACAAAACTAACCAAGGAAGACTTACGTTTAAGTCGTCTAGTTTGAATAAAATATTGAAATTTTAACTTTCTCAGAGATGACTGAATTATAAGTCGTCCAGCAATAGTCAACGATCTGACACGATTCGGTCAAATGCAAAACTAGCCCTTTTTCGTAGACAACTTATATATAAGTCGTCTGGAGTTTTTTTTTTAACAAACAAAGCCGGACGACTTAGAATTAAGTCGTCCCATTTAATTTTCAATTGCAAAAATGACCTCTTTAGACGACTTACCTTTAAGTCTTCTGGACGACTTACTTCTATGTCGTCTGCGGCAATGTTTAGTGAACTTCTTCATTTTCTCTGTGTTTACTAATGTGTTTTATTTTGAATATTTGCAGATGATTCATCAGTTACATGCAGTGTATGGAGAATGGTTGTTGAAAGATTGCCGTTGGGATTTTGTGCTTGATGATCTCAAAGGATCAAGATTGTTTTTATTGAATGAAGATTCACATGCTGAACTTGTTGCAATGGCTCAAGAAGATTATAACCTGGACATGAGAACAGTGACTGTGGATATTAGCTACTCATTACCAGCAGAAATGATGATGGCTCCAGGCAGTCCTCCCATTCATGTTACAAGTGATAGACAAGTTCGAAACTTGCTCGAGATACTCAAAATGCATAGAGTATGTCTTTGTGTATCAAGCCGCAGCAAGGTGGAAACGGTTTCAGAGAAAAGAGAAGAAGCTGGTGAATGATTTGAAGATGTTGGTGATAATGATGAAGCTGGTGAATGGGAAGAAGATGTTGGTGATAATGATGAAGCTGATGAATGTTTTGAAGATGTTGGTGATAATGAGTTTGTTGAAGATGAAAATCAAGATGGGGAGGAGGAAAATGGGGAGGAGGATGATGATAACTCTATTGTTGGTGAAACGGATCAGAATGGTGGGGATTACAGTCTTTATGGAAAGGTTCAAGATGAGGACGAGGAAGATGATGATAATATTTGTTTTGAAGAAATCGAAAAGACATATGGTAAGACAAATGCTATTGAAGGAGGAAAATCGGATGGTACCAGTATCTATGTCAACCAGAGTTTTGTTAGCAAGGATGCACTGCTTTCAGAGCTGCGGTTGGCAGCAGTGAGGGGTAGGTTTTCTTTCAGAATATACAAATCAACGAAAACTCTCCTTGTGGCAACATGTCGGGTTAGCGGTTGTGGATGGAAGATCAGAGCGAGTGTGAAACATGGGACAAACACGTTTTGGGTAACAAAGTATGTGGAAAAACATTTATGCTCAGTGGGAGACCGAATCGCTCAGCGGAGACACTGTACTCCGAAGTATGTTGGTAGTCTTTTCATTGATCGTGTTGGAATCATTGATGGGATAATTCCGCAGCATATCACTAATGCAATGAGGAACATGTTTGGCATGGCGCTTGATTACACCACTTCATACAGAGCACTGTTATATGCACAAACATTGGTGAGAGGATCAGCAGAAGAAGGGTATTCGCGTCTGCCATCATATCTCGAGCAAATCTCCATTGCAAATCCTGATTCTATCACGGCTATAGAACTTGATTCTATGAAAAGATTTAAGTATCTATTTCTCTCTTTTGGAGCTTCTATCAATGGTTTTAAGTATCAGAGAAGAGTCATTGTGGTGGATGGAACTCACCTAAGTGGAAAGTATGGAGGTGTTATGTTAGTTGCAGCCGCACAAGATGGGAATTTTCAGATATTCCCATTGGCTTTTGGGATCGTGGATGCTGAAGATGATCCTTCTTGGGAATGGTTTTTCACAAAATTGGCTAGTTGTATATCTCATGACAAGCCTCTGGTGATAGTCTCCGACCGGCACGCGGCCATTAAAAGTGCGTGTGATAAGGTGTTTCCTTGAGCAACCCGAGGAATATGTTATTATCACCTTCAAGATAACATTGTCAAAAAGTTTAAAGGGAAACACCTCTTGTACTTGGTGAAAGGGGCTGCTTATGCTCACACGGTTTACGATTTTGACCGGTACATGGCTGAGATACGGAGTGCAAACCCGGAACTTGCAACGTATTTGGAGAATGCCGACGCCAGCCTATGGTCAAGGGTTTATTGTAAGGGGAACAGATACAACATAAAAACAAGCAACATCGCTGAATCTATTAATTCTGCACTGAAGCGAGCAAGAGGATTTCTGATTTCGTTCCTGCTGGAGTTCATAAGGGAGAAGTTAGGAAAATGGTATTGGAAAAGGAGACAAGATGCTTTGAGTCTCCCAACTCAACATAGCCGAGGTGTTGAATACTTGCTTGTTGTTCGAACAGAGATAGCGGATACGATGACGGTCCAACCAATTGATGGATGGTGATTCTTTGTGAAAGGTGGCAAAATGGACTGTGTGGTTGATTTGGAACATGCAAAGTGTGATTGTGGTGTCTATGCAGTGGAGAAAATACCTTGCTCTCATGCTATAGCTGCTGGAACACATGTTGGTTTGCATATCTCCACACTTGTATGTCCAGTGTACTCAAAGAATTATTTGTATGCAGGATACTCAGAGAATATATATCCTATCGTGTCACAACATATTGAGGAACGAGAATACTTTCCTCCAGACGTAAAGCGTGGTCCGGGGAGACAGAAGAAATCAAGATGGCAATCTTGGTTGGAGCTATCTAGGATGAGAGGACACAAACCCATGAAGAAACACAAGTCTTATAGATGCTCAAACTGCAAGGAAACTGGCCATACGAAACAAAAATGTACACAACCAGTTGACTAGTCGTCCAGACGACCTTCTACTAAGTCGTCCAGACGACCTTCTACTAAGTCGTCCAGTGTATTTTATTTTTAGACGACCTTCTACTAAGTCGTCCAGTGTATGACATTTTTAGACTACCTTCTACTAAGTCATCCAGTGTATTTTATAAAATTTAGACGACCTTCTACTGAAAGTCTTCCATCTAAAAGACCTTCCAGACGACTTAACTATAAGTCGTCTAGCTGGAAAACCTTCCAGACGACTTAATATAAGTCGTCCAGCTGGAAAACCTTCCAGACGACTTAACTGTAAGTCGTCCAGCTGGAAAACCTTCCAGACGAATTAACTGTAAGTCGTCCAGCTAAAAAACTTATGTGATTTTTGTTTGTCTTTTGTTGTATTTCTTTTGAGCCTAGAATAAATACAAATCGTTATAAAATCAAGTTCAAATACAAAGACTGAAAGTGAGTCAATTGACTTGATTGTTATTAACAGAGAATGAGTTACATATATAGGAGACATAGTTAGAAGTAAGTTAGATTCTCCTAGATCACAGGGGATTTACAAAGACAAGTTCAAATGCCCACGAATTTTACAGGGGATTTACAAAGACAAGTTCTAATCATACATGCCCACGAACTTATCACCATCCTGGTTTTCTTTCAAATGCAGATCACCAAGCTCCGTAAATAAATCCACCGCCATCTTATCCCTCATATACTTCGCGTTGGACCTAGCAAAGTCTCTTTCGTTAAAGGGGACCCCAAGAGCATGACATTCAATGTACTTTAGAGCGTACACGCCACAATCACCATTGTTGGCCGTGGGTACATTTCCATGTCTCTCATATGTGTATGGCTCCAACCCGTATGTGACCCATAGTTCGTCGGTGGCAGCGCACTCAACAAGCAGATAAGGGACCATCTCGAGAAAAGGCTGCATTATCTCATCCCATGCTTCTGCTGCCGTAGCTGAAGGTATGCTGTCCCAGACGACTATGTGCCTCTTAGGGATCGATATCCAAATAGCAACCCAATGAGTGTTGTCCAAGTTCACTGGCACATAGATATCATCAATGTCCTCCCCCCACACCTTGTTTGATTGGCAAAATGATGGTATTGATCCGTCATAATAATTCCACGCCCCACCAGGTAGCATTCTTCCTAAACCTCTGCGATCGGGTTCCGATAATTTGAATCTCGGATAGTGGTCTCTCCAAGTTTGGGAAAAGTTGTGATCCAGGAAGCACATTCGCTCGCTCCTGAAACCTTGTGGGTTCTCCTGATACCTTTGCCTCAGCAAATTAATCCAAGCATCTATATGCTGCATATAAAATAATACAAGTTAGAAGATACCAGACGACTTATATTTACCAGACGACTTAAATATAAGTCGTCTGGAAAGTCGTCCACCTAGACGACTTATCTTTAAGTCGTCTGGTAAATATAAGTCGTCTGGAAAGTCGTCTACTTGGACGACTTTGTAGACGACTTATATTTACCAGACGACTTAAATATAAGTCGTCTACTTGGACGACTTTGTAGACGACCTATATTTAAGTCCAGACGAAAAAGATACAAGATAAGCAGAAGACTTACGCAGTCTTCCAGCCATGCTTTGGCTGTCCGGAGGGTGTGATACCACTAAGTTGGTGATGTACGCGGTTTGTCTTCCTTCTTAGTGAAATAATGACTGCAAACAAAAAAGCAATCAGTTTTGGTAGACTAAATCAAGCTATTATGGGTAAAGCAATCACTTACGGATCAGTTTACTAAGTCGTCCAGTTGGAAGACTTTCCAGACGACTTAAATTACAAGTCTTCCAGTAGAAAAATTTAAAGCAGACCTGATTAGTCGCAGAAGGAGTACTCGTCATTGCGGTTATAGATCTGCAAAAATAAACGTGAAACGGTGAGAATGAGTAAATTGATAGAGACAACGTTTTATGTTAAACGGCGCTAGTGTTTAGAGGAAGCGACGGTTTGTTCAGAAATAGTGGAAGCGGCGGCGCTAGGGTTTAGAGGAAGCGGCGGCGCTAGGGTTTAGAAGAAGCGGTGGCGCTAGTGTTTAGAGGAAGCGGCGGTGAGAACGGTGAGAATGAAGTGAGATAGATAGCCGATGTTGAGAACGATGGTTTGTTCAGAAATAGTGGGAATTCAAATCGCCTTTGATATCGCCTTTGAGAGAGAACTGTTAGGGTTTTCGCGAAAAATTAACAAAAAAAAAATCACCTTATATATTGGGTAAATAATCCGGTTAGCTTTAAAAGTATAGTGGTAAAATTTAAGGTTTGGTCTGGTTTAGACGACTTACAAATAAGTCGTCTGGCGGATAATGTACATCAGACGACTTAATATTTAGTCGTCTGTGAATATTTAGTCTTCCGTTTACAGACGACTAAATATTAAGTCGTCTGACAAATCTTCCGGCTGGATGACTTTCCAGACGACTTAATTATTAGTCGTCTACTAAGACCATCCACAATGGTGTTACCATGGTTTGTACATAGAGGAAAAAGGAGTTGTAGTTATAAAAGTTGATCATCCATTACAACTCATAGGTTTAAAAACATTTTGAAACAAGGGGACAACAACATAGAAGTCATCCATTACAAGTCCGCTAGAAGCATATTACAATAAGACAATAGCAAGACAAACATCCATCATTTAGGAAGAGACGAGGAAGTTGAGGCACCATCCGCAGCATCATCCCCTTGAGGAGGTGTATACTGAATCTCAGTACCACTACGACTGAAAGGAGTCACATGAAATACCATGTCTCCTTCCTTTTTGAACACGAGAATGTCACCGATGCAAAGGGAGTGTGTTTGGGCGAAGGCTTCCCAACCATCGGTGAGTCTTCTTCCTTCTTGTATAACTTCCCAAGTTTGGTGTGAAGCGTCCGACCGTAGTGTCCATTTTCCTTCGTTCGGCTTGCCTTGTACGTGTTTTGAGTAGAAGGCAAGTGGTATTGTCTACAAGTCAACAAAGGAGAAGATAAGCAAAGGAAATAAACAGAGGAGAAATAGAGAGCGTGTGTATACCACGCCACAGTCAAAACCAGGAAGCAGAGGCTTCAAGAAGTGAGATTCATGCTGATTCGCCATCTGCAAAAAAGAAACGAATTGGAAACATTTTAATTCTAAGTCGTCTGGGTCGTCCACCTGAAAGACTTAGATTAAGTCGTCTGGGTCGTCCACCTGGAAGACTTTCCAGACGACTTAATTATAAGTCTACCAAGACTTCCAGTAGAACATTTGAAAGCTGACCAGACGAATGAGAGGAGAACAACATCCAACCTAACTAGACCACAAATCGATTGAAATCCCCAATCTTTGAAACCCTAATTTGAAATGAAAATATCCACAAATTGCTTGAAATCACAAATCGTAACCGTAAAATGAGAGGAAAACAACATCCAACCTAACTAAACAACAAAGGAAGCGGCGGCGCTAGGGTTTAGAAGAAGCGGCGGCGCTAGTGTTTAGAGGAAGCGGCGGTGAGAACGGTGAGAATGAAGTGAGATAGATAGCCGACGTTGAGAACAATGGTTTGTTCGGAAATAGTGGGAACTCGAAATCGCCTTTGATATCACCTTTGAGAGAGAACTGTTAGGGTTTTTGAGAAAAATTAACACAAAAAAAATCACCGTATATATTGGGTAAATAATCCGGTTAGCTTTAAAAGTACAGTGGAAAAATTTAAGGTTTGGTCCGGTTTAGACGACTTATTTGTAAGTCGTCTGGCGGATAATGTACATCAGACGACTTAATATTTAGTCATCCGTTTGCAGACGACTAAATGTTAAGTCGTCCTAGACCCTAAAATGAAACCCTAAACTAAAATGACTAAATTAACTAACTAATTACGTTATAAAATCAAATTATACTTCAATACTGTTTACTATACACAGAAATGAACACGCTTAGGTAATTTTTAAATTTTTCAAAAACGGTTTTAATGCTTTCCAAAATCTAACCCTAAGAACACATACAATACTACAACATATGTTGATGAAACATAAACTAAAGAATATCATGACTCATTACTTTCACTCATCTATGCTGAAAACAATTGAAATTTGTTATATATTAATTTATATCTCTTAAGACATATGTTAATTACATAATTCCCATTTTTCACTTATCAAAATATTTTTTACAAAAATTTTAAATTATGTTTAAGAATAACTGTCCAGACGACTTTAAGTTAAGTCGTCTGGACGACTTATTTTCAAGTCATCTGAACAGACGACTTGCGAGGGTTAGAAACGTAAAAAAAAATCCGTTTTTTTGTTTGTTCACAAGGGGATAGTTGTAATTTCAATAGCATTTTAAGTTACTTTTGCCTTTGACCCAAGTTTGGGTATTCTTTTGGGTTTGACTCCAAGTTTTGAGTCACATTTGGCAATTCTCTCTAAATACTAAACTCTGTTATATAGATAAATTTGCTCCGATGTATGATTCTATAATAGGATTCTTGTATTTTTTATAGGAAAATATAGAAGCATATTATTTTCATTTCTAAATATATATACAACATTCCTCTATATTTGCCTCTAAAATAGAAGAAATTTATTATAGAGTTATACATTGAAACAAAAGCATCTCTATAATAGAGATCTTTATGTAAAAAAACAATATATAAATATACATTGGAAATACTCTACAAATATAAGAACTCTAAAGAAATTGCTTAAAATATTTTAAGATGGGTACTAATGTTCAAAATTACACTTAATCAAAATACCTTAACATTTGTATTTAGGTTTTATTGATTATTGTTTAAATTAGGATTTAATCTTTAGGAGACGAGGTTGAATTTATAAACTTCTACATATATTTTATAAATTATTTTAAAAGATTTATAAATGATTTAAAAGATTAATTTTTATAAAAAATAATATATTCATGAAAATGATTATAATTTAAGTATAAATTTTAAAAAATGGTATAAAATTTGTGGTAAGTTAAAGATTCCCCCGGAACTCTATTGTAGAGATATTCATCGGAGCAAGTCCATCTCTATAATTAAAAAAACAATATTTAGGAAAAATACATATGGATGAAAATAGAGGTGGATTGGGAATAATTTTAGAAGTATTTAAATAAAGATAAATTTTCTATAATAGCATTAATATTTTATCACAAATATAACACACAAGGGTAAAATGACCAAAATGTTACATTTAAAAGGTAAAAAACATTTATACTTCTATTATTTTAAAAGTATTCAAAATTTTAAAAAAAAACTAAAAAAAATGAAATAAAATTTTGATATTGAAAAAATTAAAAAATTTATTTAATTATTTATTTATTCATATATATATAAGTAAAATTGAAATTTCATTTACTTCTTTAACGAAACTTCTTTTTGATTATTTTCTTTAGTGTGAGCTCGTTTAATAAAAATAACTCATTTTAAGATTTTTTGGAAAATTTGCCCTTAGATAAATTATAAGTTAATTATTGAAGAAATTAAAAAATAGTGGGCCACATGTCATATATAAGCACGTTCTGCGTCCGCCCTGTACCTATCAGTAAAATAAAATTAGCACGTTTTAAAGAGCATTTTATAGAATAAATGATCTTAAATTTAATTGGATTTCAGCCATTATAAAAATTGCAGTTTTATACTGTAGAAAGTTTGATTCTCTTGGTTGGTTTATGACAAAAAAAAAAGGAAAAAGATTCTCTTGGTTGGTGAGCTTAAATAAGTGACAACTGTTTTATTTTTCTTCGAAATTCACTTTCGATTGATTCAATCATTTTGTCATGAGTTCCATTTTGTCAAACGTCCTTCCTGCTCCAGAAGATCCTGTTCTCAGTGTACATACTTTCAGTTTAATGATCTTCATCCATCTTACTTTTTCTGTTGCTTCTATCCATTCTGCGATTTTATAAAAGAGTTGATCCTTTGTTATTGAATGGTCTTAATCTTATTTGTATGGTCACCAAAACAGGTTATTTTTGCTTGTAGAGATGATCCTTGTCCAGTTAAGTTGAATTTGAGCGCCGGTGCCTATCGAACAGAGGTAACTTTTAATTTTTTTCTGTCTAAGTTTTTATGGATCTTCCGTTATTGTATTAACCTCACTGGGTTATTATGTTTTATTTAATTGTCTAAAGGAAGGAAAGCCTCTGGTTCTTGAGGTGGTGAAAAGAGCAGAGCAACAGTTAGCGAATGACATCATGTAAGTTAGATACTCATTAGTAATATAGAAAGACTTTGATTCTTTCAGGAAAAAATAGCCACTTTCTTGAAATATTTATTTTTACAGTTTCTCATAAAGTATTTTGTGTGTTTTCTTTTAGATTTACAATTAACACTTCAATTAAATTTTTATGACTGTGGGTTCATAATTTTCTGATAGTAATTGATTAGCTTTTTTTTGTTGCCTTAAGGTCTTGTGACAAGGGATATCTCCCAATGGATGGACTTGCTGATTTTAACAAATTGAGCGCCAAGCTAATCTTAGGTGATGATAGGTAATATATTATCTACTAGTATTATTTTCCCTCATCTTCTTAAATCTTTAATTAATCCGAGGTTTGAAAGGCTTTTTCCAACTTCTCTAAATCTTTTTTCATTTTACAATTAAAGATTGTTTTGATATTTGGGCAGTCATGCAGTGGAAGAGAAAAGAGTTGTTACTATCCAGTGTTTGTCTGGTACTGGTTCTTTGAGAGTCGGAGCTGACTTTCTAGCAAAACAACACCAACAAGTAAACATTCTTCACTTATTTATTTAGCTATGTTAATGGCCATAAGAGTTTGGTAATAACATTTCAGAAAGAGATGCCAAAGGAATAATCCAAATTTTCGATGATTTTTGTTCACAAATAAAAAAAATTGCTATGTAAATTGTAACATATTTTATCAGGAATTCTTGTAATATATATATTTTTTTTTTGAAAAAGAACTCTTGTAATATTTTCCATCGTCATACTTGTCATTACTTTCAGCGTGTAGTTTTCGTTCCAAACCCAACTTGGGGGAACCATCCCCTTATCTTCACAGTGGCGGGTTTGTCTGTAGAGTATTTCCGTTACTATGATCCGCAAACCCGAGGACTCGACTTCGATGGTTGTTTTTTTTTTTTGACGTCCATACTGATATTATGTTACCAATCATATTTTAAAATAAAGACCTGATTATAAATAAGGCATGCTCGAGGATCTTGGTAGTGCACCGTCTGGAGCTATAGTGGTATTGCAATCTTGTGCACATAACCCCACAGGAATCGACCCAACCCTGGAACAATGGGAACAGATTCGACAAATCGTGAGATCTAAAGGCTTATTACCCTTCTTTGATAATGCATATCAGGTAAGGCATACAATTTACCTTTGCTTTGTTCTAGAAAGAAAAGAATGAAAAGTTATATTATAGTTGTTGTTTTTTTCTTTAAGCAGTATTAACGATTCTTGTTAGTTCATAAAACTAACACCATGCTCACACACATATGTTATATTCATACAAAAATGTATGTGCTTGTCCGACACTATTAGAGATTTTAGGTTCAATAATGAAAAGCGACATGACTCTCTTTTTCATCTTAATTTTCAGGGTTTTGCAAGTGGTAGCCTTGACTCAGATGCACAATCGGTTCGTATGTTTGTTGCTGATGGAGGTGAATGTTTGATCGCTCAAAGTTTTGCCAAAAACATGGGTCTTTATGGAGAGCGTGTTGGTGCTCTTACCATTGTAAGCAACAAAACTTCTCACTTAAACACACAAACGAAAGTATAACCTACATAGTAAAGCATTTTGGAAAGTGTAAATGTAATCCTATTGGGTCTAATGTGAAGGTATGCACCTCAGAAGACGTGGCTAGGAAAGTAAAGAGCCAACTGCTACCTATTGTGAGAACTATGTATCTTAGCCCACCTATTCATGGAGCATCCATTGTTACCACAATTCTTAAAAACAGGTAGGCTTTATACCTATATATATGCAGGAGTAATAAGAATTATTAACTATGCCCAAAATTTATTGGCAGTGATATGTACAAGGACTGGACCATAGAGCTGAAAGGCATGGCTGACCGCATCATTAGCATGCGCCACCAGTTATTTGAAGCTATTCAGGCTAGAGGTTTGGTTTAGTGCTTTTTATTTTCCTCAAAACTTCCGTTTATTGAATCATTCATAAGTTCCAATTTGTACCATTTTGTTCTTGCAGGCACACCTGGTGATTGGAGTCACATTATCAAACAGATTGGGATGTTTTCTTTTACAGGATTGAATGAGAAGCAAGTTCGCTGGATGGCCAAAGAATATCACATTTACATGACTTATGATGGGTAAGTGAAATATTTCCTCTTCAAATGTTTGTACAGTACTCAGATAATTATTAGATCAAGAGAAAAGGATCCAAGAGAATTATTTACAAGTCTCTTATTTTTTCTAACTACATGAGCTAAGATAGTTGCTTAAAAATATATGTATATGAACAAAACATAAGTGAATAATGTCATTGAACTTATTCCCCTGTAACTTAGTGCTCATCTGTTTGTAACTGAATATTGTTTTCTATTTACTGACATTTACAAGTGCTTGTAAATGAGCTAGATGTTAAATTTATTTGTCCATTTAGAGCTTATCGTTTATAGTGAGGACTGTGTATTGCAGGAGGATAAGCATTGCAAGTCTAAGTTCAAAGACAGTGCCTCAACTTGCTGATGCTATACATGCTGCAATTACCCGCATTCCCTAATCTAGGGATTCTGTTCTTTGTTGCTTTACAAATAAATTGGTTAAAAACAGTGTTTGGAGTTCTTGGTTTACATTTCATAAGCGAAAACAAAGAAGCATAATATGGATCTGTTTGTTTCACCATCTAGTTCATCCATTTATATGTCCATCAATATTTTATGAGACTGTTTGTTTGTCTATCTATTGATTCACCTAGATGAATCATCTAAATGAACATATGTTTTTTTTTCCATTTCTTTTCATATGAGTTTAGTAAACAAATTACTAAAATACTTTTGATTTAATCATATTTTATTTTGTTTCACTATTAATTTTTATTTATTATCTAAAATATAATTATTTTAAAATATAGGTTTGGAAGAATATTTTTTTTCGTTTTTGACGGGAAAGTACGTTTTCCGGTTTTAGCGAGAAAATACGGTTTTCATTTTCTTTCTTTTTTTTTTTTTGGGGGGGGGACATACTTTTCGTTTTTGGCGGGAAAATGCGCTTGACGGGTTTTGGCAGGAAAATGTGTTTTTGCGATTTTGGCGGGAAAATATGATTTTGTGAGCTTTAGTGGGACAATGCATTTTGCGTTTTTGAAAATGATATTTTGCATTTTTGGTGGAAAAATGCATTTTAAAGGTTTTGGCGGGAAAATATGTTTTGCATTTTTGGCTAAAAAAATTGTTTTATGGGTTTTGGCCGGAAAATGTATTTTGTGGTTTTGGCGGAAAAATGCATTTTGTAGGTTTTGGCAGGAAAATGCGTTTTTGTGTTCTTGGCGGGAAAATACGTTTTGCGGGTTTTATCGGGCAAATAAGTTTTGTGCATTTTTGGCGGAAAAATGTGTTTTGTGGGTTTTGTCGGGAAAATGCATTTTGGCGAGAAAATGTGGTTTTGTGTGTTTTTATGGAAAAATGCATTTTTTGGGTGTAATTTCCTTTTTTCCTGATGGACTGCTAAACCGAATAAAATAAGGATTGTGTTGTAAAAGTACCGAGGGGAATGTATTTATTCTTTTTGATAATCGAATAAGAGGTTCCCTTTATATATGGGTTACAAATAGACTGTCATAAGATAAATGGAAAGATAACAATTCTTAATCCAACAAGGAAAAGTAAAACACAAAACCATAGAGAAAAGGAAAGATCATAGCCGGCTGGTTTAGTCTTGGTTGGACCTGGTCCGGTTCTATCTTGGTCGGCTGGTTCAATCAATATGTACTTTATGGTTATTGCATTCACATCAAATGGTTTATAACACTTCCCCTTGGATGTTATAACCATATAGAGTTGTAATACGTTTGGTATGTTGCCTCATTAAAACCTCACATGTAAAACCCTATTGGGATAAAACCATGGTCAGGAAAAAGAGTACAACCGTATTACTCCCCCTGATGAATGCATCACTGAAGGTCTCTTAACCGACGCATTCCAATCTGATGTATAAGTTTCTTCAATGTAGAAGTCGGTAATGCCTTAGTGAACAAATCGGCTGAACTCTTACTTGAACCACTTGGACTTCCTTGGCTTTCTGTAACTCGTGGGTAAAGAAGAACTTGGTCAAAATGTGCTTCGTCCTGTCCCCTTTGATGTAACCATCTTTGAGCTAAGCAATGCACGCTGCATTGTCTTCATAAATCACGGTTGGTACTTTTTCTTCAGACATCCCACAATCAACTCGGATATGTTGAGTCATTGACCTCAACCATACACACTCACGGCTTTCCTCATGTATTGCCAAAATCTCGGTCTGGTTAGATTATGTGGCCGAGATAGTCAATTGGTGACAGCTTCTCTGTGGGAGTGTTGTTAAAGGGCGAGGTCTTGGGTTCGAGTAACGCCAAGCGCACCAATAACCCACCTGTGAGCCGAGGCCTAGGGTGAATTCAGGCAGGTTGTATCACAGGGGAGGGGTTAGGGTCGGTGCACTGCAGGGCCGGCTGATCCGCCCAGTTGTGGGGTAGGCCGTTATATAAAAGTCTTTGTGACAGCCCTCCCCGTGGGATCCAGCTGGCGCTGCAGCGCATCGACCCTAACCCCTCCCCTGTGATACAACCTGCCCGAAATCACCCCTAGGCCTCGGCTCACAGGTGGGTTATTGGTGCGCTTGGCGCTACTCGAACCCAAGACCTCACCCTTTAACAGCACTCCTACAGAGAAGCTGTCACCAATTGAAGCCATGATATGGTCGTACCACCATGTGTGAAAACATACCATGTCTGTGAACGAGCATTGTGTGGATCAGATAGATAACCTGCATTAGCAAAACCAACTAAACTTTCTTTGTTATTGTTAGTATAAAACAAACCTAAATCTTTAGTTCCTTGTAAATAACGAAGAACATGTTTAATCCCGTCCCAGTGCCTTTTGGTCGAACAAGAACTAAACCTAGATAGTAGGTTCACGACAAATGATATATCAGGCCGTGTATGAGTTGCCAAATACATTAATGCTCCAATGACACTGAGATATGGCACTTCGGGACCAAGGACATCCTCACCAACCATCTTGGGACGAAATGGGTCAGTGTCCAGACCGAGGGATCTCACGACCATAGGGCTAGATAGTGGGTGAGACTCGGCCATGTTAAATCTCTTGAGTATCTTTCCTGTATATGCCATTTGATGCACAAGGATTCCATCATTTCTATACTCAATTTAAAACCCCATAAAAAATTTCGTTTTGCCTAGGTCTTTCATTTCGAATTCTTTCTTTAGATATTCAATTGTTTAGGCGATCTCTCCAGAGGTTCCAATGATGTTTAAATCATCAACATACACTGCTATAATCACAAAGCCCTTATTTTCGAATTTCTTTATGAATATGCATGGACTGATTGGATTATTTCTATATCCTTCTTTCACTAGGTACTCACTCAATCTATTGTACCACATCCGGCCGGATTGTTTCAATTCATATAGTGATTTGTTCAACTTTATGCAGTGTTGATCTCGAGAGCTCTCTTTGTTTTTCAATTCAATACCCTCTGGGATCTTCATATAGATGTCATTATCCAGTGGACCATATAAGTATACGGTTACAACATCCATTAACCGCAAATTTAAGTTTTTTCTTATGGCCAGACTTATCAGGAATCTAAAAGTCGTTGCATCCACCACATGGGAATATGTTTCCTCATAATCGATTTCTGGTCTTTGTGTGAATCCTTGTGCAACGAGTCGTGCTTTATATCTCAAAACCTCGCCATGTTCATTTCTTTTCCTCACAAAGACCCCTTTGTGTCCAAATGGTTTCACATCATATGGTGTTTAGATTATAGGACTGAAAACACCTCTTTTCTTTAATGAATTCAACTCCACGTTTATGGCTTCTTCCACTTAAGCCAATCTGATCTTTGCATGCATTCATATATAGACGTGGGTTCATGATCCTCATTATCCATAAGTTCAAGTGCTACTTTATATGCAAATATATCATTGATGTCGACATCTTTTTTATTCCATTTCATTCCAAACAAGACATAGATTATCGAGATCTCATCATTATCTGGACCGTCAGTACCATGAAACAAGGTGTCCCGAGCATAATTGGTCGGTACGAATGGACCATCAACCATGGTTTGTACGTCTAGACCGTCGATCATGGTTGGTACGTCCGGACCATCGACCACGTATGAGGACGTCTGGTCGGGTTCAATCGTACCTCAGGTAAGGTCGGCCATTTCCTTGTCTGGGGTTCCGACCTCGGTTACACCTTTCTTTTTTCGAGGTTGTTTATATTTGGAACCAATTGGTCTACCACGTTTGAGACGTGCCATGGATTCATTAGCCACTTGACTGTGTCCCATTTGGACATCTATTTTAATAGGTGCATTAGCATCTGCTATATGTGACTTAGTCACTATGTTCGGGTTAGAAAAAGGAATCTAGCAATTGATTAGCTAGCTTTTGCAAATGAATTATTTTCTGGACCTCAAGATCGCACACTTGAGTCTGAGGATCTTGCCATGCCATGTTAAGGATGTTTGATTCCATGAAAGTTCTTTCATTTCTTTTATTTCCTTTACGAGATTTTGATCTCCCCCTAATGTTGGAAGTTTGGATTCATTGAAATGACAATCCGCATACCTGGCCTTAAATAAATCACCTGTAGTTGGCTCAAAGTATTTTATAATCATGGGATAATCAAATCCAACATATATTCTCATCCTCCTTTGAGGTCCCATCTTTGTTCTCTGTGGTGGAGCAATTGGAACATAAACAGAACAACCAAATGTTTTGAGATGAGAGATATATGGCTCCCGACCCGTTAGTAATTGTGATGGGGAATATTTGTGTTCACTTGATGGTCTGATGCGTATAAGCTCAAACGCATGAAGGACCGCATGTCCCCATGCTGAAACCAGCAGTCTCTACGTCATGAGTAATGGTATGGCTATGAGTTGTATGCGTTTTATAAATGATTCGGCTAAACCGTTCTGTGTATGTACATGTGCCACGGAGTGTTCCACAGTCACCCCCATGGACATACAGTAATCATTAAACGCTTGGAAAGTGAATTCACCAGCATTATCAAGACGTATAGTCTTCAAAGGAAAAACTGGAATATGAGCTCGTAATCGAATTATCTGAGCGAGCAATCTTGCAAATGCCAAGTTACGGGTCGACAGTAGGCACACATGCGACCATCTGGTCGATGCATCTATAAGGACCATGAAATATCAAAATGTCCCACAAGGTGGGTGAATTGGTCCACAAATGTCGCCATGAATCCTTTCCAGAAAGTTTATTGATTCCTTTGTCACCTTAACTGGTGATGGCTTAACGATAGGTTTCCCTTGTGAACAAGATACACACGTTAAGTGTTTAGGGATAATTCGTTTTTATTTAAGTGTATGGCCTCTGGTGTTTGATATCAGCTTATGCATCATGATCGAACCGGGATGGCCAAGCCGGTTGTGCCATAAAGTGAAATTTTCGATGGATGTTTTATTAAACGTTGCATTGGCCTCAATCATACTGAATTTAGCTTGGTATAGTCCAGTAGATAGTGCAGGTAAGGATTCTAATACTTTCTTATGCCCTTGGGCGGTCTCAATAATCTGAAGGAACTCTTTATTTCCTTTGCCCTTAGTCTTAATATCATATCCATTCATTTGACTGTCTTTGAAGCTTAATAGACTTCTTTTAGAACTAGATGAATATAAGGCATCTGATATTTCTAGATGCGTACCCATGGGCAATAATATGCTTGCTTGGTCGTGGCCTTCTGTGAGACTAGATATACCCGCAATTGTGGAAATATTGGCCTTTTTAAGAATTAGGTTTATGAAGTATTTATTGTCTCTTAGGACCGTGTGGCTCGATCCACTGTCCACTACAAATACATCCTTGTTATCGGTCATTTCTAAAACAAGATTCATAGGATGATATTTAGAGACTTCATATAAATTATTCATTAAGTCAAAACAAAAATGACAATCATAGAAATGAAAACACCAAATCAAATATTAAAACAAAGGACAAGCAAAGAACACAAATATCGAAATCATTCTTCAGTCTTTAAGACAATCTGAAGTTTCATATTCCATTAATTCATCCTTTTGATGATAAAAATCATTTTCATCATCTTGGATTGTCATATGGGCTTCAGGATTCTTCCCCTTTAAATTTTTTTGATAGAGGTCTACTAGATGTTTGGGGGTCCTGCAATTTTTTGCCCAATGATTACTCATACCACACCTATGGCACACTGATTTGGTCGAATGTGGGGGTTTGAATGAATTCCCTCGGCCATGTCCTCGGCCAAACGAGTTGCCTTGGACTCGGTCTCGGCTATAGTCTCGACCATATTGGTTTCCTCGCCCGCGGCCAAATGAACACGACCGCGGCCACGTCCATGCCATTTTCCACGACCTCGACTGTTTTGGACATTAGAATGGACGTGATTAGCCTCTTTCTCAGCATCAGTGGCTGTGTGTGCTTCAGGTAATGGTGTGGATCCTGGAGGTCTCATCTCACTGTTTCTCATTAGTAATTCATTGTTCTGCTCAGCAACTAGCAAACAAGAAATAAGATTAGCATAAGTTGTGAAGCCTTTCTCACGATATTGTTGTTGTAGCAACACATTGCTTGTGTGGAAAGTGGAAAAGGTTTTCTCAAGCATATCCTTATCCGTAATAGTCTCTCCAAACAATTTCAGTTTTGAAACAATCTTAAACATTGCTGAATTATATTCGTCCACGGACTTATAGTCCTGGATCCTTAGATTCCTCCAATCATATAGAGTCTTTGGTAAGATCACCGTTCTTTGGTAATCATATTTTCTTTTCAGCTTTTTCCAAAGGTCTAGAGGATTCTCAATCGTTAAGTATTGATCTTTGAGACTCTCCACCAAGTGATCATGAATTATTAAGATGGCTCTGTATCGATCTTTCTCACTGATATTGTTGTCATCTATGATATTTTCACCGAGCCCTTTAGACTTTAGAATGATCTTTGTATCAAGTGCCCATTAAAGGTAATGATCTCCAGAGAGATTTAGGGCAGCATATTCCAAGTTATTTGTTTTCGACATCTGAAATCATATGATCATGGATTTTAGAATTCAGGTTTTTATCAAACTAACATAAGAGTTTCTAAGTGCAATTGCAATCAAGACATTGGTGATTCAATCAAACAACATTCATGTGGCCGGTTATATGTATGATGCAGTGCCATTCGGCAAGTACAAGAATGATGCAGTGCAATCTATCAACCTAACAAGTCATATGGTTGATTCAGTCTAGCAACCTAATAGGTTATATGGTCGGTTTAATCAATCGGATTATATCATGGACCATGTGGTCGGATCATTCAAAACATTCATTCGGTTTCATTAACAATTTTAACAAGCAGTTTCTAGGTGATCAAATAATCAAGCAATCAAACAATCAAAAACAATCAAGTAAATCGGTTCTTACTAGCAAACCTAATCGGATTAAGTTTTAAGCATGTATAGGTTTACAACCTAGCACCCGGTTTCTATGTGATTCATATTCAATTAATCAACCAACAATCAATGGATTCGTACCCTATATGATCAGGATGTAGTTCTTTATCCTATCCAGCAACCTAGCAAAGATCTATGATTGATTTTTTAAATTAGAGTTTTTAGGGTTACCGTGAACCTCAGATCGGATTGGATGGAACACCGAGTTTGTCGCAGGTTGTGGAACGAATCGCGAGCTGGTCGGAGTGCTGGTAAGGTGTTGTGGTCCTGTGTGTTGGGTGATGATCGCGTGCTGGATCGGGTGATGTTGGTTGCTTTCGGGTGGCCGATTGATCGGGTGTGCTTGTTGCTATTGGGTGATGATTGTGGTGCTATCGGGTGGTGAGTTTGATCGCCTAGGGTTGCAGTCGGGTGTGTTTGTTACTTGATTAGATTTGAACAAGCTTTGATGGTCAATGGATGAGATCGGATTGTAGAGAGAGAGAAAGAATTCGTCGACGGCTTCTAGGGTTTATGAGATCGATTTTCAGCTTAGGGTTTATGAGAGACGGATCGTGCTGATAACGTGTTGTAAAAGTAATGAGGGGAATGTATATATTCTTATTGATAATCGAATAAGAGGTTTCCTTTCTAGAAGGGTTACAAATAGACTGTCATATGATAAATGGAAAGATAACAATTCCTAATCCAACAAGGAAAAGGAAAACACAAAACCATAGAGAAAAGGAAAGATCATGGCCGGCTGGTTTAGTCTTGGTCGGACCTGGTCTGATTCTATCTTGGTCGACTGGTTCAACCCATATGTACCTTATGGTTATTGCATCCACATCAAATGATTTATAACATATTGTGACTTTTAGACAGAATACATACCACTGACTAATTACTCAAACGTACCATAGACAAGGCCAAGCAAGCAACCAAGTTCCAATGGGCTAAACATAATCTCTAATTTCTTCAGAAAAAGGTAATGGACTGAACCTCAAAAGTATTGTCTTGAATCTAAGCTACATTGGTACTGAATCATTATTCAAACATAGACATGGCCGAACAACCAACCAAGTTCTAATAAGCTTAGCCAATCGAGCGACCGCACTATAAATTTTTTTAGAACGATAAATCAAAATAACTTGAAAAGGGAAGTCTGGCTAAGAACCAAATCTAAAGTAAAACAATAATCATACCAAACCAAGTCTGGGAGAAAAGCTTTAAAGGCAAGAGAGTTACTCTATCACTCCTCTTCTCTCGTGGATAAACTAGTTTTAAGACGCCTGCTTTCAACGGAAACATAGTTGCTCGACAAACTTGGGTTAGAATTGCAATTTCCCTTATAATGTTCTCTCTGTAATCATAACTTGCACCAGAGAAGGCTCGATTCCAGCCAAAAATAGAAATCAATGGAGGAGCAGTTACGTGATTACCTTTTCCGAGAAGATTCAGATTGTGCACACATCGCTTCCTTGTCGACGCAAATGGGAATGTGAACTTCATCTTCTCGATTTGGGTTCAGCTGATTGGGTTTCTTCTCAATCTCTCTGTAAATTTCAAAGCAAACCCTAAGGAACATGAACAGTGTGTGTTCCTCAACCACCGAGGGGCTAACCGGTGTAACATCACTGTGGTTATGGACGTTTACGGATGCGGGGCATTTGCGAATGTGGATGATTGCGCTGTTATGTATTAGGGCATAATTGGTGTAACCGCAACGGTTGCAGTTTCGGGCATTTGCGGATGCGGTGATTAAGATTTTAAATGTTATTAAGAGATTTGTATGACTGGTACAACGGTTAAAAATTGTTGTTGGTTAGCTACCAACTGAAACAGTAGTTAAATAATAAATTAACAATATTTAAATTTTATATAATTATAAAAATATTAACAATCATATTGTTATAATAAATATAAAAACTATATTTCTAAATTATAATATTAATTTTTATAAAAGATGATAGAAAATATTTTTGTTTAAAGTTTTATAATATAAATTAAAATATAATATATATATATATATATTAGTATTTCTATTATTTAAATTTAAAATTTAATTGAATATTTTTATTTTTACATAATTTTTTGAAAAAAATAATAATTTTTTGAAAAAATAATAATTTTTTTCATCCCTCCGCAAACGCAAATGCTAGTTGGAACCATCTCTTGGATTTTAGAGGTTTGTAGCGGTTTGAATCGATTTATAATGTTTTTTATGATTGTTGCAAAACTTCAACGACCGCTGCTAACCGCAAAAACTGCGTTTGCATGTGATAACGGAAAAACTAGTCATACTCATAAAAAATTTAGATGACTGGTAAAGTGGTTAAAAATTGTTGCTTTTGAAGTATAAATGACTGGTTAATTATCAAATGCAACAGTGGTTAAATAATAAATTAAAAATATTTATATTTTATATAATTATAAAATATTGAAAATTATATTATTATAATAAATATTGAAATTATACTATTAAATTTTTGTAATAAAAATTATAGAAATATTTTTCTTTAAAGTTTTATAATATAAATTAAAATATAATGTATATATATTGGTATTTCTATTATTTTAATTTAAAATTTTAGTTGAATATTTTTATTTATTTATATAGTTTTTTGAAAAAAAAATAATTTTTTTATCCTCTTGCAACCGTCCGCAACCGTAAATGCTAGTTGAAATCAGCTTTTGAATTTTAAAGGTTTATAGCGGTTTGAAATGATTAGAAGGATTAATAGCGTTTTCTATGATTGTTGCAAAACACACTAACAACCGTTACTAACCGCAAAAATTGCATTTGGTAATGGTAACGGGAAAACAAATCATGCCCTGAAACCGGTTTACTTTTTTTGTCAACATAAACCAACTTACTAGTTTCTTTATTACCATTAGCCTATTGAGCTTACCGGTTTCCTGATTTTTTTTAGTTTGGTTTATCTCCTTTTGGTGGGATTTACCGTTTTGTATTCTTTTATTTTCTAAAAGAGACGAGACAGAAACATATATCTCGCATAAGTGCATTTGGCTTTTCCTTTATCATTCATGGAGAAGAGAAATATTAGTCCATTTATATAGTTGAAATCGTTGAACTGTTTTTTCCAACAATAGCTATTACTACGTGATCATCCGCGTGTATGTGAAAAGTAAAATTTATATATTAATTAGCGTTGAATACTAACTTTGAGTTTCAACCATCATGTCATAAATTTCTAAACATATAGTTATGAACCATGAATATAAAGTTGATGAATATGGTCATGTTTATTGATATATTATTTTTAAACTTATTTAATTTATATTGATCTTCAATGATATCATTCGGATGTTATAATTCACAATCTCACTTCAATATGAAAAAACTTTATTTTTGAAATGATATGATCAAATAACATTTAAAATCCACGCTTGGTAGAATGGACATTATTTATGTATTCATATTATTATACATTAATTATATATACAACTATTTATACATATTATTATTTATTTTATGTTCATTTATAATAATAATAAATACATTGAATAATTGAGAAGTGAGTAACTATTATGTATATAATTAAATTGGAGTAAGCACATAAATAAAATAATCCTTTTTTATTTACAATAATTTTTATTGGTAAGAAAAAAGTCATTTTTTTGTTTTATATGGTATATAATTAAACTAAATTATATTGACATATATATATATAGTATATTTTAATATGAATATTTATTAATTGAGGTTTCATACTCATATGATTTTATTAATATTAATATTTTATTTTAAAAATATTATTATTATTATTAATGTGAATATTTATTAATTGAGAAGTCCTACTCAATACAAGTTTTAAAAATAACATGTTTATGTGTTTTATATATGATATATATTTAATTTACACGATACTGAAATAAATAAATATATATATATATAAAATCTAAATATATATTAAACGATACTTCATATTTATATGATTTTATGATCATTTGTATCTTATTATAACAAAAGCAATTTAAACCATTAATCACAAAAATTTGAGTGTATATTTTAATAATTTTAGTAATTTATAATCTTTTCAAAATTAATATAGCATATAAGAAAAAATATAATTTTTATTATATGATTAATGTGATTGTTTATTTTTTATAATAATATTAAATTAAACAAAAATAATGGAGAATACACAAATTATTATCAAATCTTTATTATTCAAAAAAATAATGTCATATATTAGTTAACCATATTATGTAATTACATAGCTTTTATTTAAGGAAAGAATAGAGAATATTCTTGTATACACTATTAATTAATTTTATCGTTAATTTAATAAAAATATAATATATATTAAGATTGACCAATCTATTTTTCTAAAGATTCTAGGAATCTTCGTAGTGATTATACGTGGCTACCAAAATATTTTATTATGCTCCAACATTAATATATAAGAGATATCCGAATGAGAAATCTCTCAAATAGTTTTTTTTTAAGTTTTGTCACCAAAAGAGCACTCAAGAAATAAAATAACTAAAATAGTCATTTTTATTTTGAAAAATTTTCAATTTATTTTGAAAAATTTTCAATTTATTTTGAAAAATTTTAAACCCACCTCCCAAAACCCAAATCATGACTCTAAACCCTAAATTTAGCTTAGTTGCCTCTAAAACTATAAGTATACATTTATACCCTTTAATAAAAAAATTTTGATTATTTTTCTCTTTAAAAGTTATTTTGTAACAAACAAAAAAATTAAGATTATCCTAGGTATTTCTCTATCTTGAATCCGTGAATTAATTCGATGGAACTACGGGGGTGATTGGTGATGGTTGTGAGTGCTCTACCTAGCCTCAAATCTCTATACAGCAACAAATCAAAGCAATCATGCTTTGGTTACATTTCTAAAACTCACAGCCATATCTATATTTTACTTTCGTTTATGGCTTTGTAAAGCAAATTCTCTACAGTATTACTTCAAGTGATTTTAAAAATATTATTCATCGTTCCTTATAAACATGTTTCCTTTTCTCTATAATAACACATTTTTAATATATACTAAATATATATATAATATATACTAAATATATATATATATATATTAATTTAATATAATAATATATTCTTTACGTATATACTCCATAAAATATATTACAAATTCTATTTATATATATGTACTTGTAAAAACGTTTTATTTTTTTGATAATATATCTCTCTATATATATACAATATATAATATATCGGTGTAAAAACATTAACTACCAGCTATTCTATCAGTGTAAACATAACTTTCACCAGTTGAGAGCAATGAGTTACAAGTATCACCCCTATAATATATAGGGTTTTCATGCCCTCTAATAACAACTTTAAAAATATTTTAAGAAAAGGCAAAAATAATTAAACAAATATATATATATATTAAATGAATATAAGCAAATCTATATTTGCTTATATTAAGAAAAATGCAATTTACTAAAAGTATTTATAATAAATGATAAATAATATTTCTTCATATATATGGGAGCTATCTAAAAGAATCCATAAAATACATGTTAGATATTTATCAGCTACAATATTTTTTGCTCTTGGATATATCCCCTATATATTAATCCTGGAGCATTATAACTTTTAAGTGTAGCCACGTGTCATCACGAGGATGATTCTCAGAATCCTTAGAAAAAAGTTGGTCCATCTAATTATATATTATACTTTTATTAAATTAACATTCATACTGATTAGTAGTGCATAAAAGGATATTTTACATTTTTTCCTTAAATAAAAGCTACGGAATTACCTAATATGATTAACATATATATGACAATTAATGTTTTGAATAATAAAGATTTGATAATATATTTTATATTCTTCATCATTTTTTAATTTATATTATTAAAAAATTAAACAATCATATTAACCATATAATAAAAAATCTAAATTTTTTTTTCTTACATGTTATATTATGAATGTTTAAAAACAACTATAAATTACTAAAACAGTAAAAGAATTACAATCAAAATTTTTTGAACAATATTTTTATTTTTTGTTATAAAAAGATACAAATGATCATAATATCATATGAATATTAAGTATCATTTAATATATATTCAGATTAAATATATATATATATACTTTAATATTGTTTAAATTAAACTATATATCATATAAAATACATATATGTTAATTCTATACTTAGATGAATCATTACAACATATTTTGGTACACACATGTCATTACAACATATTAATATATAAGCTATATATATTAATTGTGAAATATTAAAATCCTTAAAAATAAGTTATCAATCCTAGGTAAGTTATTGATTTCTCAATTATTTAATATATATATATATATATATTATTATTTTATTATTTTATAATATGTATGAGCTATATATATTAATCATGGAGCTATATATACGAACTTTTTTGGTAGTCACATGTCATCACTACACTAATTTTTAAAAATCTTTAAGAAATAAGTTAGTCCATCTAAATATATATTATACTTTTTATTAAACTAATTATCAGATTAGTTATTCGTGTATAAAATAATAATTTCTATTCTTTCCTTAAATAAAAGCTACAAAATTATCTAATACGATTAAAAAATATGGGACAGTTAATGATTTTGAATAATAAATAGTTGATAACAATATATGTATCTTCCATCATTTTTGTTCAATTTTATATTCTTGAAAGACATTTAAAAATCACATAAGTATATAATAAAAAAATCTAGATTTTTTCTAATTTACTATATTTTAAAAAATTTAATATAAATTACTAAGGCTGTTAAAATTCTATGATGAAATTGTTTTGATCAATTGTTTACTTTTTTTATTATAACAAGATATAAATATCATAAAACCATGTAAATATGAAGTCTAATTTAATATATATACATTTATTTCAATATCGTTTAAATTAATATATATATATATATCATATATAAAATACATAAACATGTTAATAAAAATAATATTCATATAATAAAAATAATATTTTTGTCACAACAAATATAAAAATGTTAATAAAATCATATGAGTATCAAGCCTCAATAAATAAATATTTATATTAAATATATTATATATCTATATCAATATCATTTGATTTTAATTATATACTATATAAAATAAATAAATGTTTTATTTTGTTTTTTTATCAACAAAAAATTTTGTAAATAAAAAGAAAGATTGTATTTATTTATGTTCTTAGTCGAATTTAATTGTATACGTAATAGCTATTCGGTACCCAATTATTCAATATATTTATTATTGCATAATATGTAAATTAATACAAAATAAATAATATTATCTACAAATAATTTGTATACATAATTAATCTTCATTCTGCGCAAGCATGAATATCAAATGTTAATTGATCATATCATTTTAAAAATATGATTCTTCATACAGAATTGAGATGGTGAATTATAACATTCGAATAATATCATTGAGTCCCAATGTAAATTAAATAAGTTTTAAAAAAATATATCAACAAACACCACCGTACTCATTAACATTATATTGATGATCCATAACTATACGTTTGAGACTTATATGACATTATGGTTGAACAATCAAAATTAATATTCAATGATAATTAATATATTAATTTTACCCCGCGCATGCGCGCGGATAATCATCTAGTTGGATTGTAAAGTTTGGAAAACACTTCTTAAATCATTGAAATTCTTCGATGTAAGTAGTAATTACCAATCCAATATCTCATTGCCTAAAGCAAAAACAAATTTTGGCCCCCTATAATTTCAAACCAAGCACCATCTACTCAGATAAGCGGTACAAAACCACTAGATACATGAGTGTTTTGGAAATTGTGATGCTCGTAAATATCTAACTTAGTTTGGTGTCTAAAACTGATGTTTCCTTAACTTTAGTCAGGGCCAGCACTGAGAGCAGTCAATTACGAATACCACTCACATAATATATAGGATTTTCATGTACTCCAATAACATATCTGGAAAGTATATTAAAAAAGTCCATAAAATATACATTAAATATTTTATTTAGTAGTTAGTTTTGAACAGACAATCGATTTTCAAAGTTTGTTTCCATAAAATATTAGATTATTAGTCATATTGTAAAGATTATGTAATCTTTCAAAAACTTGAACTGTACACATATTACATTTCCACGTTATTTTTCGAGTGATGTAGTCAGGTTCACTCATCATCATGTGTAAGCGGGGATGTGAACGAAGTAAAGCTAAAGCATGGTGCATAATGTTACAGACAATGAAAGCGAATCAAAATATATTAAGACAAGGTTCACGTCTTAAAAAACACGATCTGAAATGGAAAAATAATGTTATAAACGATTTTGGTTTTGGGTTTTAGGTTTTTATTTCATCTGGACGATCCCTGAGCTGATAAGCTTTTGGATTTTGTTCATGATCATCGGGTTCTGCATGTGTTTTTGTGCTGCTGCTGGATTCTCCTGGAGATCAGACAACACCTATTCAAAAGAAAAAAAAACATCATCAATTTCAACATGGTTTGTTCCAGCAAATCCGAACCAAACATTTAATTTCTGAATTGAGAAAACATCTAGACAAGCTTTAAGTTTGTCTTTACCTGTCTCATTACAGGATCTGTGAGAATGTTCTGTACTTCCGGGTCTTGCATTCCCTTAGCCTGCAAGAAGAAAAAGCCAAAAATAAGCTCTTTTAACCAATAAAAGAAGGAAGTTTCTTTAACACTTGTTTAGAATCTAACCTGTCTTTCTTTTAACTCCTCGGGAGTAAGGTCACCACGGTTTGCCTTGTTGATCTGTTGTACACATCTGCATAAAAAGTTATACAACACGTTACATAGGCCACTAAGATGACATACTGAATAATCTCTCTGTGACTTTACACATATACTATACCTTCTAACACCGTCTAGAAGCTCCTGATTGTTAGGATCATGTTTGAGACCCTCTTGGTACGTTTCCATTGCATTGTCATACTCCTTCATGAAGAACTGAACCGCACCTTTTCTGCTGTATCCCTTTGAGAATGTTGGATCTAGCTCAATACATTTCTCTGCGTCCTTCAATCCTTCTGGCATTGCCCCCAGTTTTGTGTAACATGCAGCTCGGTTGCTATACGCCTATGTGAAATTCAAAAAATCAAACATGTTAAATAAACAATCAAATAGAAAAACATCATATACACAACACTGAATCAAATATGGCCTTACTCTAGGATCTTTTGGATTCCTTTTGATCGCTTCTGTGTAATGCCTCACAGCATCAGGATACTTCTGCTCCTTGAAGAACTCATTACCTGTATAATAAAAACACATCAGGATGTTGGTTAAACTTTCTTTACCAAGTTCTTTCCTTACATGATTCAAAACATATACCTTTCTCACGCTCTGCATCACCAATAGTGGGATCAAAGTACTCTTGTTGCTCCAACTCTTTCTTGGCTCTCTCTGCCTCATTAAGCCTCTTCAACGTGTCAGGGTTACGATGCTCCGTAAGAGCTTTCTGGTAAGTCTCAATGACAGGTTCATAGTCTTTAGAGACCTTGGCCATCTTCCCAAGAGCTGTTCCTTTCCTAGTCAAAGCTTTAGCTACCATCTTGTAATCCGACCTAAGCTCTCTACCTCTTTCAACTGCCTTATCACAATCCTTGATGCACTCATCATACTGTACCAAACATATTCACATGTACACTCAGCCACTAATGTTAAGAAAAAAAGATGACCTTTATATATAAAATTAAAAACTATACCTTTCCCATCTCGAGATGAACAGCAGCACGATTTGTGATGTAAGAGATATCTTCATCATCAATCTCCATAGCCGTGGAGTAATGCTTGATAGCAGTTTCAAAGTCCTTCTTCTTGTAAGCAGCATTCCCCATCTCTTTCTCCTTCAAAGCCTTCTCCTTCTTCTCCTTCTCTTCTGCAACCTCAGGCTCAGGCTCAGGTTCTCGTTTCTTCTCAACCACAGGCTCCTTCACAACCATCTCATCCTCCTCCATAGCCTCAGCTTCATCACCAGCCTGAGTCCTGATCTGAACATTCAACAAAATACCAAGAGACTGCATCACCCTCTGGTCTTTCAAGTAAAGATTGAGACTGCTAGGGTTCCTCTGTATCTCCTGCATCATGTTCACAAAGTCAGGCTGCTTCAAAAACCCTCTCGTCGACGGATCTGCCGTCAGCTTCGCCCACATCTCAGGCCCTTTAAAAGCATCCCCAAACAGATTCGGCGGCGCGGCGGCGCGTGACCTCGACGCGTCTGCTAAACCTGATTTCAAAGCTTCGTTGCTCGGATCGATCTCGAGCCCCTTGGTGTACGCATCGACGGCTTCTTCAAAGTGGTTTAACCCTATGTGAGCAGCGCCGAGACGGCTGTAACCCTTGGCCCAATCTGGTTTGAGTTCGACGGTCTTTTTGGCGTCGGAGAGAGCTTCTTCGTAGTGGTGAAGGGAGGCGTAAGCAGCGGAACGGTTGGAGAAGAGGACGTGGTTGGTTGGAGCTTGGTTGATTGCTTCGGTGAAGTGTTTGACGGCGGCGGTGAAGTCGCCGGAGGAGAAAGCTGCGTTGCCTTTTGCTTTAGCTTCGTCGGCCATGGTTTGAATCTTTTGGTCTTCTGGAAGGTTCCTTGAGGGGGAGTCTATATGGGGTTTTGGTTAAGCAGGCTGTTTGGTTACGCGTTTAACAATATCCGGGATAGAGTGTGTTATTTTAAAAAATTAATTAATAGGCTTTGATCCGCGTTTCGAAAATGCAATTTTTTTTAATTATACCAAATTTTTATATGAAATAATAATTTGAGATTGTTTTACATTATTATGTAGAAAGTTGTATTGTTCAGAAAAAAAGAATTTTTTAAATTATATAATATATGAATTAGTTTATTTGGCATTTTGTATGTACACTCTTATGTAATTTTTTATTAGGTATCAATATTTAACCTAGACCCGAATAGCCAAACCAAAAGTACATGTTCGCTTCAGTTTCGGGTCCAAAGTTATCTATTAGGTATATTTTTTGGACTCGTGAGTCTATGTTCGATTCCAAATCATACTTGAAACCCGATTGGGTATTCAAGTAACCAAATTTTTGTATATATATTAGGTATACTTGGGTATATCAGATATATTTTTTGGTACTACGATTTTTTTTAAATTTTTTGGTTTGGATTTATAGTTTTCGGGTTCGGATAAAATTTTGAATTTCAAAGTATATTTTGGATATTCAAATAAATTTTTAGTTATTTTTCTGTTCTTCGAGTCAGATTTTGGGTAAAATTTGTGTATTTTATGTTTTGAATATTTTCAGGTATTTATTCATGTTTTGAGTATTTTCGTGTTTTTGAATACTTTGAGTCTTTTTCGGATCCTTAATAACCGAACTGATCCACACTCGTTATTTATCCAAAAATTACATATTTTAACAAATATTTGAATTATTGACCCGAATCCATCCGGATCCGAAAAGTACCGACACTACATAAATTTTCAAATGCCTAGTTTTTTCCAAATGGCTATGATCCGAAGAACTCGAATTCAAAAGGAACTAATTTGTATCCGAAGATCCAAATATGTAGACTTACTTTCTCTCGTTATTTTTTGTATGCATTTTATAAAAGTTTCATTTGTTGAGTTGATGAAATTTAAAATTAACTTGACAGATTTTTGAGTAATTTATAGTAAATATTTATAAGTTTTTTAATAGTTTTAAAACTTATATGAGATACAAATTTTATTATAAATATATTTATAAAATTAATTTGACGCAATATATATATATTTTTAACAGATGATTTGCTAAAGTATTGTTTATCAAATTTGATTTTGTGAATATTTGGAACTATATAAAAAATTAGAATTCTTTTAGAAAGATATAAATGATTGCAGCACACAAATTATGATACCATCATATCCTCTCTATGATTGTATTTGTATCGTTAGCTTCATGTTCGTATCACTAAAAGGCAATCAAATTTCAAACATTTAGTACATAGTGCCTAACCAAACAATAGTATTTATAGTCACGATCTTATGTAAAAACGCTGAGTGAATGAAAGTCAGTTTATTTAAAAGTGGAAAGATATTATTTGGTTTTTTCAATAGGGGTTAGTTATAATATTTAGTTGTATATAATAGGTTTGATTAAAAATGAATAATTGCAACAACCCTTTAAGTAAAAAATTTAGAATAATTTCATTTAATAGTATAGATATTTAAATGTGAAAGAATATTATTTGGATTCTATAATAGGGGTTTGTTATAATATTTAGTTGTATATAATAGGTTACACTAAAAAATAGGTGAAACAACTTTTTGAGTAATTTTTTAAAAAATGATTTTTTTAATAATATAGATTCTAAATGATCTAAAGAAAATTTTTCTCAGTATGAAGATGGTTGGAGCAACGATTGATCTCGTCGATATTTATTTGCTGTGATTCAACTTAGTTTTTATATAGAAGATTTATTTATTTAATATTAACACTTAAATGTAAAATTTAGAGATGTCTAACCGATAAAATAAAAACTGTTTAAAAACGAACTGAAAATGGTTTGATTTCGAATAATACTACTTCCTACTATATACTAATTGAGAAGTCACTGAAGTGATTTTTGTTTATGTGTCGATCATATGAAGTTTACAATTAATTCTTTTAATTTCATTAGTTGTTGACATTTAAATTTTTATTTATTTAATTAAAGCTTTAAATAAGAAATTAATCTTAAAATTACCTAATTTAATCTATATTACCAAACAAACAATTAAACTTCTTAAATATAGATAAATTAACATAATTTGTTTATGAAAACAACTAAATATCATAGATTACATTATAGAAATCTAGATTGTACATATAAATACATATTATATTATAGAAGTAATTATAAAAACGATTTTTAACATGTCATATCTTTATATATTAAAAGAGAAGTCAATTTGCCACATGTCACTCATACAGAGCTTCTCAGAAGAATTTGAGATATTTGATTGGTCGAATTTTTGAAATTTCTTTATCATTTTTTTAATTCATCGATCTCACTATAATAGGAAAGTACCATTGAATACTAATTGCAAGGGAAAACATAATTTAATGACCAATTAACATCACTTTCCAAATGACTTATATAATTAGTTAATAAATTACTTGAGCAAAAATATTAGTTAATACATGTAATAATTAGTTTCTTTATAACAAATAAATTACTTGCGCAAGAATATTAGTTAATACATATAATAATTAGTTTCCTTATTACAAATAAATAATGTGCGCAAAAATAATCATATCATATGAATATCATTTTATGAAAATACCAATTTAATATCTTCCTTTAAACGCTTTCATTATTTATTATATGAATATTATCTTGGCGTCATTAATCTGAGAGCATTCACTTTGTATATATATATATAGGTGAATCTCGATGTCTTTACACCCACACATTCTTCTCTTTTGATCGCACAATGGCAATGGTGCGAGCCAAGAAAAACATTGTTTCTTTTGTTAGAGAATACAAAATGGTGGGTAATAAGAGTATATCAAGCTTATGTTAAAATTGTGCTAAAATTGCAATTTCCCCATGTTTTTATTATGTTTTAAAGAGAAAACTATTTTAAAAATATCAAGCTTATTTGTTTTTGTGAATTTTTTTTGGTGGTACCGCTACAACCAATATGTTGTGGATACGAATATAAAACAGAATGGGGGAAAAGAGGTAATAAAGAGCTCTTTAAAACAATAATAATCTCTTTAATCTTCTTGATATCTTTAACAGTGTGTGTTGTGATATACATTCAAATATTGGGTGGATCTACGGTTCTGTCAAGGAAGATATCCTTACGGGTTTCAAGATGCATTCACATGGCTGGAGGTCTGTTTACTGTACACCGAAGATACCAGCTTTCAAAGGATCAGCTCCCATTAATCTCTCTGATCGTCTTCATCAAGTTCTTCGGTGGGCGCTTGGTTCTGTTGAGATTTTCATGAGCACTTAGAATAGTTTCTTATTATTCTCCTACACCTCATAACCACAGAAGCTCACCCAACGGTAAGTTCTTTTCAATCTCGAAAAGGTTAAGGCTTTCAATGTTTATTCTATCATCTTCATCTCTAGGTTTTAGCGCTTATTCTATATACAAAAGAATGTACTGTAATTTTAAAAAAAATTGTTTGGTTATGGAGAAGGGTTTTGGAGTGATGGGGTCCCTTGTTCGTGAATGGGTTGGGTTTCAGAAATTTTCAGCAGCTACCCAAGAAAAGTTAATTGAATTCTTCGCCAAATTGAAGCAAAAGGTTTCTTCTTCTTTTTATTAGTTTTATGTTTCTATGCACTCTTTGCGAGATAAGGGCTGTGTAATTGCAGGATATGAACTCTTTGACAGTTGTTGTTATGGGCAAAGGCGGTGTGAGAAAATCATCCACTGTCAACTCTCTTATTGGTGAACAAGTTGTTCGTGTCAGTCCCTTCCAGGTGTGTATTTAGTTTTCCTAAAGTCTCACATGAACTGCAACTGGGATTAAGAAAGTGCAGTCATTTTTCAAATTTTCAGGCATAAGGTTTGAGGCCAGTAATGGTTTCAAGAACAATGGGAGGCTTCACTAATAACATTATTGACACCCATGGTCTTGTGGAAGCTGGATACGTCAATCACCAAGCTCTCGAGTTAATCAAAGGGTCAGACATTAGTATTCTTCTGAGAAGATCACTGTGTTTATGTTTTTATTGTCTCACAAGCTCTTCATTGATGTGATTAGATTTGCATGTTGCATATGAGAGCTTAAGTCATTCATTTGTGATTAATTGAGCTAAATAGGAAGTAGATTAAAAATGTGAATGTGCTTAACTTTTTTTATTTGCTCAATGAGGTTTATTGCGCAGCTGAAGTTGTCAGGTTGGGTCTTTTGTCGGGATTTTGGATGTAGGTTTCTTGTGAACAGAACCATAGATGTGTTGCTATATGTTGATCGTCTGGATGTGTATAGAGTGGATGAGCTAGATAAGCAAGTTGTTCAAGCAATCATCCAAAGCTTTGGAAAAGAGATATGGTGCAAACCCTTGTTTGTGTTGACTCATGCTCAGTTCTCCCCACCCGATGACCTTTCCTATGAAACTTTTTGCTCCAAGAGATCAGATTCTCTTCTCAAAACTATTCGCGCTGGTTCCAAGATGGGAAAGCAACAGTTTGAGGTATGGCTTTACAATATTATTTACCATATGTTTGGAAAAGAATCAGCTATAATGCTTCATTCTTCTATTGGCTTGTAGGATTCTGCAATTGAGGTTGTAAATGCGGAGAACAATGGGAGATGCAGCAAGAATGACAAGGAAGAAAAGGTTTGGTGAATCTCTGACTTTAACTGATTTGTAGATTGTTGAAAAATTCTCTTATGTGCTCTCTCTCTCTTTCTCTCGGGTTAGGCATTACCGAATGGTGAAGCGTGGATCCCAAACTTGGTTAAGGCGATAACGGATGTAGCAACAAATCAGAAGAAAGCGATTCATGTAGACAAGAAGATGGTAGATGGATCTTACTCTAATGATAAAGGAAAGAAACTCATCCCTCTTATTGTCGCTGCTCAGGTAAAAAAAGAACACACAACATCCACTCTTAGAGACACCAATTCGATTTTACTGTATTTTCTAACTTTGCTAAATAAACTTTTCTTTACCTTTTTTTTGTAGTACTTTGTCGTTAAGATGATCCAAGGAGCTATCAGAAATGACATCAAGATAAGTGGAAAGCCACTTTAAGAGCTCTGTTTTATTGTGAGAAGAGTTTTTATTTTTTCTTGTTTCCGACTTTATGTTGCTGTTGTTATATCTTGAGATTTGTTCGAATCATTTACATCCTCTTTGTCTATGAGTTTTTGTTGTCTTTTTCCTCTGTGTCCGACTAACCAACCAGCATACTTGTCATACTTGATATAATTTATGGATATAATTTATGGATCATACTTTAAATTTTATTATATTTTCTTTTAATATGTCTACATAAACTTTTTGAAAAAATAAAACATAATAATATTTTTACCTAAAATAAAGACTTAGAACACATATACAATACAATTCTAATTAGTGATAATATAAAATATGTTACTTCTAAAACTATACACTATTAATTCCAGATTTGGAAAATAAAATATCTTCTTAAACATATAAATTATTTTGGGACGTTGCAATTATGGATACCGGAACGACTACCTCTTGATACTGAAGTTACTTTGTTCCATCTCGTTCGTGTAAAATATCAAGTACCAACATTTTTCTGTGCTTGATGCTTTCTCCCAAAGACGGTGGTCTTATGATATAAAATCCGTTACTGCTAAAACTTTGTACTACTTCATCCATAATTTGAATCTGTTTGTGCGGGCCGGTCACCTAGTAATATATTAATTGAGAAGTCACTTAAATGACTTTTTCTTGTGTGTCGATCATAGGTGAAGTTTAGAATTAATTCTCTTAATTTGATTGGTTGTTGACATTTACATTTTTTTTATTTAATTAAATTTTTAAATAAGAAACTAAATTTATGATTAAAATATATTAAAATAATTTTTCTAAATAATAATAAAACATTTAGAAACTCAACCCACCCCTTTAACACTAAACCCTAAACAATAATCATTAAAATGTAAACTCAAATATTAACATATTTTTGATTAAGGGTATTTTTGAAAAGTGGTACTTAACTTGTGGTATTCTTAGCAATTTTCTATATTTTTCTAAATTTTATTTATTTAGTGAATATTATAATATTTTTATTTATGAATATCATAATTTTAGTAAATTTTTTAATAATGTTTATCTTAATAGGTAAAAAAATAGGAAAACATTTTATTTAAAATCTAAAACACTGAAAATATCTTTTACGTTTTATAAATCCGATTATAATCATATAAACTAAAATTTACAACATGTTATAAAAGATAGTTATTGTTGGAGATAAATAATTCAAGAGGTTATTATTGTTGCTTTCGACGAGGAAATCTAATGTCGATTTCATGCTCGGATAAATCTCGGATGCAGACTTGTGTCAATTTCTACCTCCGAGTAAAATAGAAAACTTTTCTTAAAAAGGAATTTTCCATATATGAGGATATGGAAGCATTAACCTAACTTCCGACACCCTATATAAAGGGGACTCCAACCCTAGAACAAGGGATTACTATCAAAGACTTCGACTATAGAGTGAGACGGCTAGAATTAGGGTTTATAAATCCAAATTGTTGTAGTCCCGACTCTAATATCAATAAAACACTATTTTGATCTTTATTCCTACTTGTTATTGCTTACTTTATGTTTCCATAGTACTAACAAAGATCATATACAATTTATCCTAACAATTTAGCGCTACAAGGAGGGAGGGGGGGGGGATAACCAAGACTACGTAACGATGACAAAAAAGTGAGCATAATGAGAAGCCTATGGCCACCAGGATCAAAATTGAATTGTGAATCCAAATCACAATAATGCAGCAGCAGATATCACCGAGATACATAAGCTCAGGAAAGCAATGCCTCTACGAAAACCCCGTACTCACCTCGAAGGTCCAAACCTTGAAAGATAAGATCGAAGAACACTCCAAACTATTGGAATAAAGTGGCGAAAAACTATCAAAACTCAAAGCTGAAACCCTAGTTCTCTGAGAGGAGAACTCCTCTCAGAACACGATGAGCTAGAAACGATGCATGTTCCAAACTCGTGTCCCATTAGAGACTCCATCAAAGGTTTTGGATGATGTGAAGGATCAGCCTATCGAGCTCCAGTCATAAACTTTTCTAAGGAGGTGTCAGGTGGACATCTCATATACGCAAACAAATGAAGGAACATTCATAGGTTTGTTCTCTTCAAGGAGAGACTAATTCTTCTAAGACAGAGAAAGTGCAGTCGAACTTCATCGCATTTCCATGCGGAAGCCGAGAGTCTCTGTTAGGCTATGCATGAGATGAGCCAATGTGAATTAATCAAAAGGGTATGTTTCGAGTTAGATTGTCAGCAGTTAGTGCAGCTCATACACAACAGAAAGACTGACCAGCCCTTTGACCACAACTTGACGAAATAGAATCTCTTTGATCAAAGTTTAAATTTGTAACATCTTGATTTCTCGTATATGGGGAAAGTCTTAAGAGAATTGATTTGACTAACTATGTCACCAAAGTGCACTTACCTTTTCAGGCACACATCTGTTTAAAAATCCAAATTTAAGTGTGCTTGCGTTGGAGTAGGGGAAATATGGGTGATCTATCGGAAAGTGATTCGCAATTTCGTGTGAGTGAGTCCAAAAACACGGGGAAAGGTCATGTGGTGATTGCAGGGTCAGTAAACATGACATTTGAGCCTTGAAAAAAATTAATGCACCGCCCGCCGCACAGAATGGGGCCCATGGTCCGAGAGAGCGGGCATAGGAGGCCCATTAGTTGTGGGTGATTAGGGTGTTACAAGTGGTATCAGAGCTGGTTAGCCATCTCGGTTCTGACCTGAGAGGCGTCTTGAGACCTGTCGTGGTGCGCAACGGGGATGTAGCGCTCTGTGAGTGGGGGTGAATTATAACATCTTGATTTCTAGTATAACTGGAAAAGCTTAAGAGAATTAATTTGACTATCAGACACACATCCATTCAGAACTCTAGAGTTAATCGTACTTGCACTGGAGTAGTGGAATGATGGCTGATCTATCAAATGATTCACGATTTCGTGTGAATGAAAACAAAGTACAAAGAAAAGTGTTATACTGATTGAATGGTCAGTAAACATAATTATTGAGCCTAAAAATTAATGCAATGAGACCCACAAATTGAGAGAATTAACATAATAGGTCCATTAGACGTAGATGGTAGGGATGATACAAATTTGTTCTCTACGGTTTTGTTTCACGATCAATAAATATCCGTGCTGACTCTTTTGCCAAAGTAAGTCTGTCAAGTGATCTAAACTTCTCTTTCGTAGATGTAAAGGTTCTCCAGTGGCTGTACGACCCTTTTTAAGTTAATGGAATTGAAGCTTTTGATAAATGCCAAAAAAATAAAATAATAGTTAAATCTCTATAGTTTCACTCTTTTTTTATTGCTTCAGAAGAAGCCATCAAGGAAAGATAAATTTTTAATATTGATTCACGGATAACAACAAAGTTATTAAAATATTTGATCTAAACAATTGATTAACTAGAATTGCAGATTGTCTTTTTCCGAATAGTCAGTTTTCCATCAAATAATTATCAAGGGTTGAAAGGACTGTTGCTTAGATAGCTATCTGTTTTGTGGAAGCAATTGGACTTAGTGGTAATGGTTTAATGCTTCTACATCACATATGGAGTTCGATTTCTAAAAGTCTCAATCTCTTTTCCAGATTATATGATGTAATCTTATCGGATGTTTTAGAGTAATATAACCAGAGTTTCGTAGTGAAATTATCCGTTTATTGAAATTTTCAGAGTGTTAAAACTGAACCTCATAGTAAAATTGTCTGAAAAGTTGTTCATCTAAGATATGTTTAGATACTTTATCATCATTTGTCATAAAAACTAGAGTTTGACATGTAGACTCACATAAATGATCTTTTAATATAATGAGACATATGAATTTTTTTACAACAAAAAATTTATTGGTTGCACAAACATGCATTTTTATGGATGTTTGTTCGATTTTTAATATATAACATTTATGATAAATAGACGGTTTTTAATACATAATTTGTTAGTTTCTTATATTGAGATTGGATATTAAACCAATTAAATGATATGTTATATAAATAAGCATCAGTTAATAATTTTAACTACATTAGCCATTTTTGATGTATTTAAATAAAAGCTAACACACTAATTAATATGTTTATGTATATTAATAAATATATATTTTCAAAATAAAATATATTTTTTAAATAAAAAGTAATTCTGTTTTAATAAGATAGATAAATTTGTCTTTAATTTTTTTTTGTATGCCAAATATTTTTCTGTTTATTTTTGAGGAAAATATTAAATTGAATTTATTTTATATATTCTTATAATTTAAATATATACGAATGAATTATATTAATCATAAAATAATTTAATATATATTTGAAAAATAATTTTATATGTTTCAATAAAACATTATAATCTATATTTTGTATTTGAAATGAAATAATAATAATATATATATATATATGAATATATAGTGTCTAAAGTTTGTATGTCACATTGTAAATAAATTTGTGAAATTTTATTGTAATAATTGGTTAGAGAATAGTTATGTTAGAGAATATCAGTTTGGTAACAAGATAATTAAACAGAATAAATTAATCTTTTTTAAAATTTGTTAATTCAACGACAGTAGTGGTAAATTTTATGATGAAATAAAGGTTATGATTAAAAACTATTTTAGTTTTCATAGAATAGATTATATAATGATATACCCAATGTTCAAATAATTTTCTATTTTAAAATTTATATAATACCACTTTGCAAATTTACATTTAATGAATGATAATTTTTAAAACTATCTTTAAATTATGATGAAAATAGACTAAATTCTTTTTTAAAAAAATATTTATAAAACATTTAGAAACTCAAACTCACTCCTTCAACATTAAACCTAAAACAATAACCAATAAAGTGTAAACTGAAATGTTTATATATTTTTGATTGAAAGTATTTTTGTAAAGTGATATTTAATTTCTGTTTTTTAATAGCCAAAGCTTTTTAAATACATTGGGAAAAAATCACATCAAAATTAAAAGTTCTGCCAAATTTAAATAAATGGGTAAAAATCAAACAAATCAAAAGCTGACAAAAAAGTCAAACAAATAAAAAAGTAAGAGGAAATTGCAATTCTAACACAAGTTTGATATTATTTTTTGTAAATTTACTTTTAGTAAACGACAATTTTCAAAATATTTTAATATTTGATAAAAATAGATTTAATTAATTTTTCTAAATATTTATAAAAAGTTTAGAAACTCAATCTTACACTTTTAACACTAAACCGTAAATAATAATCATTAAAGTACAAAAATTAAATATTAATATATTTTTAATAATATGTATTTTTACAAAGTGGTTCTTATGTTTGTGACAATTTCTCAAAGAATAACTAAGAAAATCATTGCTCGAGCTACGAGGTCGTTTTGAGTACATTCTCCTGTCAACACCTCTCCGGCTCAATTCTTCAGGGTTGGATTCCCATTTACAGGAGATTTAGATGGTAAATTCCGTTACGACAGATCTAACGTTTTGGACATCCTGTTCTCACTGTTCCTCAACTTTATGGAAGGCTTTTCTCCAGTTCGTTAACACGGGACCACATTTATAGTTTCTACATTGGCTGCGTGAAGATTTTCTGTAAATTTCCATCCTCTCACTCCACATTTATAGTTTCTACGTTGGACGTATTGAAAGGTTCATACTTTTTCTGTTAAGGTGCCATGGCTATTGCTTTGTCCACCACATGTTTGTGCCAATTCCTGAACGAAATGATATTGTTTGTGTAAGATTTGCATCATTTGATATTGTTTGTGCTTCAAATGGTTGCAGTAAAAGAGAAAGAAGTACCCTTTGAGCCAATCTGAGGAACGGACGAGGCTCAAATAGTTTTCGTTCAGTACTCTCTTACTGTGTACAACCTGTCCGAAGCTAACTACCATCACTACCTCTGTCTCCTTGAACTCCCACCCCAGATGTGTAAACTCGCATTTGCACTCCGTTCTTGCAACGTAGAAACCGCAAGAGCCATGGATGATGCGTTTACTCTGGTGGCAAGAAGCAATTGACAAACTCTACACGAATAAACCCATAAACCATCCAGCTGCACAAGCTCTGTCTTGGGCGATATCAGAGCATAGCATCAGTAAACCATGGTTAAAACGCTCTGTTGAACCTTGAACCAGAGATGCTCAAAGAGAAGTGGACGATATACCAGAGAGTATCGAGGAGCTTGAGAAGTACGCAGAAGATATGGTTTCTGCTCTTGTTTATAATACACTCTAAGCAGGTGGGATTAGTTCAACAACATCGGATCATGCAGCTTCACACATTGGTAAAGCTGTAGTAGAAACCGTTACCTTACCACTGTAGTAGAAACTGTCACCATAATTACATCCCTGTGGATCTCGCTGAGAAGCATGGGCTGCTTATGAAACAAGGTGGACACTATGGATTCAAGAAAAGGACTATATAATGTAGTGTCTGAGATTAATGTGCACCTCTTGAAAACCTGTGAACTGGCTGGAAAAGTTCCAGCAGAATCTAAACAAGTTCTGCTTCATTCTGTGCCAGTACAAGTTCTTGCTTCGTTAAGTAAAGTACATTTTGATGTGGCCGACGATGCAAAGAGGAGTTCTTGGTGTTCCTCCACTTTGGTTTCAGTTTAAACTCAAAGTGGTAATTCATGGAGATCTATGTTCTGAATAACTTCACTCCTTAGTACATAACTGTTCCAGTTTGTTTGTATCTTTTCCTTGTAGTAATACAAAATTACAATTGGTAATGGATACAAAATAAAAGAATGTGTTTCTTTCTTCTTTCAAGTTTCAAATAATATACAGTTTTACAGAATGTACAATCTGCTACAGTGGAAGAATCCCATCTTCATGCATTTTTCTATACAACTCATCTGCTTCATGCCATAGGCGTTTCCTACAAAAGCCTGAGATCATTGTAGTGTATGATACTATATCAGGCTGAACTCCATTGAAGGTAAGGCTACAAAACAAGTCCCAAGCATCTTCCACATAACCAGCCTTGCACATTATGTGAATCATGATATTATATGTAGTAATATCAAGATCCATTCCACACTTTTGCAAATCCTGGAATACAACCAATGCTTTCTCGGTCTTCCTGTTATTAAAAAGACCATATAACAAAATGCTATAGGTTCTTAGATTGGGAGGAGAATCCATCCGTCTGAATATCCCTTGAGCAGCATCTGATTTGCCCACTTGAAAATAGCCCTGGATAATAGTGTTATAAGTGACTGTATCTTGTACTAATCCTCTTTCGGACATCTCGCTAAAGAGTTTCATCACATCATCTACTCTCTTAGACTTGCAAAACCCATTTATGAGAGTGTTATAAGTCACTATGTCAGGCAAGCACTTCTTTGTAACCATCAAATCAAGCATTTGTTTGGCCTCATCTACTCGACCATGCATACAAAGCCCGTTGATAATCGAATTGTAAGTGATAACATCAGGAACTATAGACCTATTAACCATCTCCTCGTAGAGCTTTTCAGCCTCCAAAAGGTTCCCTTCTTTCACAGACGCATCGATCAACGCAGTGAAAGTGATGACGTTAGGGACAATGTTCCTCATTACCATATCTCTAAGAAGAAGATCAGCATCATTACATCTACCAGAGCTACAAAGACCGGTAATAAGAGAGTTGTAAGTAACAACATCCGCTCTAACTCCACTTCTATCCATTTGTTTAAACAGTTCCAAAGCGTTATTCACCAACCTGTTCTTACAGAAACTTTCGATGATCGTGTTGTAGATGACAACGTCAGGTTTACATCCCATTGTCTCCATTCGAGCAACTAAATCAATAGCATCAAAAACTCTGTTCCTTTGACAAAACCCATTGATCAAAGAGCTTAACGTGACAACATCAGGGTCGTAACCAAGCTTCATCATCTTCCCAACAACAGATAAAGCAATGGAGAACCGGGAGCATCGACATAAACAGTTGATCACGATGTTGTATGTGTAAAGATCATGCTTGATTCCAAGAATCTCCATCTGTTTGAAGAGAGAGATCACAAGTTCGAACTTCTTCGTTTTGGCGAGTTGACTCAGTGGTTTACTGAAAGCGACGATAGAAGGAAGAGGACGAGACTGAATCATGCGACAGAACAGTTTAATTGGATCTTTTAGATAAGTTTTGTTCCATCTCCTGGAAGTAGAGAAAGTTCGGGTCGTGTAAGAGAAAGGAGCAGTTACAGGGTTACCTCTCTTGAGAAGAAGACGCTGATTCAGAAAGTCTTTCACTTTTGATGCAATTGAAATCGAAAGCGATCTCTTCATGTGATTTTTGATTGGGTTCGATTTTTCATAGTCTATGTGTGTGTCTGTAAATGGCTAAACCCCTGTAATAGAACCCTATTATCTTCGATGGGAGGGAGACGAAGAGGAAGATATTCAAACCGGTTCAATCTCGGTTAAATAATTTTAATCAAACCGGGTTATGGTAATGGTTAGTGTTAACCATTTGTAACGGTGAAGATACCGTGTGGTCCTACAAATGTATACGTGTCTAGACTGTGTTTTGCATGTCCTCTGTTGTGTCGCAAAGCAGACAAGGTAGGCAGTCTTTGTTTTTTTGTGTGAGGTCATATGTAATATTCAATCGTCGACATCATAATCATTGTTAACTCATTTGTTATTAAAAACCCTGAATTTAAAATAAATTTCGTCCCATGTTACAACTTACAAGCCACTATAATCAGTCTCCATTAAAACTTAAGTTTCAAAAGTTTTTAAATTAGTCGTTTTCAAAAAGTTACCAGCTTATAAAATTACGTAATAATTTTGTAAACAATAATTATTGAAAATAATATTTTAGTTAAAAAAAAATTAAAAAAGATATTTTACATCTTTACACACCGAAAAGCTAATACGATTGATATAAAATTGTAACTATATATTAAACTTTAATTAGTTGGCAAAAACTTTAGATTAGAATTTTCTTTTCACCAAAAAAAACTTTAGATTAGAATTCTGCCTTTTTTGTTTATTAATAACACTCATTGGCTTAGCTTTTGTAGCTCTCTCTACGCTTTAGTCCTCCCTCCTTCACTGTATCTCTTTTTTCTTCTCTCTCTCTCTCTCTGTCTCCCATGGCTAGGTTCTATTGTTTCAGACCAGCTCTTCTTCTTCTTCTGTTACTTCTAGTGGTTCGGACCGAGTCACGCGGTCGTTTCGAGCCGAAAATTCTTATGCCGACCGAGAAAGCTAAATCAACTGAGCAAGAAGACACTATAGGTACTAGATGGGCAGTTCTTATCGCCGGTTCTTCCGGTTATGGAAACTACAGGCACCAGGTACAGATTAATTTACTTTATTCGTTATTTTCTGTTCTTTATTAAAATTATTCTTCAGTGTAATTATTTTCCCTCAAGTTTTTTTTTTTTTTTAAATGGGAACTACGAATATTTTTATGACATGCAAAAAACTTCTCTATACTCTAATTTTATTTAAAATGGAGCTTGAAATTAATATCCAACTAATAAAATTGTGCAAGCCTTCAGGGCTTTTCTTATAACTTAAAAGAACATGTGGTGAACTTCTCCATTTCTTAAACTAGTTCTGCTTTTTCAGATGTATAAAAAGTCCTTTTTTTCATACTAACCGCAGTGTTTTTATTAAATAAAAATTATTCATTTTGTGTTTAATTGTTTTTTTTGTATTATAGGCCGACGTCTGTCACGCATATCAAATACTGAGAAAGGGAGGTTTAAAAGAAGAAAACATAGTCGTCATGATGTATGATGATATCGCAAACCATCCACTTAATCCCCGTCCCGGTACTCTAATCAACCACCCTGATGGTGAAGATGTTTACGCCGGAGTCCCTAAGGTATAATCAACGTACCTTTAATCCATGATTAGTCTGCGTTCTGGTTTAATATTTTATTAAATTTGATGGTATTACTTGTCCAGTGTGCTATTTTATAATCCATTTTAGCGTCTAAGCATGTTTTAGATCTTTATTTTTTTATGTTTTTGTATATTGAGAGTTATATTTCCTTCGAAACCTACTTAAATTATACTTCCCTTGTCTGTGGCGCTTAGGTTATTAAATTTTCGAATATATTTTTGGATCTATCGTGTAAGAGATGGTGACTTAGATACTACCCAACAACTTATAGTGACAGTGACTTAATAGACATTTGGTGTGGTAAACCAAACTTTGTGTGTGGACCTTTGATATTGGTACCCATCCTAGATTAATCATAACCACTAAATGTTTTCTTCTTTTTTAATACTGATTCCGCTATTTACTTATTAAATTATTTATTTTCAGGACTATACCGGTCGTGACGTTACGGCCGCTAACTTCTACGCGGTACTTTTAGGCGACAAAACGGCCGTTACAGGTGGAAGCGGTAAGGTCATCGCTAGCAAGGCCAACGACCACGTTTTCGTATATTACTCTGATCATGGTGGTCCTGGAGTTCTTGGTAACTTTACTAATCTTTTACTTTTAGTGTGTTCATGAAAATTTTATAAGGGTCATGCTTGTTATCGATGTGTGTGTTTTCTTGGTAGGGATGCCAAACAAGCCTTACCTTTATGCTGCTGATTTTATTAATACACTCAAGAAAAAGCATGCTGCAGGGACATACAAAGAGATGGTAAAGTTCAATAAAACCATTCAGTCTCTTTGAGTGCTTTAATTGTTTTTTTTTTTTAAGTTTGATGGTAATATATCATTATGCAAGTGTAATTGGAGATGGTGTAATGTTAGGTTATATACGTAGAAGCATGCGAAAGCGGGAGTGTATTCGAGGGGATCATGCCAAAGGACTTGAACATTTACGTAACAACGGCTTCAAATGCACAAGAGAGTAGTTACGGAACCTATTGTCCAGGCATGAATCCATCTCCCCCATCCGAATACATCACTTGCTTAGGAGATTTATATAGCGTTGCTTGGATGGAAGACAGGTATGTATTTTTATTATTATGCACTTTTATGAGTACATGTATATACTGGTTTATTTGTTGTGATTCATTTGTAGTGAGACACACAACTTAAAGAAAGAGACTCTGAAGCAACAATACCAAACGGTACATGAAATTTTAGTCTTAACCCGTATAATCAATTTGGTTGGTTTGTGAATGTTAAACTTTATAACTGGGTCTTTTTATCCCGGTGTGTAGGTGAAGATGAGGACATCAAATTATAATACATATTCAGAAGGCTCTCATGTGATGGAATACGGTAACAACAGTATTAAGTCGGAGAGGCTTTATCTATACCAAGGATTTGATCCAGCCACTGTTAATCTCCCTTCAAACGAGTTGCCACTGGTGAAGTCACCTGTGGGAGTTGTTAACCAACGCGACGCAGACCTTCTATTCCTTTGGCAAATGGTATTTAATGGTCTACTCTGTTTTGCTTATTTTTTGGTTAATCTAAATCGACTGTTAAAGATTTGGTTTTTGCTTGAACTGTATTGGCTTTTGGGTTTACAGTACCGAATAGCAGAAGATGGGTCAAGGAAATATGAGATACTGAAGGAATTAACCGAGACAACGAGACACAGAAAACATTTAGACACAAGTGTGGAATTGATAGGCACGGTTCTGTTTGGTCCCACGACGAATGTTCTTGACTCGGTCAGAGAATCCAGCATGCCATTGGTCGACGATTGGGAATGTCTTAAGTCAATGGTAAGAGTTTCGCAGTTCATTTTTTCAAAATATTTATTTCCCATACAATACTTTTATTCATGTTTATTAAACACGTAATAATGTTAAAGGGTTGTTTATAAAATGTGTTTGAAATTTTTTAAGGTACGCGTATTTGAAATGCATTGTGGATCCCTAACGCAATACGGGATGAAACATATGAGAGCGTTTGCAAACATTTGTAACAAGGGTGTCTCAAAGGAGCTGATGGAGGAAGCTTCCGCTGCTGCATGTGGTGGTTATGAGGCTCGCTTCATATCGCACCCGTCTGTTGTGGGCTATAGCGCTTGAAAGTCATCATCTTCAGTGTGTTTCGAGTAGTCATGTTAAGATGGTCTCAAAATAAAAGAAATGGTTTTATTTCTCTAGGATAGTTGTATGTAAATACCCAAAATGCTTAACAATAAGGTACTTCTTCCTCGTTTTTTTTTCTTCTTTGTTTCGTTTGGGGTTTCGTTGTTTCTGTCCTAATAATGTTTACCTGGCTATACATTATGTTTTACCGAAAATAGCACCATAAATGGCTTAAGTTTCGAAAAAAGGTGTTAAAAAAGGAACACTAGTTGGCTTTCTCTCCTAGTTAGAGAGAAAAACAACCCGAACCGACATTTGGTTTGACTTATAAAAACAGTCAGCTCGTAGTTATCCGTAAACTCCGAGATTGAAAGACATGCTGAGGTCACTACTTTATTGGAGAAGCCAAGAGGAATATTCAAGCTCATGTTAATTAGGTTTCTTACAAGTAGTTTGTTATATAGATCTTGAAACATCTTGTAATGCAATTTTAGCTGCCATATTTGTAGCCACATTAATCTTTTCTATGCTATCAATTAATTTTGTTAACTCTTGGTGACAACCCTAAAGTCTTTCTATTTCTTGTTTCTTGCATTTCAATAAAGCTCAGTGAGCTATCTCTAGTTTAAGTTCAATAAAGTCCTTAGACGTACAAATCTATCTTATTCTTGAAATGTTATCATGGTATCAGAGCTTCAGCCGATTCATGGGTTTTGATTACTTTAAAGTCAGATTCTTTCTCTAAGCTTCAAATAAAATTTTCAAAACTATATCATTTTCTCCAAACCTATCATTTACACCCATACTTCTCAAATATCTTGGTTCAGAACCTTATTCTACCACTAAAGCTCCAAGCTTTTCATCCAACTCGTGTTAAAGAAAAAGATTCATGGGTTTTTTTAAAAAAAAAACCTGATCTTTATCTCTGTAGTTTCTCTCCACGGTTCAAGCAAAATGGATCTGAATGATTCACAGAAACGGGTTGAATCATGTTTTGGAGTTCTCAGCCGACGATAGAAGAAGCTCAAGCTTAAGCCCATTTGAAGTGAAAAAAAAAAAACAGAGTTTGTCTTTCTGGACAAAGTCAGAAACCATGTCTGCTCAACAACACTAAATCTTATGAAGCTGCATACTTTCTGTTGGGAAGAACTCAGAATGGACATAGAAGAAGACCTCATGAAGAATCAGCTTCCTAAGGATGGTATTGTCTTTGTTTCTTTTTTTTGAGACAGAACAAATGATATGAAAAACTTTGTGTTGGATTGAGTTTGCTAGCTGGCTTAGACTCTTGAGGTTTATATAGGCTTGGAATGGAGAACCTGAATGTGTAGGTCTGACTTGGTTGATAACGTCAAGGGTTTGATAATGACGATGTAGGCAGCAAGTTTTGTTCTTGATGAGCGCTCACAAGATGTTTGGTTTAATGCCAATGAGAAAATCAGATTGTTTAGAGGCAGAGTTTTGGTGGTATATTGATGGGAAGCTGAGAGTGAGTATAGTTTTATTTATTAGGTGTGGAAAGAGAGTTCTTCAAGAGACATATTAGAAGAATGAAATAGGTAAAAGAAACCTAGATTCATAGTGAGATAAATAGGTCACAATTATACCTCTGAGGGAGATCAATTAAGCTCTCCAAGTTCAAAGAAACCTCTGAGTGAAGCCATCTGATACTCTCCAAGTATAGGCCTGAATATATCTCACACTAATGTTTGTCTACGATGGTGAGTAGAGCCATTTGCCAACATCACAAGCATCCTACTTCATGTACTTATGCTCATTCCAAGCCATCTCCATTTACATTCAAACTCAGCCTCTTGGTTTTCACCAGCGGTAAGTTTGCGGGGGAGTATTGGAGAAGCCCAAGAGAAATATTCAAGCCCATGTTAATTAGGTTTCTTACAAGTAGTTTTTTATATAGATATGTCTTGAAACATCTTGTAATGCAACCTTGGCTGCAATATTTGCAGCCACATTAACCTTTTCTATGCTATCAATTAATCTTGTTAACTCTTGGTGACAACCCTAAAGTCTTTCCCTTTCTTGTTCCTCGCCTTTCAATAAAGCTCAGTGAGCTATCTCTAGTTTATGTTCAATAAAGTCCTTAGACGTACAAATCTATCTTGTTCTTGAAATGTTATCATACTTTCCAAACCTGTTCTTGTAAATTCATAGGAAAAGGACATGGTTGTAGATGTACATCTTTGACATGGTCTATCAATTAGTTGAGAATCAGCCCACTTTAACCAAAAAGTGACCTAAGGTTAAGCTAACTTGGAGAAAAACGAAAAAGTTCGAATATATAAAGAATAGCCAAAGACCTAGTGAAGATATTCACAAAAAGATACAATTCGAAACAAGAGTTTGAGTTTACATTATTCTCTTTGTTCATTATGAATTATTCAGTCTTTTCGTAAAAACTCAATAAAATCTACTTGCAATCATATTTTGATCCACTCATTAAATATCTTTCAAATACCAATTTATGCATGTACGTGCCGAATTCAGATTAAACAACTACGGTAGCCTGGATTGATGCAGCACACCAGACGTTGCGATGGTTTAAATCTTGTACACTGCAGAAGAGGAGAAGACACAACAAACGAGTGGAGACCCTGATGTCATGACGAAAAATATCGATTTCAAAGCATGTGAACCCACAATGGAGGATGAAGGGAGCACGACAATACCTTTAAGCGTCGTGGCCAATTTGCTCTATGAAAGTGAGTCAATCGACTTCATTCATATTAACACTGAATGAGTTACATATATAGGAGATATCGTTAGAAGCAAGTTATATTCTCTTAGATTACAGGGTATTTACAAATTTGACTAAGAATATCTGCGTATACTCTTTCACCCTCCCGCAGTTGAAGCGTCGAATGTCTTGATGGTTAAACTGTTGCTAAATGAGTTGAACAAGGGTGATGGTAGGCCCTTCGTAAAGATATCAGCATACTGAAACTCAGATGGAACGTGAAGAACCTTAACCTCACCCAATGCGACTTTCTCTCTAACAAAATGAAGATCAAGCTCAACGTGTTTTGTCCTTTGATACTTGACCGGGTTTGAAGACAAGTAAACTGAGCTAATGTTTTCGCAGAAAATGAGTGTTGCTTGAGAGATCGGTTGATGTAGTTCAAGGAGCAAGTTTCTTATCCAACATGTTTCTCTCACTGTGTTGGCAACACCCCGATAGTCAGCTTCGGCGCTGGAGCGTGACACTGTTGGCTGTCTTTTCGAGGACCAAGAGATAAGATTATCGCCCAAGTACACGCAGGAGCCGGATGTTGATCGTCTCGTGTCTGGACATCCAGCCCAATCCGCGTCAAAGTACGCAGTGAGAGTGCGTTGCTTGGACCTATACATTTGAAGGCCATGGTCTTTTGTGCCTTGAATGTAACAGATGATTCGCTTTATAGCAGTAAGGTGGATTTGACGAGGATCATGCATGAAGAGACACACTTGTTGAACAACATAAGTGATGTCTGGTATAGTGAATGTGAGATATTGTAGAGCCCCAGCGAGACTGCGATATTGTGAAGGGTCTTTGATACGTTCTCCATCATTAGCAGCAAGCTTTGTGTTTACATCGGCATGAGTAGATAATGGCTTGCATTCGGTCATGCCTGCGCGTGAAATGATATATGCGGCATATTGTTGTTGTGAAAGGAAGATTCATTGCTTGTTGTATTCAACCTTTAGGCCAAGAAAGTAGCTCAGGCGTATAGTCATCGGAAACTCCATCTTGAGACTGGATGTTATCTTGTCAAGAAGAGTGTCGCTGGAACCTGTCAATATAATGTCATCCACGTATAAAAAAAGGTAAGCTAGTTATCCATTGTGACTGTAAACAAAGAGAGAAGCGTCTAATTTGGTTGTAACAAAACCAAGACGTCGTAGAGACTGAGTAAAACGGGCATTCCACGCCCTTGGCGTCTGCTTCAAGCCGTAAAGGGCTTTCTCCAGTTTGCACACATAGTGGGGGTGCTGTTTGCTCACAAATCCTGGCGGTTGGTGCATGTAGATGTCATCAGTTATTGTGCCATGGAGAAAGGCATTTTTCACGTCTAGTTGCCAGATATTCCAATCGTTGTTGAGAGCAATGTGCACGATTGATCTTATCGTTGCTGGCTTCACGACGGGACTGAAAGTCTCGTCATAGTCAATCCCTTCCTTCTGTGTTTTGCCGTTTGCTACCAATCTAGATTTGTGGCAAGTCAAGTTCCCATCTGCATCATGTTTGTACTTATACAGCCACATAGAGTTAATAACATTAGCATTGATTAGCATTGGAACCAACCTCCAAGTCTTATAGCATCGTACTCCTCAGTCATTGAAGGTTTCCAATTTGGATCAAGAAGAGCTTTATGGTGTGAGGATGGTAAACAAGAGGCTTAAGCAGCATAAAGAGTGAAGATCTTTTTGGGTTTACCAGCCTATCCTCTGGTTGTCATTTTTGTTGGTGGAGGAATGACAATAGTTGGTGGAGGAGGTTGTGTTTGAGCTTGAGCCGACAATAGTGTTGTACCATTCGCGGTAGATAGAGAAGGATTCATCAGAATGGATTTGAAAACTGGTGAAGGATGGTCGGAGCAATCCAGGAATGAGTAGGTAGTGGTATTGCCCGAATGAGGTTGTGATGCTGGAAATGTTGACTCGTCGAATGTAACATGGCGAGACAAGATGATACGATTAGTTTTGAGATCCATGCATCGATATCCCTTATGGCTGAGAGGATAGCCAAGGAATAAGCAGGGTGTTGATCGAGTCAACATTTGAGTGATTTATGTTGGGGAAACAAAGACAACCAAACACTTTTAAATGGGTATATGTTGGCGATTTACCATATAAGAGTAAATGAGGTGTGTTTCGGCTTATTGAAGAGGATGGTAAAATGTTGAGAACATGGGCAACAATATGAAGAGCCTCCACCCAATAAGTAGGAGACAATTTAGTTTGAAAAAGGAGAGATCGTATAGCATTGTTGATTGTTCTTATCATCCTCTCAGCTTTCTCGTTTTGCTAGGATGTATGAGGACAAGAGAACCTGAAAGTGATCCCATGTTCATCAAAGTGTTTAAGAAAATATGAGTTGTTGTACTCACCCCCATTATCGCACTGAAGTAACTTTATCTGAGCCCGAACTGTGTTTTGATCATTGCGGAGAAGTGTAAGAATTTGGAAAACACTTCAGTTTTTCTCTTGAGAGGAAGGCCTAGAGATAATGAGTTAGGTCATCCAGGAATAAAACATAATATTGAATGCCACTGAGACTTGGAACTGAAGAAGCCCATAGATCAGAGTGAATAATTTCAAATGGCACACGAGTTGAATTATTGGATTTTGAGAAGGGAAGCTTTATGTGTTTACCTAGCTGACAAGCATTACAAAATTGAAAGATGTCCTTATTACAAGAAAAGCTAGAAGAAGAAATGATTGACTTCAAAGAGTCAAAACTTGGATGTGCTAGGCGTTTGTGCCACAAGGTTGGAGAGTACGTGACAAGAGCATATTGCTATTGAACGGAGAGACTTGATGGCACATAGTATAAGTCGCCTGAGCTATCATTCCGGAGAATGGTTTTCCGAGATTGAAGATCCTTCACAGAGAAACCAAATGGGTCAAATTCACCAGATCACCAATTGTTCGTAGTGAATCGACGAACATATATCAAGTTTTTAACAATATCATGAGCAACAAGGACATTTTTGAGGTTTAGAAGACGAGTTTTAGAAGGGATAAAAGTATTACCAGAAGAAAGAATGGGTATGGAAGGTCCGTTACCAATAATTACTGTGTTTACGACGTTGAATTTATTAACAGAGTGGAGATTACCTGAAGAAGAAGCCAGATGAGGTGTTGCACCAGAGTCCATATACCAATTCGCTGAAGGTTCAGTAAGAGTCATCGTATTGAAAGCTTCTGCAAAATCTCGCATTGGTTGTTGGTTGTGTTCCACCATGTTCTCTTGATGTTGTTGTGGCTGTTGTCCTTGAGGGGAGAAGGATTGTGAACCAAGGGGTGCACTCGGATAAGGCATCCATTGAGGGTGTGGACCCCGCCAATTTCCATAAGGAACCTGCCAGTATTGTGGTGGAACGTTCCAGTGCGTGCATTGTGATCTCTGGTGAAAATTGTTGTTTCGCCCTCTCCCCCTATATCCTCTTATGTTTCCTCGATTGTTTCTATGTACGCGTTGTTGAGTGTCTGTTGATTTTGATTGAGTGGTAGAAGTGACGAGAGCAGTTGATGACGAAGGTGTGTCGTTGTGACGAGCAATTCCTCTAAAAGGTTTTTTTAAACGCGTTTCCTCAAGCTCCAGCATGTTGCGAGCCTCCTTGAATGTTGGAAACGGTTTTTGATGTTTGATGACATTGATAATGTGATCAAATTTTTCATTGAGTCCATTTAACATGTACATCACTAGAGTTTTGTCACTCACCGGTGCCTCTACATTCTCAAGCAGGTCTACAATGGATTTGAGACTTTGCACATACTCTTGACCAAATTGATCTCCTATCTCTTTTGTGCGTAGATCGTTGTCAAGTTGTATGGCGCGGGATTCCTTGTTGTTGCGGAATTGGTTCTCGATTTGCAACATATGTCTCTTGCCGTGCCACTGGTCTTGAATGATGATTTGAACAGAGGCGGGGCAAGGGTCCCGTAGATCCATAACTTTACCAGACCATCACGCTTTTTCCAGACCATGTCGTCATCTCCAGTTGGCTGAGAAGTTCCATCTACATGTCCGATGACATCAAACGTGAGGCAATGGGTAAGGAAGAGTTCCCTCCATGCATCATAATTATAGATATCGAGATCCAACACCAAAGGTATGTGGGATTTGATATTTATCACTCCGAAGGCTCTCTCAATGTTTGCCATTTCAGCAGATTGTAGAAGTGAATTGGATAGATGACGGAAAAAAAATTAAAATTTAAGAAGAGCTGTGCTCTGATACCATGAAAGTGAGTCAATCGACTTCATTCATATTAACACTGAATGAGTTACATATATAGGAGACATCGTTAGAAGCAAGTTAGATTCTCGTAGATTACAAGGTATTTACAAATTTGACTAAGAATATCTGAGTATATTCTTTCACTCTACCTTCTAGAAAAAATCCAATCAATTCTGATTATCTTATGGTGTCAGTCTTTTTGAAAAAAATTCGAAACAAGGAACGAGAAAACTCACAGTCGGATTCAAACCTTGCTCGAGAGACCGAGAAGGTCAAAGATCGAGACCAAATGTGAGCCAAAGAAAGCTCAAAGCCAACATGCAAATCATTCAAATACATTTACATTAAAACTCAAAGTGACCATATTCCTAATTACAAATTTACCATGACTCATTCTCCGAAGTCGCCCAATGTGTGATCTCTTGAAAAGCATCAACTAAAAATATAATTGGTTTAAACGCAACAATTACATGTGCGGATACACCAATTTAAAAATGTTGGTGGTTGCGGTTTCAAGTGTGACTAAGCGATTTGTATGACTCGCACAATAATTTTTGTATGTTTGAAGTTTGACTACCATATACTACATCAGTTTGATAATACATTAACAATATCAACACATTTCATAAGCTATAAAAATATTGAAATTATGTAATTATAATAAAATATAAAATTATCAATCTAAGATAATTAATAATAATAATAATTTTAATTTTTAGTTTCGTTGAAAGTAAGAATTTAAACTAAAAAATTATTTTATGAAGATTAGTATTAGATTTTTAAAAAAATATATTTTGTTTCACTTATGTATATATATATCAATGTTATAAACATGTGCATTAAACATTTTTGATTTAAAGTTTATAATATAAATTTGATAGTGAATATAGGTTAAAATATAATCCTTATATATTTTTCTTTATAAAATTTAAAATTTATTTTTAATAATCATTTTTATAATTTTATTTATTAAGTCTCCAATCGCAAACACTAATAGTATTGATTTAGCATGTGGTAGCATTGATTTTGTTTGAGGTAGGGGTTTACATCATTGATAACTCAAAAATGTTACAATCATGCATTAAATTTCACTTTTTGATTTTAAGTTTGAATTAGTATGTGTTACATTTTTGAGTTAAACCCTTTGTTAATTTCACAACTCAAAACTTAATGCAACATCAAAGAAAAATCCATGTTTTAGAAGTTGAGTTAGAATATTAATTATTTTCTGTTTAAAAATAAGTTGACAAAAACTAGCAAAGGTAGGTAACATTAGTAGGTAATGTTGTTTGTGAATTTACAAAAATATTATTTATGGTTTTAAACCCATAAATGTCGCAATATTTTTATAAATAAATAATGTTGTTAGGAGTTACAACTCTAAAAAATAATACACATTGCAACTTATTTTATTTATATATATTAAAAAGAAAATTATTATTATTGATTTATTTTTTAAATAAGTTAATTTTTTTTAAAATAAATATTCATGATATATATGTTTATATCTTCAACTATTTTATCAAAAAGCTATACTGCAACTTATATATCAAAAATATTATTAGTCATCATTTTTAATAAAATGATAATTTTTATTTTTATTACAAATTTACCACATAATATTTACAGTTTTTACCACATAATTTTTACTGTAAGTTATATCTAATTATAATACATACTTCAACTCAAACTTAATACTACATGTCACCAATCGGACATATTTTAATTTAGAGAAGTTTAGAATGATCTTAACTCGAACAATCATTACAATTGGTAAAATGTTGCGTTAGAGTATCTCCAATGTAAAACTCTATATTTTTTTCCAAAATGAAGTAAATTAGAATATGAAGTAAAAATACTACAACTCTACTTCATTTCTCACTCCATAAAAGAATAATGAACAAACAAAAAAGAAATTATTCTATTTATGGATCAAACGCTATTATGAAGTAGGAAATTGAGTAAGGTTGAAGTGTTTTTTACTCCATACTCCTTTCCACTCTATTTTAGAGTAAAAAATGGAGTTGAGTTGAAGATGCCCTTAGCCGTAAAACTTATCAAATAGCCACTTTTCTTTTGTCTCTTTACAAATTTCTTTGTCTTTTTAGACCAGAGGTTTTAAGACTCAAAGAGGAAACCGAGTATAGAATCTCATGTTTTTAGCAACAAATCCATTTTTTAATCATTCTATTTTTGTTTTTCTAACGAGATTTGAATCTGAGCAAGATTTTACTAAAACCAGTAACTGAAACCGAGTTGTAAACCGAACCGACAAAGATTATAAAATCACAAACTAATTTCATCCAGTAAGAAATTGAATATTTAAAAAGAATCTGAAGTTTCACGCAAAACCTATTTTGTCAACCACTAGATCATGCAAATCACAGGGGCGACTGCATTCGATAGTATTCGGTTTGATACAAACCGGTTTAGGTTTCTCGGTTACCAATCCCATCTGTCGTTTTAGGATTCTGAATCAGAGAGAGAACGGAAAAGAAAAAAACGGAAACGATGCAGAAGTTGATTGCGATGACGGCGAAGAGATTGCTTCATCGGAATCTTCCCAGACCTTCTCTTCCTTCGTTTACCCATTGCTGTATCTGTTTACGATCTTTCTCAAGCGAGAGACTGACCAGAAACCGTCTCCGTGATATCAACATAGACGACGCAATCGATTTGTTCAACGACATGGTCAAATCTCCCCCCTTCCCTTCCATCATCGACTTCAACAGATTGTTGAACGCCATTGTCAAGCTCAGGAAGTACGATGTAGTCATCTCTCTGGGGAAAAAGATGGAAACTTTAGGGATTCGAAATGATCTCTACACGTTTAATATATTGATTAACTGTCTATGTAGCTGCTTTCAACTCTCTCTTGCTTTATCTCTTCTTGGCAAGATGTTGAAACTTGGGTTTGAGCCAGATAGTGTTACGCTTGCTTCTCTTGTTAATGGGTTTTGTCGTAGGAATAGGGTTAATGAAGCTCTGTCTTTCGTTGAGAGGATGGTGGAGTTGGGGTATAAAGTTGACATTGCTGCTTACAACAAGATCATCGATAGTTTTTGCAAGAGTAAACGAGCTAATGAAGCTCTCAGTTTCTTCAAGGGGGTTGAAAGGAAAGGTGTTAGACCTAATGTTGTTACCTATACTTCTCTTGTAAAGGGTCTTTGTAATTCTGGTAGATGGAGTGATGCGGCTCGGTTGTTGAGTGAGATGATCAAGAGGAAGATTAGTCCTAATGTGGTTACTTACAGTGCGTTGGTAGATGCGTTTGTGAAGAACGGGAAGGTTTTGGAGGCTAAAGAACTTTATGAAGAGATGATCAGGATGTGTATAGATCCTGATGTTGTTACTTACAGTTCGTTGATCAATGGGCTTTGTAGGCAAGATCGAATAGATGAGGCTAGTGAGATGTTTGATTTGATGGTAAGCAAAGGTTGTTTACCAGATGTGGTGTGTTACAACACTCTTATAAATGGGTTTTGTAAGTCGAAGAGAGTAGAGGATGGGATGAGACTCTTCCGCGAAATGTCTCAAAGAGGATTAGTTAGCAATACAGTCACTTACAACACTCTTATACAAGGGTTTTTTCAAGCAGGGGATGTTGATATGGCTCAGGAATTTTTTAGTCAGATGGATTCTTTTGGTGTCTCGCCTGATATTTGGACATATAACATTTTGTTAGGTGGTCTTTGTGACAACGGGGAGCTAGAGAAAGCACTGGTGATATTTGAAGATATGCAAAAGAGAGAACTAGATCTTGATATTGTCACATATACTATAATTATCCGAGGGATGTGCGAGGCTTGTAAGGTTGAAGATGCTTGGGGTTTATTTTGTAGCCTCAGCCTCAAAGGAGTGAAGCCTGATGTTGTAACATACACTACAATGATGTCAGGCTTGTGTAGGAAAGGCTTACATTGTGAAATTGATGAATTGTATTCAAAGATGAAAGGAGATGGGCTTATGCTGCATGATGGTACGCTAAATCTAAGAGATGGTGACATAATTGTATTTGCCGACCATATCAAAGAAATGTTGAGTCATGGCTATGCACCATCCGGGGGATGCAAAAAAGCTGTTTCTCTGTTGTAATTGTTATAGTGGTTTTTGCACTTCCACTATGATGTTATGTTTGGATTTTGTCTTGCAAAGTCATCTGTTTCAGCGGTGATGAAGGCACTGGCACTTGGTGTTTCTCTCTAATTCGATTTGAGAGATTTTCGATTGCTTCATCCAAGAATTGAGGATGGCGAATGAATATGGGTTCTTGACGCATCCCTGAACTCCCAGTTGGAGATTCTGTATATGGATTTTGCATTTCAAAGGGATCCTCTAGAGGGGTTTTGCGCTCTGTCATCATCATCAGAACCAAAGGGATAAGCTTTCTTCATCAACCTCCTTCTGATCTCGACACTTGAGGTGAAATTTCTGTATACTTGTATCAAATCACATATCTTGGTTCATTAATTATGTCATTGCTTTGATCGTTATATTATGTCTGAAATTGTATGCAAAGCTAGAGGATTAGAAGTCTTGTTTCGCTTCGAAAGACATTGAACTCCATACATTTTTAGTACATCCCTCGAAAATGCATTCTTATTATTTGGCTTTCTTCTATGCAACTTGTCGTCTAAGTGGTGCCTTCTTTGAGTCATCTAACTTATATATCGGTCCCATTCTGGTGTCTAATAGTAGCGACAACGCTTTTTCTAATTTCAAAGAGATAAGTATCACTTGGCCATTCTGATCTTACTGTAGATTAACATAACACGCAAACAATGTTTCTTACTTGGGTGTCTTTTTGCACAAATTTGAGATGTAAAACCTCGCAATGCAGGTACACTGGAACAGAGGAATGCATGGAAAAGAGACGTATTTGACTGACCAGCATGAAGAAGAGTGAGCATCACTACGTACACATACACATAAGAAATGTAAGGCACATAATTGCTCTGCCGGAAGTTAGAAAAAGCTATATTTTGGACAAATTACCTTAATGAAAATTCTATGAGCACAAAGGAAAGTTATGGTCATAGTGTATTCTATTATGCAACGTGTGCTTTCTTCAGATGGACGCATCCACTAGAACAAAGCTTCTCACTTATAATGGAAATTTTATCTTTTGTTCTTTCCTAATAGTTGACACTCACCTGTATTCCTTGAAGTTCTGCAAGTTTTAGTTAAAAGTGGTATTATAGTTGTGGTATTTTCTGTTATACATCTTTCGATGGCCCCATCCATAAAGCTGAATCATCTTGTTCTAACACAAATTTATCTTCTCCTCACCTAATAATTAATACTGGCTCGCTAACAGCTTCACAAATTTCTCCTTTTACCCTTCCGAATTTTTTTTTCTGTTTCTATGCAACTATGGGTGGTTGCTTCTCTGTATCACTGCCATGCGAACAAGTTGTGAATCAAACCACTCAATGGTTATGTGTCAACGTGAGTTATATTCAGAACCTCAAGGAGAATCTTGCTGCTTTGGAGACAACTGTTGAAGACCTGAAGGCAAGGTGAGAAGATTTGTCAAGGAGGGTGGAGAGAGAGGAGGATGAAGGTCTACGAAGGCTTTCCCAAGTTCAGGTATGGCTTACTAGAGTTGTGACCATTGAAAGCCAAGTCAATGGTCTATTTAGTATTAGAACAACTGAACCTCAAAGGTTGTGTCTTTGTGGGTTTTGCTCGAAGAGTTTTAAATTGAGTTATCGTTATGGGAAATAGGTTTTCATAATGTTGAAGGAAGTTGAGAATCTGAAAGCTAGTGGGGTTTTTGGGGTGCTTGCTGAGAAAGCTCAAGCGTCTCAAGTGGTAGAGAGAGGCCTATTCAATCGGCAATAGTGGGTCGGGAAACATTGCTTGAAACAGTATGAAAACATCTCATGGAAGATGGAGTGAGTATTATGGGTTTGTACGGCATGGATGGAGTTGGCAAAACAACACTACTCACACAGATCAACAATAAGTTCTCGAGAAAGAAGATGCTTTTGACATTGTGATTTGGATTGTGGTATCTAAGGATTTTCAAATCCAAAAGATTCAAGGAGAGATTACAAAGAAGCTAAGCCTGTCTGGCCAAGATTCAAGAATGGCACCATGCTATTGATGTTTTGACTTCATATGGTGCTGAGTTTTCTGGCATGGAAGATGAGATTCTTCCGATTCTGAAGTTTAGTTACGATAATCTAAAGGGTGAACATGTCGAGATGAGGTATACAATGTCTGCCTGGTGGTTTTCGAGAGTTGAAAAATCTAATTCATTAGGATTTTTGGACGACACAAAGAACCTTTTGAGTATTGTGGGGATATCAGCACTACTGAAACTGAAAGTAGTGAAATTACGGGACTCTAAAGCTTCACACGATCTCAGCACAGTGGAAGAGTTACGAGCCTTGGAACACTTAGAAGTTCTAAACATAAGTATGGGATATGATTCAGGTCTGGATCAATTTTGAAGCTCTCACAACCTGATGCATTGTACACAACTTGTGGAGATTAAAAATCTGCAATTAGATTTATCAGCAGTCGCTTTTAGCAAAGCATGGACAAACTTTTTGTAATCGCACAATCCGACAAACGCATGCTTCTTGAGACTCACTAAGATTTTTATAATTGGTAGCGAATGCCATGAAGATTTGACGTGTCTGATGTTCACTCCAAATCTCAAAGTGCTTGTTGTTGAAGGAGAAAACTTTTGTATGTGAAGAATCAGGGTTTGTTCCTTTCCAAAGAATAGAATCTCTATACTTGTTTGATCTTCCGGAGCTGAAGAATATCTACTGGAGACCTCTGCCCTTATGGAAATCAGTATAATGTTTTGCCCAAAGCTAAAGAAAGCTTCCACTTAATTCTCAAAGTGGTGAAAAAGGACAAAAGGTGTTGAATGGGAAGACGAAGCCACCGAAGGCCATTTCTTTTCTTACGTCTTTTTTTTTTTTTTGGTTATGAACCTCCAATTTCATGGGTTTTCTTTTCGGCAGGGTGGATTCCTGCCGTACAATGGTTCGAGAGGCAGGTGGTAACCTAATCAACCTTGTATAAAGGAGACGAAGATGGTAAAATGACAATAAGTAGTAGGGATAGATAAGAAGAAAGACATTGTGAAAGTCATTACTTGGAATAAAAGAAAAACTTAGTGAAAAAGAGACTGAAACTGTGGTATTTCCTCATCTTTTAGTCCCTACTGGATATGGGCTTTGTGCCTCTCTATCATCAGGAGAAGCTCTGCCTATGGTAAATAGGGTTAGTTTCCCCTTCTGTCTTCGTTGTACCAGATCATTTTTATTGGTCTGCTCGTGCAGGATTACATGTTCATATTGTTATACTTCTTTTAGAGTTTTATTTGTTTGAGATATAGTTCCTTACAACTACAACTATGAAGCTTATTGTTTCCTCTAGATATTCTGTTTGGCTTTACTTGTATGCAAAGTTGTTTAGTCTCCCAAAATCACCTACAATGCATTGTTTGGTCATCTCCTCTAAAACGTCTTTTATTATTATGCCTTGTTCAATGTAACTAGTCTAACTTTTTTTTTTCTCATTTGCTTATTGATCGTACTGGTGCCTCTTTACAGTTTGGAAGATTATATTTTTAACTTTCCCTTTCTTAAAACTAATGAAAGTTTTACTGTAGATGAACATGATACACTTGAAAGCAATCTTTGTTTTTTGTTTCGCTTAGTTCAGGTGTAATTTTCACTGTATGCATACTAAAACTAGTTTGACTATGCAATACTGATGCTCAGAAACAGAGAAATGTCGAAAGAGATAAATTAGAAGTCTAAGAAAAAATGGTTAAGCCTATGTTCCTGTAGCTTCTTCTTCTTCTTTTTTGAAACACTCTTCGTGTAGCTTCTAATATCATGAAATAACTTATGGTAGTCTCTGTGATCCCAAATAGATTAGAAAACGAGATGGATGTAAATCTAATCGTATCTAATTACGTCCTTATCTCAATACTTTTCATAAGATCTTGGCTGTGCCAGAGGTTGGTCGCATCTGGAAGTTGAGTACTTGATCTGAGTGAGTTCTGTACAGAGGAGATATATTAGTTTGGCAAGTGCATCAGAATGTTCCAGTAGCACATCATCCGCTAAGCCTGGATGCATATAAGAGCATGTTTATTGTCCTTGTCTTTTTTTTTTTTTAATAGAAAACTAAAAGCACCAATCGCGGGTTGCCATGTATCAGTGGGGTCCGCGAACAGTGCAAGGAACTTGGCAAATGGGTTCCTTATTTAAGGGATTTAAGAGCATCATTATCCATGGAACCCCATTTGGGGTTCCTATATTTTTTTTATTTTTTTCTTTTTGTTAATTAAAAAAAATAAAAAAATAAATAAAAAAGAACTAATTACGTGTCGCCACGTGTCAGTGAGACTCGTGAACAGTGTAAGAAACCCTCAAAAAACGGTTCTTATTTAGTAGTTTTAAGAAGCAGTTCTTGCACTGTTCGCAGACCCCACTTGTCAGTGGGGCCCGCAAACAGTGCAAGAACCCCCTTAAAAAACCAGGGATAATGATGCAGTGGGGCCCGCGAACAGTGCAAGAACTGCTTCTTAAAAAACCAGGGATAATGATGCTCTAAGGAATGTGGTTTGGGGGAATTAGTGGATCCCACCCGCTAAGAGACCCACTAAGAACCCCCAATACACATGCTCTAAGGGGTTCATAGGATTGTGTTCGATAAAGCTACAAGTAATTTCATTGGCCTTGTAGAAAAGACAATTATGAAAAGAATAGCTAGGCAATAATTAGGTACTTCCAATGAACTAGTGCCCGGGCAGACTATTCAGGGCGTAAGATGTTAACTAATCATTTTTCTCATTATTATATAACTTATATTTATATTATTTAAATGTTGTGTTTAAATTAAAAATTATTTTGATAAGAAAATTGTATGCTAAAAAAGAAATCAAACAAACATGTGAATTTAAACTAAAAACAAATTCTGAGAAAACGATGATCAGTTGTTTATAGAAAATGATGATGGAATGATATAAATATTAAGAGAAATTGCCAAAACTTATATTTTTGGTACATTTTTTCATTTTTACCTTAATACCATTTATCTATGACTTTAAAGAGGTAAATATACACTTATAACCATAGGATTAACTACTTAGTGTCTAGATTTGAGGGGTAGAATTTTAGAAAGTAGAGTTTAGAATTTTAATAAAAATATAAATAAATACTTCAAATTAAAATATATTTTTTTTAAAATAGTTTCAAAAAGCATTTTTGAATTTATAAAAAAAATATGAAATTTGGAAAAAAAATTCAAAAAAAAATTTATACAAATTTTCGAATTTGAAAATGTATAGTTCAAAAACTTTATATATATATATATATATTATTTAAATAATTATTTATATTTATAAATTAATGATATAAAACTCTTTTATAATTTTAATGGAATCTCGTAAATAGATATTTTTGAAAATATTCATTTAGAAAAAATAAATATGAATAATGGTACCAAATGGAAGGTAAAAGTGAAAATTTCCCTTATATTAATCATAATTCAATTTAATGTTATTTAAAATAATCAATTTTTATTAATTTAAATCCATTTACAGCAATTTGAAAATTTGAACTGTTGAAGTCGGATTCTAACAAAATTGTTTTGGTTATAAATGATTTATCGCCTAGATACATGAGGATCATTAAACTACTGCTAACATGTGTAATCACAAGATATAATACATTCAAGTATTCGTTCTGGTTTAAACCGGTTCTTTTGAATTGTAGACTTCATCAAAGTGGAAAATATGATATGTTTAGGGTACATATAATTTGTGTGAGAATCGGTCTTTATACAGATACCCTCAGCTAGTGTTTTTATTGATTACTTATATTTGAAAGTAACCATAAATACAATTTAATCTGGATATTTTATATCTCAACTACTCAAATGTACTTTTAAAAAATTTACACATTAATTATAGTTTGAATTGGTTACGGTTATCAGAAAGTAATCACATACACAATTCAAACATCTTGTATCAAACTATCCAAATGTATCTGAAAATATCAGAAATACCGGTTCAGAAATTTCTGGATACTTTTCATTTCTTAGTTTGGATTGAGTTTGAACGTCGCTCGATTTCATGTGGTACTTGATGCAAATTTTTAACAATCCTGACACTCTAGAAAACAAATAACTTTTGGTGTAAAAAGGTGGTTTCACCTATTTGTTGGGAACTTAATTATTATAATTAGTCACTCTCAACTAAAATTGAATCTGAGTGACAAAATACCTATTAGACACACCTTTATCACTAGACCAACAGATACGTTTGGGTTGAACACACAACAAAATCCGCTTTCGGAACACAACAAAAATCGCCTTAGCGAAGAGTAATCCGCTAAAAGGAAAGGTGAATCAGTCGTAAAACTGAAAATTTACAAACAAAAACCAAAAAGTCTATTGTTCCCTCTGAAAGATTTAAAGGTGTGAAGAGGAAGTAGAGGGAAAACATCATCTCTCTAAGAAAGAGAGAGAAGCCACCCAGCCCTTAGATCTTGTACCGATAGAACTTATATCAGAAATATCTAAACATAACACACACACATATATATATATGTTGGAAATTGTTTTTTGCACAGTGATTTTTTCGACTTTTCCGGTGGCTTTTCCGGCTGTTGTCTTTATCATGTTAATATATCATTGTAAAGCTTGTAATGAGTACTACAATCTGATATATTGAAACATCAAAAACAGATTTAAATTGAATGAGAAATGATGTGATGAAGTTGTGATCTTGAACACATGAAACTCACAAGTTGAGTTTGTCCCACATTGGTTAGAAAAGAGGATTTTGAGTTGTATATATATGACTCTTTGATAGCATAGTGTAAACAGCTCAGAGAGAGGAGACACCCCACGTGCGCCACCGCCGCCGTCCGGACCGGCTTGGGCTTGGGCTTGGGCTTGGGCTTGGGTAAATGTGGCCCCAGGGCCACTAAAAGATGTTCTTTTTGGGCCCAGTTAAGCCCAACGTTTTGTCCATAAAACAGCATGACGTTTGTGTTTAAACGACGCGTAGTTCGTCCAAAAACGACAAGCAGTTTATCTGTTCGAAACTGGATAGGAACGACGAGATCTTACGGAGAAAATTTCTCAACGCACTACTCCCGAGATTTTCACTACCGTTTCGAAAAAACCTCTCCACTACTCTTCTTTATAAACTCGTCTCCTCCTTCCTCATTTCTTCGTTTTTTCTCAACGAAAACCAGCAAATCCCTAGCGTAAGTTTTAGAGAGTGTTCGTAGATTTATTAGTTCGTTAGGGACGTTCACGAGTGAAGCGTGAATCGTCTATCATGGTTGTATCCTGGGCTCTAATTCGTACAAGTCCGTCTCACTACGGAGCGAATATTAAGAGTTAAGGAAAGAGATTCGTCTCGACTCCATGGTCTATAATTCTAATCGTTTTTCATCTCGGGTTTTATCTCGTCTTTTGAATCGTATATTTCCTTAACATCGCTTTATTTTTATCGTTTATATCGATTCGGTTTTCCGGCTTTTACAATATATATATGTCCAGATTTATAATTATACTTTTTGCCACTGAGTATATTAGAAGTACACTGTTATACCGCGGTTCACAAATTTTTGGATACTTTTTAGTTCTTAGTTCAGATTGAGTTTGATAGAAGTTCTTTTAGGCCGGGTGGATTGCGGGTGGTACTTCACATGCATATTTTTGACATTCCTAGCTAGAACGGTAACTCTACACTCTAGAGAAACCAATAACTTTACATTTATCTCTGGCCAATGTCCAAAGTAGAAGAAAACCAATATGCATTTCATATTCTCATGATGATTTGTGGAGGAGCACCAAATCGTCCTCTGAGTAAGGATGAATAAAAGCACTGTTCATTTGCCAGACCTCAAATGACGCCATAATGGTGGCATTAAGTGCATTATTGAAAATGAAGAGCTTCGTAGCTCCGTAGATGGCTTCTGTTGGATATACTCTTGACGTAATACATGTTCTCCCACCTTGTCCGAATCCTTCTATTATTGAATGATCCACCTATACAAAATTGAAATTATGATTATATATAATGTAAAAAGAACACTAATGCTAAATCATAGTATATGGTTTTAAAGATATAAAATAATATATTACCAAGATTCTCATAGTCAATTTCTCCCCTTCTAGGACCGGTACGAAGCTTCCGTACACCGCTTTAGCCACATCTGTAGCCATGGTCGACCTATTAAAGGACAATATATATGATCAACAATAACTCCAAAAGTCAATATTTTCTTACATTCAAGGATCTACAAGCTATTTTTTAATCTGTATTTAATAGAAATAAGTAATTTCTTAGTTTTGTATTATAAGAAGATTCTATTAATACTTTATCAAGAATCGATTAATATATGGATCTATTATCTTGTTGAGGAATTACTTACCTTAACGTTTATCCAAATTATATATATATATATTAAAAATAATTAAAAATAAAAAATTGTTGATTGTATCTTAATTTTAAGTATAATTAAATCAAAATTTATATTAAAATACTGATAAATAATAAAATTTAAAATATAGACAAATTTTATTTTTAAACATAATTTAAATTTAAAAGTTTTACGGCTACACCTGAAAACACTTAGGCCATGATTAACCCGGGTCTCTTAAGGTGGGGTTCTTAACGAAAAATTTATCTTTTTAATTTTTTTTTTTTTTTTTTGCATTTTTCCCGCTAAGAGACGGCTCTTATGGTTCTTATTTAAGAGACGGTTCTTAGCTTTTCTTAGTTAAAAGCTAAGATACGTCTCTTAGAAAAGCTAAGAACCCCACCTTAAGAGACCCCGGTTAATCCTGCTCTTAGTAAGTAATTACTTAGTTTGTATTATAAGAAGATTCTATTAATATATGGATCTATTATTTTGTCGAGGAATTACTTACCTTAAGGTGTCAGTACAGAAGAAAGTCTTGAGTTTAGAATCTTTCCCCTTAGTCACATAGAAATAAACCGTAGTTTGTTCCGCTAAGCTTTCATCAGTAAGAAGAGAGAATCCGAAAGGCCCTAAAGCACCACTCGCAGTTGAACCTCCGCTTGTTTCGCAGCTGAAGTCCTCTTCAGCCTCCACTGACTCATCTCCAATGATTTTCTTGACATCTTCTTTGTCGATCTCGAACTCAGCCTCTATGTCTAGCTGAGCTGCTGAACTCACATCAACCTTAACCATGGTCTCTGCTTTAACCTTCATATCGAATTTCTTGCTGCTCAGTCTTAAAGACTCTATCTCTTCGACTGGCCACTGTACTAAGTTCTTCCCCGTCTTCATGTCCAGGACAACAGTTCTCGGGATACCCTGCTCATGATTTTAACAAAATTTAAAACCCTAACTTGCATCATAAGTAAGTAACACATCAAAGCCCTAACTTCATTACCACGTTAAGTAGGGAAAACATACCTGAACAGAAGACCAACCCTTTTGTACATCAGCAGCTTCACTGTCAGATTCACCGATCCAACCCCATAACATTCTTCGTCCCTTATTTTGATCGTAAAACGTTTTTGACGCATATAATTTCCCGTAATCATATCTCAAACCGTTACCCATCCCAACATCGATAGTAGGATCATCCGGGACCCATGTTCCATTTGAATCATGATACGTCCCAGTGGCGTAATGGTCGATCCTAGTATCGTCCATGCTAGCCTTCACAATATGTTTCACATTGGGTCCGTTGGCAGAAGTGTCAAGCCCTTTGACATCAGTCTTTGAGACAGGGTAAAAGTCAATGCACTCCCACATTCCGGTATTAGGGACTTGGTGCAACAAGGTATCTAGCTTCTCAAATTTTTTGAAATCTCTTGTGTCATACACAAGAGATATTCCGGTTCTATTGACTTTGGAACCAATAGTAATTCGCCATTTTCCTGCCGATGTCTTCCAAGCCGTTGTCGGGTCACGGAAGTCCTTTAAGCCGATACCAGGAGGCGGTACAATAACAGGGTTGCCAGAGAACTTGGTCCATTTCAACAAAAGTGGGTCGCTAGGATCCTCAGGATAGGCTAGATTTTGAACCTACAAATTAATGGTTATTAATATATGGTCTAATAACATCAACTGGTCCGACCGTATTGGAAAGATGTGAATTCAGATGTAATTAGTTCAATACGTTAATTAAAAGAGAAAAGTATTACTAATCTGAGTCCAGTAGTAGATGTTAATTATTTAAGTTTTACAAAAACCATTACAAATACTATCAACTTAATATTAAAATCTTATAAAACTATATATCGACAATCACGAGTGAAAAAAAAAGATGAAGAGGATTTAAAAATCATTACCTGTACAAACTTGTCGGTAGAACCGGTGTAGAGTATGACAATGGAGCCATCATCGAGCAAAGTGGCTGAACCAGTCCAAACGCCATTAGCGTCGTACCATTGGTCAGGAACCATGGCTGATGGGAGGTGAACCCAGTGTATAAGATCCTTTGAAATGGCGTGACCCCAAACAATGTCACCCCAGACGGCTCCATTTGGATTGTATTGATAGAAGAAATGATAAAATCCCTTATAGAACAATGGACCTGGACCCATGATTAACATTAATTCATTTGTTGTGATGAAAACGTAAGTTTTTTAACGTATGGATCTTGTGATGAATAATGAAGTCATTGATGAATTGAATTACTAGAACGAGTTGGATTCGGGCGCAAACTAGACAGCTAAACACAATATTCTTTTTTTATTAACATAGGTGTATCCATCACTATAAAAAATTTAGACTAATCTTCAAAGAAAGGTTCACAGATAGATTCTTTTTCCAAATATTCAAATGGACAGAAAACAAAAATTTATATTCGTATAAAATGTCAAGATAAAATTTGGCTTAGTTTTGCATAATAGGTGAATCAAACTTAAATGTGTTAGGCACTTATTTTTGCATAGTAAGTGAATCAAATTAACTAAGTCATTTCCCCAATCACTTGACCACAAGGTCCTGGACTAAATACAATATAATTTTCATAACATAAAAAAACAAAGTCAAACGAAAAGACTATTTACTTCTACAAATTAAAGAAAAAAAGAGGGAGAGAGAGAGAGTTGAATCTAACCATTAGGATCTGCAGACGGAGCCAAATAGTTGCCGTTCATAACGCCATTGGATAAAGAAAATTAGAGCCAAAAATAACATGGTATAAGACAATTAATTGCGAAAGGAAACATATTATATATGTAAAATAAAAGAGCATAAAAAATTGTATGATACATGGTTGAAAATTCTAGGGATTTGAAAGAAAAAATGTATACACTGGTCATCACTCTTGCAGTCTTGCGTGATTACTTAACTTGTGTTCCTTAAGCTAATATATTAAAATAGTCAAGAACTCTAATCTTCAGGGAAACGAAAAGGAAAATAAACTCTCTATGATTTTAGGAAAGAAAAGGAGAAAACACTTTTGAGTTATTTTGGTATATAAATTCATATATACTAGGTGTTTGTCCGCAATTTTAAAGATAGTTATATTATATAAAGAAATATATATTATGTTTACACTGTTATAATTTTTAAATAATAATTAGAAAAATTAAAAGTTGAATTTTAATTTCAAATAGTTGGACTATAAAAAGTTTTATTATATATTTTTAGAAAATCTGTGAGATTTAAAATAATTCAACAACATAAACTTTACTAAAAATTTCTCTCTTACAGAAAGTAATATTATAATTAATTCTGATAATTGGTTGTAGAATTATTTTATATTTTATTTTTACACGTAAATAACCGGAAATACTTTAGCTTTCAAGAGAAAAGAAAGAGAGAATGTTTTTTGTGTAACTTTAATAGGACCAATACAATGATCGGAGAATTTTATCATGAATATCTTTTGTAAACGTTTTTGTGTGAGTTTAAAAAAAATTCTAATAATTTCTTGCCTACAAATCTAATAGTAAACAATGTTAAATCTATAAACAATGTTAAAGTAATTTATTTAATTATATATAAATAATTGATAAAAATAAAGAAATTAATAAAACATATATATTCTTCCCTAATTCTATAATTAGTTATCATAAATTATTATTTGTAATAACACTTATGTTATTTGGTAATTTGTTCTAGAGTTATGTTTTATTTTAAACCTGGCTAAAATAAATAACTAATTAAAGTCAACAACTAATCAAATTATATTATTTTTAAAACTTAATTTATTAACGACACATAAGTAAAAATCACTTAATTGACTTCCCAATTCATAAATAGTAGGATTTATCTTTTTAATATAAAGATAAATTTCATTAAGGTAAACATGAAAATATTTAATAGGAAAATAGTAGTTTAATCAGTTTCTTTCAATTTTTTATCAAATCACAAATGACACTTTCTCACTCATTTTTTATTTAGTGTTTAACATAAAAATCAAATAGGTTAAACAAAAAAATTCTTCCTTAAATTATTTCCGCTCATCACACTATTTTATCAGACACTGATTTCTTGGACCCAAATGTTTTTATTAAATCTAAGCATAGTTTAAATATCTTTTAAAGTATTATTTCATTTATTTTATATTAATTTAAAACATACCTATTTTAATTAAATTTGATTAAATAATAATAAAAAATAATATTGAAAATTTTAAATATCAAAATGTCGATATTTTAGGTATATATACTTAATATTAATGTGAGATAAAATATTAAACCAAAACAAAATGGTTTTATTATTATAAATTTGTTAAAATTTTATCATCATACATTTTAAAAGTTTATTATACCAAAAAATACATCTCATTATTTTTTAAATAAGTTTTTTTTACTTTCAATTTACATTATATTTTTCATCTTTGAAGATTGTGAAACTCGTCATTTTTACTGAACTTCTCTACTCAATTTATCTTAATGTTTTAAAAAGAAATAAAACTAATTATTTCACATTTATAATAACAAAAATACATGTAGCTCCACAAACAAATAAAATTAAATACATAAATATGAAGAACCAAAAACACAACAAACATATTTAATTATTCTTTCCTCCTGTTTTTTATTTATGTCTCATTTCTTTTTTTCCTATTAAAATAAACATTTATTATAATCAAAGCTATATGAATATATTAATAGAGTATTAGCTTGAGGAAAAGCCTTTTAAAATACTCTAATATAATTTTAGATGACTTGCCATATAATTTTTATGTTTTAAACATTTCTAAAAGTGATAACTTATCTATAATATCACATTGTCATTAGAAAATTATTGGAATTTTATAAAATTATATATTTGATTGTTTTGAATTCAGTTGACATATATATATATATATATATATATATATATATATATATATATATATATATATATATATATATATATATATATATGTATATATAGTGAGTGAGTGAGTTTAATTAATATTATTAGGTTTAGATTAATTAGTTTTTCGAAATGTATGATTAATTGTATTCACTATTAATATAAATAGATTAAAAACTATTTTTATAATTGTTTCTATAGTATCACATGTATTTATATTTATATTATCAATTTATACAGTGTAACCTATGATATTTAATGAATAAATTATGTTTCTATAAATAAATTATGTTAATTCATATATATATATTTAAGATGCTTAATTGTATAATAACATAGATTATATTAAGTAATTCTATGATTAGTTTCCTTTTAATTAAATAAATAAAAAGATGAAATCAAAAAATTAAATTATAACAATTAGTTGGAGAGGTATACTATGAGCATGACACGTCGGCATAAATTATTTAATATATAGGAGCATAAGAAAAACACTAATGTTTGAATCAATTATAATACTTAATTTGTGTTCCTTAAGCTATGCTAATTAATATATTAAAAATAGTCAAGAACTCTTATCTTCAGGGAAACGAAAAGGAAAATAAACTCTCTATGATATTGTTAGGAAAGAAAAAGAGAAAACACTTTTGAGTTATTTTGGTATATAAATTCATATATATAAGAAAAGAAAAGCACTAATGTTTGAATCAATTATTCATACCGTTCATCCAGTTCTTCTCCGGCTGGAAATGAAACGCCGTTCGTTGCCACGACAACATCGTATTGTTCCACGCAAACGGTTCCATTTTCCGAACGTTTCTCTTCTCCGACACGCCGCCCAAATGAGCACGTGACTCCGTCGTTGTTTCATCACCGACGCCATTTTTTCTTGTGGATCCTTTGTGTATGAGGATGAAAGTGACGTTGAAAACGATCAAGAGAAATATGACGGCGCGATGGACTTTGATGGGATGTCTCCCACGGGTTTCCGAGTTCTGGTCGGATCTTGAATAGGATAATGGTTTTGGTCGGAAGTTGACGGGCAAGAGAGCATCCGAGCTCGCCATTTCTTTTTTCTCGTTTTGTTTTCACAACTGATGCATGCAATAGGAAATGGCAAGTGCACTTATATATTGAAAAATCATTTACAAAATCTCAATATTAAGTAATGCTATTATCAGAGACAGGTCAGCAAATCAGAGATGTGATTTTTTTTTGTATTTATTAAACATTAAAATTGATGCTAACAGGCTATAAGTCAATAGTTTGTTTAATACCCCACTTTATCTTTATCATTATCAACTAAATGGATTTTGGGGGCAATATATACAGCATACCAAATCGTGCTACTATCCGCACTATGGGCGGAATGAGTATTATGTAGGTATAGGTGTTCGGGTTCGAGTCGGGTTCCTTGGATTTCGTTTATAGTTTGTAACACGTCTTAGGTCACATAATAGTAAAATTTTAAGTATGAAACGAGATCGGATATAACATATCAGTTATAACACGTCTTAGGTTACATAATAGTAAAATTTTAAGTATGAAACGAGATCGGATATAACATATCGGTTTCGGATCGGATGTAACATATAAGTTTCGAGTTGATTTTCTAGTTTGAGTCGAGTCGGGTTCGGGTTCCTTGGATTTCGTTTCTAGTTTGTAACACGTCTTAGGTCACATAATAGTAAAATTTTAAGTATGAAACGAGATCGGATATAACATATCGGTTTCGGATTGGATATAACATATAAGTTTCGAGTTGATTTTGTAACATATCGGTGTTGACTCGGTTCCGATACGGATCGGGGTTTTTGGTTGATGTTCGATTCGGATTTCAGGTTATGGATTTTATGCCTAGCCCTAGTATTATGTATACAAATTGTTTATGTATTATTATTTTTCATATTATAAAATAATAATTATATATATTAAATATTTAAAAAGCTATGTAATTATTTTGTCTATAATTAAATTGGCGTGAATACAGAAATCGAAACAATCATTTATGTTAAATAAATCCCAACAATCAATTTTATCTCTTTTATATGGTGTATATTATATGTAAGTGTGATTAAAATAGATATATACTACACTTTTTGTATGGCTATCTATTAAATGAAACTTTATACTTATATGATTTTATGATTATTTGTATTTTTTCGTAGTTTATAATAAATTTTTAAAATTAAATGAAAATATTAAGTTCTAAATACTTTTTCAATGCAAATTTGAAATATATATATATAATGAAACATCTAGTGATCATATGATTTTATGATCATTTGTATCTTATTATAACAAAATTTCTAAACATTATTTGATCACACATTTTTTAAATATTTTTGTAATGTATAGCCGTTTTATAAATTGAAAATATAACATATATAAAAAAATTAAATTTTATTATATGATTAATCTAATTGTTTTAATATATTTAATAATATAAAAATAAATAAAATTAGATAGTATACAAATTGTTATCACATCTGTATTATTTAAAGTAATTCATCTCATGAAGGAGGAGCCAATCAATGGAAGATGCAAGAACACATTTGACAGAGAAGCAAAATACTTCTTTTCCATTCATCTTAATCCAATAATATAAAGATTGCTTTGGAGGGGAGTGTCCCAACACCGAGCCGTTGGCAAAATCATACCCCAATCGGCACATCAGCTGCCACATCATCTAATTTTGCTGACATAAAAGTTATGTAAACTTATTTTACTAACGAGAATGTCACGTGTAGAATATTTTTTAAAAGTAAAATAAAAATAGGTGTTTTATAAAAATATTTTTTTACAAAATGTAAACGTTTATATACTTTTTGACAGCTTATAATTTTATTATTAAGTAAAATTAAAAAATAATTAAATAATAAAATAATAAAATTTTAATCTTATATAAAAGATATGTTCGTTATAATGTTTTGATCATATCAAACTCTTATGTTAATCTTGGTTATGTGTTTGTATATAAACTTTTTAGATCGGCTATGTAATCATGCGAATAATTTTGTATTAAGAGATTAAGAATTTATGTTATTGTAACCTAAACTCTTGAAATGTAAATAACATAACAAAGATTAATTTGAGAGTTGCACGACTGCAACATTAGCATTGAATTTGAATCACTATAACACAAGTAAAACCCATATAAGGATGGTATGTTGATAGGATCGAAACATTAAACAAATATATCTGTTCTATAAGATTACAATTTTATTATTTAATTACATTTTGTTAATTTTACTGAATATAAAGTTATAAGCTTTCAAAAAATTATAAACATTTACATTTTCTAAAAAAAGTATTTTTATAAAAAATCTATTTTTATTTTATTTTCTAAAAATTTATTATACATGTAACATTTTCATCAGGAAAATTAAGTGATGAGTTAGCTGATGTGCCGATTGAGGCATGAATTTTCTAAAAAGATAAACAACAGATATATCATTTGAATTTTTTGAAAATCCATATATGTTTTTGCACGATCATATAAGTAGGGTATGAATTGAATGTATTGCGATATATTGGGTTTAAAACTACTGTTTTCCCTACTAACTTAAACGCAATAAGAATGACTACGCTGAATATTGCGCCTCGCCCTGGACCCCTGACTTTCTGACTGGTCAGCGAGATCATACCAAAAATGCTTTCAGGTAATTCAAACTCGGAAAGATAATCTTGAAGGTTAGCTAAGTCTAAACAATAAACATGAACTAGAGACTAACTTCATTAGAAGGAGATCAGTCTGTCTTAATTAAAGATCTTCTTAGACCTAGCTAGGATTTGATAATAAACTATTGCTTCCAATTTTCTCAATCTCAGAAACTTTAAGTTGGATTCCATGGAACGATTTCAAATCAGTGGACTGTTAAAGATGAATCACAAAGCATGAACGATGGAATCACATAGCTATAAGCATGAATGAGAGACTAATTATACGCAATAGAAAAATAAAATGTGTTTCACTGGATGAAGAGTAATTTGTGTTTAAAAAGGAATTGCATTGAAGTTAACAAATTATCAAGGAACATAACAACGGGAGGTACTCTTATTATGGCTGCATATATGAAAACACAAACCATACAAGTCTAGAACTTCAAACCAGAACCTTGCAATTTTTCTTGGAAAATCATGTCTATCTTGTTCTCCATTTCAGGCGTAAGATAATTTAAGATAATTCTTCGAGTCACCAACTTCCCCTTTACGGAAATAAAATTTGTGATCCATGTTTTTTTATCTTTCCGGTTTTGTTTACCTCCAAACTGCTCAGATTACGAAGAGAGAAAAGGTCCAAGATCTCGTCCATAACTCCACTATCTTCTTCTTGCTTTGTTAAAGGAAAACCCAAGGATTGTCAGCAAGTCTCTTGATCTGATCAAGAGGCTCCGCTTTCATTTTCCTCGTACCTCATGAAAAGGACATGTTTTAGGGTCTTCCAAGCTTCTTCTCCACTATCCCAAGAGATGTTCCAAAAAAGGTCCATAATAGATAGTTCTGTTGCAGAAAGATTCGAACATAGACTCTAGAAGGCTTCTGGTTGGTTCTATTTTATGAATAGCACTGCCAGAAAACCACCACGAGACCAACGTGTCCTTCACGTTCCTGCACATGTATACAATCTTGCAAGAAGAGTGCTTGAGAGTTTCGTGCATCGAGTGCAGTGGCATGTGAGTCGAGAGCAGCCTCGGAGATGCTGAGAGCTTGGCTAGGTTAGAACTTGAGCATTGGTCGGTCTCCAGGAATGGTACAATGCCATGAGGATTATCATATAGTAGAAGAATGATTCGTTGATCTCTCAAGGAGGGCCTTGAGCCAAGTAGTACCAGATTTGGGGTAAGAAGCAAGGATTATATCGGTGTCCTGCGGTTGAAAACCGCTATAGAAATTAAGAACGCCTTGGAGGGTGTTGTAACAATACCAGCATCCTTGGTAATTACAAATCTTCTGCCCTTGAGATCAACTTCTTGGTTTCTTCGCTTATCTTGTCGTCTTTTATTTTGGCCGGAAGCTCTTTCCGATCCATTCTGTTACTTCTTGACTTATTTTCATGAAAAGATGTGTTTAAGCTTCAAAGCAATATATATCTATCTATCTAAATAAAGGAGATTTTGGTCTCTCCTTCTGAAGCCACATTAGCAAAGAAGAGGGGGGTTTTTGTTGCCAAGTATAACACTCTCATTTTCTAATTTCGTTGATTTTGTTTGTGTTGATATCAAGTGGACATAATGTATTTACATGTCCATTAAGACATGATTATCCAAAGTCCTTAAGAGGGGTTTATGCACTGTTCGCGGGTCCCACTAACACGTGGAGGCCATGAACAGTGCAATAACCACTTCTTAAAACTACTAAATAAGAACCGGTTTTGGAGAGTTTCTTACACTGTTTGCGGGCTCCACTGATACATGGCGACCCGCAATTGGTTCGTTTTTAATTATTTTTTAATCAGCAAAAAAAAAGAAAAAAAAATTAAGAACCCCATTTTGGGGTTTTAGGGATAATGATGCCCTAATAGTATTTATGTGTACTATATTTGTAGTCTGAGTTTATATATTTGTTTGATTCAGAAAAAGGACAGTAGGCCCATTTTGCTTTTTTCTCTTCTGGCTTTGCATCCGTCGATTCCACATTCCTAGCCACCGTCGTCTGTTTGTAACCGTAGACATAACGCTCTGCATCCACTCCTCAACGATTAATAAGATGAGGTTAATGCATGGAATTCAATCAAAGTAACTTACAATGTCCTTATCCTTCGAGTTTCGTATGCTATATATATGGACCTAAAGGGAGGAATCCTCATATATGTTTGTATTGCAAGTTTCGTCCTTCTAAACTCTTTGTAAGAAACGATTCGATTATGGCTAACCCTCAACTGCTAAGTCTGATTTGAATGGTGGCTGGTGTAAAGAGACTATTGTCACCAGGATCTTCCGTTTTTGTAAAGCAAGTAATGCGAAGAAAATCTGAGAGAGCTTATGGGGTTGATATGGTTATGGTAGATGAAAATGTATTTGTTCTCAACTGGATCTCTCATATTCGAAGTCTTTCGTAAAAAGGTTTATTGCTAATTTTTTATTGTCTTTCATGGATTGTAGTTGAGGAAACTAAAATCGCACCTAGAACTAAAATTCAACCACCAAGGACCAGTACGTTTGGTCCTCTGTATCGTGGAAATCTTAATATGTCTGTTAGACACTTATTAGTTTCTTATCTTAATTATCTTAAAAGTTGCACCCTGCAGGGACTGTCTCAGTGATGTTGCTTCTACCTCAGGCTCAATAAACTTGAAACTCGAGTTTGAGCTCTAATGGTGATTGAGCTTAACTCTGACCCCCAGGTACAACCTGAACCTCATGTCTTCCTCTATTATTGCTTCACATATGTTTACTTTAATGGTTTGCCATCTAACATGTCCTAAGACTATGGAGTTTCTATATCATGTCCTCAGACTGTGGGGTTTCTCTGCAAATGAGAGGTTGAGAGTATTAATACAACAGATTAGTGTTTGTGGACTTTGATGGTCAGGTGACAGAGCTCACTATTGCATGTAATGATGATGTTGTACAGCTTATCTTAGTACTGGCCAATAATCATTGCAATGACTATGTTAAACTCATGACAAACACAACCACTGAAAATGTGGGTTTGTTTAGTATGCCAGGAACAAGATGCAGAAGACCCAGAACGTAGGCCGCTTCCACAGTGCCTAAAAGACTTAGTGAGCAATACTTTTCACTTTTCGGTTGAAACTTTCTCCATTCAAAATTCAACTTCTCCTCAAAGCATCAAACTTACACCTTTTCACAGATATTTGACCGCAATCGAGTTAACCACTCCCCAGTTTTGTGGAGGGTGTAAGTACAACCATTACCTATATTTGTCATCCAGTTTTTGTATTTTGGTTGCTAAGACTGTCACATGGTTGTTGCATAGGGGGACGGTAACAACCCTGGAGACCACTGTAGATGATGAACCCGCTTTGAGATTGGTAATTGTGGAGTTATCGAGGGATCTACAGCCGCAACTGGTGTCTTTCATGATGAACTTGAGTCAGGTGGATACATTGCTGAGGGTAGATCACTTGAGGATGATGGTCACACTAGAATAACACCACCCATTTCTTAACGTCCGAGGTTTTACAAAGTGTCCAACTCTAATGCATGCTACTGCTTTTGCGTAGGATATTATCTTTGCTCAAGTTTAAATAAATTGTTTAGGGTCTCGCTGGTCATTTCAAGTTTTAAATAACAACTTCTAAGTGCGTCATATAAGAGTTCAGTTTCTTTCGTAGCCATTAGAGAGAGACTAATGCTTACTTATATAGTTTACCTAGCTTAATGTAATTAAATCTATTTTTAGTTAAGCTTTAGCTCCAAGCAAACATTGAGACAAAGTTTCAGGGTCATTAGATCAGAAGAATATCCACAAAGTAAAGCAACTCCAAAAAATTTAACTTCATTAAATAATTTAGTCAATTATAACGTCTAAGGCAAAACAACAAAAAACTTCATCGCCCTAAAAAACTATAGATTTGGAGACAAATTAAGTTAAAGTTCACAGAATCAACATATATAACCACCCAATAATATGATGTTACTAATATTGTCTCCAGGAGATTTTCAGTAACCTCCAAACTCAATAGGTAAGAACTAACTTTGATTACTTGCATCCACTAACCAAATACTTACAAGCACCCCCGACTCCTTTTTCACAGGTGAGCATTACAATGGATGGCACCATAAACGAAAGCGTGCGTCAAACTACAGAGATTTTACGAACGTTTGGCCACCAACGGTTAGTTACTTGCAAGGCTACAATATGGTGGGAATTTTAAAAATAAACTAGCATCTACGTGACAGCCGTTCTTCTGTTTTGCTTCTCAAGCTATATACACTTTTCTTTAACGTTAAGGAGTCTGAACTCCACTACAAACAAAACCACCAGCATCGTACTTTTGCTATTACTCACAACTACAGAATAATACGAGAGATCACCTATCGATGGACCCCAGTCAATCTCTTAAACGTCTTTCTCTTACACAATGAAAATAATGTTTATAAATAAAGCGCAAACAATTAATCACACAGTCAACTCATGCCTTATTGCATATTCTTCGGAGAAAAACTTTAAACAGCTTCGTAAACACACACAATAACTTATAATTCCTAATAAACACAAACTCTGACATCATTCAACAAAAAGACAGGTTAGATGCAAAATTCTTTTACCTACAATGACATATTCCAGTGACAATTCATCACATATATTCGGTTCTTGTAATTACCACCATCTAAAAAGACCCACTAATTGCATAACACACAACAACACAAATGAAATCCCGCGCGAAGCGCGGGCATACCACTAGTATATATATATATATATGAGCGAAAATACCAAGAAAAACAAATATTGCTAGCTAGTAATAAAAGAAAAACTTAATTTAGGTTGCTAGTAATAACGAAAAAACTTATTTATTAAATACTTGTTAAGAAAATATTAAATAAATAGAATATCATATCTTTTAAAAATATCTATACTATTAAATGAGAATTATCTTTAAAAATCTACTTACAAAAGTTTGTTATATCTTTTCATTAACGGTTTATTATGTTTTAGTCGTACCTTAGTTTTCTCTAACTAATTAACTAGAGAGATACTTTACCTAATTTAAATAAGGGCAAATCTCTCAAATAGCCCTTTTTGAAGTTTTTGTCACAAAAATAGCACTTGAAAGAAAAAATGACCAAAATAGACCTTTTTTATTTTGAAAATTTTCATATTTTTAAATTTTTTTAATTTTTAAACCTCAACTCCAAAACCCTCACCCCATAACTCTAAACCCTAAGTTTAGATTAGTTAACCCAAATGTATAAATATATATTTGCTTTCTTTAATAAAGTCTATTTTGGTCATTTTTCTCTTTGGGTGCTATTTTTGGGACAAAAATTTTTTTAGGTCTATTTTGGTCTTTATCTCTTTAAATAAACTCATTTATTACTCTACATAATTTATTACATAATAACTCAAACAATAAATCGACATCAAATATAGGACATATGATGTCATCATACCTTATATATAGAATGCCTTTACAAAACAAAATTACCATACATATAGTTTTGCTAATATAAAAATCCGATGGTTTACTTATGTTTAATGGGAAACTAGATTTTAACCCGCATTAAAACGCGGATGATTTTTCGATGAAAATTTATATAATTATTTTTTTATTTGAATTAAAGTTGGGCATAAAATATGTAACCTAAAGTCCAAACTGAACCCAAACCAAAAAATCTGATTCGTACATACTCAATTTAAAATGTCAGAAATACTAGAATAGGTCTTATAGGATGGTACAAAAGATATACGATACGAAATGTTATTAGCCGAACCCGAATGGGTAACCCAAAAGCTGAAAAACCCGAAAAAATCCAAACCACCGGTTTGTATGTCTAAATAATCACAAATGTAAATATGTATTTCAAATATTCAATTCTATATTTTTTGAAATGATGTCTAAAAAAAAGGATTAAGTTTTAAATAAGTACTTTAAATATTCAATCTTATATAAATATGTATTTACTTCTTATGTTTTGCTTTTAAATTTTGGATTTAACTTTGGATATATCTAAACCCAACTAATATAACCCAAATATGAATGATATATATACATGTGTATATATATATATATATATCTAATTTTAATACTCTATCTATAAAAGTTATATTATGTAATTAGTGAAAGTTTGAGAAATTTATTTCTTGCATTTGGGTTAAAGTACAATTTATATTTATATGGATTTGTAGGCATATATGCTTATTTTTATATTAGTAAATAAAATATAATTGATTAGTTATTCAAATTTAGTGTTAATATAAATTGAATTGATTATTTTTAAAAACAATAGAATAGTTATTTAGTTCCTTAATTTTAGGTTATTGTATATATTTAATAATAATTAAGTTAGGTAAAAGTAAAAATAATAGAAAATCTAGTTAAATGCAATGGTCCAACCTAGATTATTTGTAAGTAGATAAAAAATAGGACTATAATTTAATAGAGTAGATTCTCTAATGTATTGGTTTATACATATTCAAAAATGACATCGAGGATGTCTTATTAAAAAACTGAAAGTGCAAAACGTTGTCACTTGAATTTTTATTAAACAACTGTCGCTTGAATTAGCATTATTCTTTTAAGACAAAAAAAGATCTACACAATTTATGCAAACCATTATAATATAGTTTCATCAAAAATAATAACAATACAACGATTAAAAATTATATGTTTTCTAACCAAAAGCTTATATTATTGGATTGACGGCGGGTTGGGTCAAAAGCTTAAATAATTTATTATATAATTACAAATATCAATATTAAAAATAAAAGGGAAACCATGTTTTAAAATATAGGAAATATTGAAAATTTATTTTCTTTATTTTTTTGTCATTTCACTTAAACATATAAAAGATAATTTAAACGTTTTTGTAACAAGTTGGATTTAAAACATATAAAAAATACACTAATATTAAAATTAATTTGTTTAAATATATAATGCATTTATTGAATTGACTTTTAATTTTTTTTAAAAAAATTTAAATCAAATTGGATCACTCATTAGCTCAACCGGTTAATATAAAATTTTAGATGTTTTTTTGCGGGTTTAAATAATAGATATTTTTATAAAACAAACCCGAATTACATATCGATCACTGGATTTATCGGTTCGATCGATGATCCAATAAGTATAAAATCACTGATTTAAATGCAAACATTTGTTCAACACAAAAAATTCTTCCAAATTAACAAAACATTTTTACAATTGTTGATGAAATTTTAAAATTTTCTTCACAAAATATTCCGTGCTTTCGAAGCACGGTAGTATATATTTAATTCTGGATGTGTTAGTTGGTGTATATATAATACTAGTTAAATTGAATCGTTTTACGTATCCACTGCAGATAATAATAATTTGAGCTTCGACATGATGTGTGAGTTTTATATAATATTTGAAGATAAAAGTATCAAAATCTCTGTAGTTTGAATTTAGGTACGTGTTCAATAACATTTTTATAATCACGTAATTTATAATGAAGGATTTACCAAAATAATTTAAAATACACTATATATTTCATATTCAGTGAAATGTCAAACTAGTTTAAAAAGATAGTGAAATAACAAGTATCTTCTTATGTGAAAAAAAATGAAAATGATTTTATAATTATTTTGTATTTTTATTGAGACAATGAAAGCTTTTGAACAGACTTCTCCAAGCATCTACTTATAAATTTAATCTTAGAAATTGTTTATAAATTCTCAAAAAACATTTCTGAAGAAAAAACTGAAATCATGTAAATATAGCAATACTAAATCATGTAAACTTAACTAAAATATTAAATAATTATGAACTGGAAGCCTTTTTAATTCAATGATCTGATTACGAGTTCATTAATGCTTCTTCATCTGGAAGTCTATAGAATGCAAATTATGCATATTATAAAGGATAAAAAGTTAAAAGAGATCTTAGTATGGTGCAAGGCTAGCGTTAGACGTGGATCTCATAGAACGACTCATAATAGTGCATTTAGACGTGAATTTTCATATGACATGTATAATTGTCAGATGTAAAATCTTCTAAATAATATTTTTTCATAGATTATAATAGCATAATTGTCTATATATTAAAAATAATTATATTATTATGAAGTAGATAAAATATATTGTTAGTCATGTTTGTCAATTAGTTAGAATTTAGTAATATATGTATAAGTAATGTTTGTACTTTTAACATTAAACTAGATATTGACCCGCGCTGTGCGCGGATATTGTTTTGATAAATCTTAGTAAAAATTATTCAGATTACATTATATGATTTTGAAATTTATGGTATATTGTTTTTGTTATATGGTATATATTATCTCTATGGATATAATATAATTTTTTTTTGTTATGTTTTTGACACTTGTATAATATATTTTCTTTATGTGACAAAAATTGATTTATGGTATGGTACGTGTTGTCATAATATTTATTTATATGTATAATTCTTAGTAAGTAGTAATTATATGGTTTGCCATGGTGCGTAATTATGTACACGTTTCTTTTTTAAAAACATTGGACAACTTTGGGCCAGAAAACATTCATTGATAGAATTTTTGATCCATTACTTTTTAAACTAAGTTTTATATCGTTTTTGGACTCCAGCTATTTTTAGAAACATTATAATTTGTTCAAGACCAAATCTAAGCCCAAATGTATAACATATATTTTTTTCCGGGAAGTAAACAACAATATAACTGCTTTTCTGTTTTTTTTTTCAGTCGGTGAAAAGCAAAAGACAAAACTCATAAAGTTCTTCGACTCTCTCTCTTCTTCGATGGAACCGATGAAACCGTGGTTCCCAAATTATAAACAAAATACAATGATTTTCTTACTAACTTTTTATTTTTCAAGACATGCAAGAGGTTTGTTATGTCAATCGGCCGAAGATTAAAGGTTATCATCTCTACCCTAAATCTTAAACTTTGTCTACTTTTAACTCTTTACAGATATTGTCATACTAAGTTTTTTAATCGCGCATTATATAAAAAAATGAAAAGATTCATAATATATTCACAACTTTAAATGACTTTGTTTGTAACTAAAATACTTTTTGTTGTGGTTTTTTTGAGGATTATTCATATCAGTCAAATCAGCGAGGTAACTCCAATTAGACACTTTTGATGTAAGTACTTAGTTCAAGCACGAAATTAGTTAGTTTTGCAGTAACATATAAACTCGAAATATAAGGCCATACATTCATGAATTCAACTCCTTCTAAAAGCCTCAACTTTTTCCTTATCAAAACCTGTATACAAAAAATTTGGTTGAGACTCTAAATAACAGAATAAATCTCCACATTTTCATAATAAATATATCACACAGTAGAAACGCCTACCTTTGTTTTTAGGATTTGTCATAGTTGGTTTTTGAGACCTTGATGCAATTTTTGTGTTAGTAAGATCATTCATTAATCACCTAAAAATATATCTCAAAGGTACATTTCGTGTTGAGGAAGGAACACGAGTTCGATTAGATCCAGAATGTAGACGTATATGGTGGTCAGAAACTCCATGGGGGAGTTTCAAGCTTTCTTTTCATCCTGAATATTAAACTTGATAAGAAAATGGTCTGATCACAATGATTAATATATATATGTGAGTAGAGATGACACACTAATAGGCAGAGAGGAAGAACCTTTGATAGATTTGGATGATAGGTTCGTAGTTGTTCACTGACTGCTGTTAAATTATCAGTTATTAGATATCTAAAAGGTTCATAGTGTAAGGTCTAGTTTTGTCAATTGATAACAAAAAGCGGGATTGTGAAAAATTTCAATTGTTAATTTAGATATTTTAAGTTTACGGCTTATTTAAAAATATTTTAATAGATCACAAATAATATTTTTGTTTAGATACAATATAACAATTATAGATATTTTGATATCTTGTTAGAAAAAAAAATATTTTGATAGATAACAATTTAAATTATTTATTTAAATGCATTTGTTATGATCCTAATATACACACCCATCTATTCTTTTAAATCCAAAAATACTTACTTTAAAAAGTAGACATTTCTGAATATTTTCAGGATTATTCGTGGCACACAAAGGGAGGATACATCTAAAGCGTCTCAGAAGTAAGTAATCAAGACTATTTTTCTTAATTATTATATGCTATATTTATGGCATGTTTGAAGTCATATATTCAAGTTAAATATTGTTTGAGATTTAAAAGTAAACACAAAATAACATTAGCTCGGAATCTAATAAAGTAAAATTTTACTAAAAATCTTCAATATTGAAAAAAAAGAAAGACCATAATGACTAACTGAAATAAAAACATAATTTATTGCAGAAAAAATTAAAACGCCCTAAAGATGAGAAAAACATGTTTGTGAACATATAATGTCCACACAATAGCAATCCCCATGCATACTCCAACTACTCTCCTTCAATTTTTTCAACTTTGATTTTCTTCTCCATCTTGATTGGCTTAGAACAATGTTTCTTAGTAGTTGAAGCATGGTCATCAATTTGGATGTCTCCACTGCGTTTTGAAAGTGGAGTTGAAGTTGAACATGTTGCATCCTCACTTTCATTGCTTATAAGAGAAAGCTACGTTGGAAAAGTTAAAAATCAATATTAATAGGAAAAATAGAAAAAAAGGAATAAGAGGATGCCACAATATATTTACAATGTATTTTCCAAACCTGGTCTGATGAAATTTCAGATGAAAGAGCAATAGCATGTGAATCTTCATCATTGTTTTCTTCGGTCTTCAATATTATTTCTTCATCAGACCAAGTCCCATATTCAACATTTTCTTTGTTCACATATACACCAAACTTGAACGTCATCCCAATTAGATCATTAATAGCTTTAGGCAAGTCTTCAGGATCCTCCATCTACAATATGAACAATAACAAACGATTAAAACCCTTTGACATTAGTATATTTTAAAATGAAATATAGTATATTTTAAGTTGACGATTTTTTTTTTAAAATAAAATGACAACATGCAATTTACCTCTTCTAAGGAACCATTGAGGAGTTCATCAACACTTACTCCCACTATTGGTTCAGCAATTGTATCAAGCAGCATCACTTTAGTTTCACCAGTGTCATCCTTTATGAGTAAATGTAATTTGAACCTAATTGACATATGATTAGAAAAATTTAGGCAACTAATTCTTGTGACAAAAAATTAGTGATTAAAGTTTCCTAGAAATTACTTTGGTTCAACACTTGTTACATTCTGGTGACATGTATCACAACGCCAAACATGTTTCAAAGGCTTGTTAGGATTTAACAATTCTTTCTTTGTAATGTTGGTCACCTTTTTTTTTGCACCTTACACAACTAAAATAAAACCATGCCCAGTCCGTGTCTATTGCCAAAATCGTTGCCTTAACAATGCATTTCTCAATCTAACAAAAACAAATTACGGTAAGGATTGTATTAGCGCATACCAGCTTAGTAAATCGTACATATATATATATATATAAAAAAATAACCTCAGTTGCCATGACAATATCCATTATTGATCTCTCTGAGTAAAGATACCAAGTATCCTTCTGGCGTTTAACTCTTTTGGGTTTAACAACTTCAATATTTCCGGTTGTGAGAGTTAATTCATTTTTTTGGCAACCTAAATATTATATAATTTTTAAAAGCAGCATGAGATTTTTTATTTACATAAGAATTTAATGGAATATAACTTACTTTCGAAAAAATTCTTGCACATCAGAGCCAGTAGGATTTATAATCACACTGGAAGCTTCAAATGCATTTGTAACCTGGAATTGTCCTACAACACAAAATTTTAGTTTTAATGAATCACATAAAACCTTATAATCGAAACATTAAAATATTAATTAAAATCCTACCTTTGTAAACAAAGATTTTTGCAATTTGGTAAGCATTTAAAACTTGATCAGCAAAACAACCCCAAAGACAACATGCTATATGTTGATCACTGTTAACAAATTTATTTCAATTTAACAAATGTTCTCAATCGTTATAGTATAGTAAGAAAAAAATAATATTTTGATCTTACTTTGTGTTTGTCAAAGTAAGCTCCAACTTCTTCCTTTCTTTCCCAAGCACTTGCACAACTTGAAGATCACCGATATCAATTGCTTGACCAATAACATCTAAAACCACAAAAAAAATATTAGTTCATATAAATCATGTACCTTTTTATATGTAAAAATATACTTACCAATAAGAAAATTGGAATCAAGACTTCCATTAATGATTGACTCGTAAGGGGTTAACGATAGAAAACTATCATCAATGTTCAGGGATGAACTGGTCATTACGGAGCTGCCTATGATGGAGAGCTTGCATTTGTGGCTAGTCGCTCTATACTTTCCGGTTGCTGGGGTTAAACCAAAATTCGCAATGAAACACCATTGACCAATCTGCATGTATTTCTTAGCACGCGGAGTGAATATTCGTTTACATGTACATTGTATCTTATCACTCTACATCAAGCATAAAAAGATAGTTTTAGAGTGGTATTAGATAAATATAAGATACACAAAAATTATAAATAGTTTGAACAATTACCGTGACATCTGCGAGTATGAATTCAAGAGTTTCTCCACCACCATAAGATGAGTGTTGAGTCCATGAGTGCAGAACTTTGATTTCAACCTTCCATCCGGTTTTGAATGGCTTGACAGCTTTCAAGAGAGTAGTTCCATTAGGATTAACCATTGCCATTTGAGTATTAGATGTTTTCCTGATGTGAATTGTATTATGGGGCTGAAGACTATTTATAGTGTAGCATAAAATGTTCTAGGATCGCTTGGTATATTCCTTTTTATTTATTGATAAGAACATTTTGAATTCTTTACGTTAGTTAAGATGTTCAATTTAAAAATATAGCTAGAAAGTTGGTAAATACCTAACTCAAAATATCAGGGAAGAAAAAAAAATGTAAATACCAGATTTAATTTGAATATCTAAGAAGATATATACGAATAAATATAGATAAGTTAGTGTAGATTTGAACTAATCTATATATATATGTGATTAGAATATTCTGTTTAAATAATTTACAATACAAATAATTTATCTATGTATATATTCTGTTTTTAATTTATACGATTCAAGAAGTTGCAGTTGAAATGAAGTTAATCATAAATTATTTTGATGTATTGACGTTGCTAGTATCGTGAAATGAAGTGAAACATACTTAATTTTGTTATTAAATTCTTCATCATATTGATAACTACATCATATAACAAAAATTTCATTGTAAATATAAATGTTTTGACAATTTTTGGAATAATGAAAGTTTGACAAATGTGAATTGAGTTTGTGTAGCAGGTGCAAAACGTGGTACCTAAAGAGAAGCAAATTATAAATTTAGTTTAGTCTTAGTGATAATATAGGGTGGATGTAAGGAATAAAGGTTGATACTTGTATTGTTAAACTGATATAAAAATATAAAACATGTATCTAATCTTATTTGCAGATTATAAAATAAGTTAGTATTTGAAGTAAGGTTGTTTTAAATGATCGTCTAGTCATTTGGGCATCTAGTCATTTGGGCATGATTTTTAGTATTTGATATAAAACTATTTATTTGGAAGTTGGTTTATATTAAGTGATGCAGATATATTAAAGGAACCAATCAAAATCGTACTATTTTAAATGATGATAAAATTATTAGTTTCTAGAGATAGTCCCAAAGTTCATTACAACCTTAAACAGTAGATAAAAAATAGGACTTTAATTTAATAGATTAGATTTTGGATTCTTAAATTATTTTTTAAATGTTAATTTGACATAGAAATGTTCAGATGTGTATAATAAATACTTTAGAAGTTGATTTTATCTTTCATTGAAAGGTTTATATATTTTATGTGTTTCCGAGGGAGTCTACTGAGCATATAATTTATTAATTTACCTTTGATTTGTATATACAACCCAATTAAAACCAATAGATTCATTTGAAATTTCAGGTAATAAAAGGGGTGAGTTCCCACATGATATGTATTATGTAAATTTTGTACAATCTTTGATTATAAAATCTCAACTGTATTTTGACCCGAGCAACCGCTCAGGTATTTGATTTCATTTATATATTTATAGATATTTTTTTTAAATTTATTAGTGACATATTTTTAAATTAATAATATATTTAAATTTTTATATAAATATTTCATATACAATAATTTTATAGATTACATGTCGTAATTAATCATTTGTTTTAAATTGTCTCATATATTTATAGATTCTTATTAAATATTTTTCTTATTAGATTTGCATTTGATTATTAAACGAATCAACGTATGAATGAAACAACATATTTAATCATTTTATGTTTTCTTACTCGCACTAAAAAGTTCTAGATTACCTTTTAGTACTTTTTATGTTTCCTTATGTTAGATAAAATATTATTGTATATATAAAAGTTTAAAATATTGTATTTTATACATATATAATATAGTATAGTGTCCTAAGCCGTTTTGCTAATATATTATATTTGTAACATAAATATTTATATTTTTGAAAATAATATATATATATATATATATATATATATATATCAACATAATATAATTTTAACATATTTGATTCAGCATAATAATTGTAAATATGATAGATTATGATTATAAAATTAATAAAATTATGATTGAATTTTATTTTGCATTTAATAAAAGATAATTGAATATATATTAATATCTAGTAATCTTTTATTATTAATTATGAAATTAGTGATATTTACATAAAATTTTAAAATTGAGAACTTGTTGAAATATTTTTTTCAGAAAATTTGTTAGAATTTAAAGAATATATATATATATATATATATATATTAATTTAAAATGAAACGATATAAAAAGATATTATGATTAAAGTAGTTATTAGTTTAAAGAAATATATTTATAAATATCTAAGGAAAGGTCCAACTATAAGAAATTACAAATGAAATAAGTAATGAATTCTATTTCAATAGTATAGATAATTTGTATTTAGGTATAATTCAATAATTGTTTTTGATAAAATACAATCTAATTGATATATCAGTGACAATAGCTGATGGAGATAACTAATCCAGGAATGCATTCTTTCTTCTTAAAGCAGGATGCCAATTTTTTCTTTTGGCCAACAACAATTTCCGGTTTTTGAATCGGGTTTTCCTCCTACCTCCTACAAAAAATGGGAAAACTTATATTAAATGAGTTTTTTTTCTATATTTCAGTATATGAAAAAGATCTATAAAGGGGTTCCCTAAAATCTAGAACAAGGGATCGTTATGTGAACTTGACCAGCTCGCCTAATGAACCAATCCGACCAGCCGACCAGTTATGGATGCTCAATCTGTTCCAACATGAAACTGACTTCAGAACATCAAAAGGAGCACATAAAACTCGTCTAACCAGCTATGGAAACACCTCAGTCGAGCCAGAAGAAATGTGGGATGTGAAGTATTGGAAGATGGTCGAGTCTTTCTCATCTTTGATCAACGAGAGCTAAATTTATCAACCGAGAAGCTGCAAGCGGCAAAATTTATTCTTGATGAAACAATGATAAAGTCAGCAAGGCCAAAGGTAATTTACCAGCCCAAATACATCCAAGAAATATTGGGCTATATGGTTTATCAAGAGAGCCATAATCATATTTACTTTGGATGTCAAAAGTGTCAAAACTATTCTTATTTCTTTTGGAGGATCTACAAATTCTGTCAAGATGTTAACAAAAATACTACTTAGAATATTTTTGACCAACCAAAGCAAGAGGGTGCTAGATGAAGTAAAATAGGTCAAAACGCAATCTAATTTTCAGTCAAACACTTTTTTTAGTCAAGCCTTGTTTATATTTTCGATGTTATTGTTTTTATCAATTTCTATTTCAGTTTCTACAAAATGTAATCCTACAAATAAGGTCTATCAGCCACGAAATATGATATACCCTTTTTTTAAACCTTGTGTTAGTTTGAGAGTGAATCTTGTGGTTCCTTTGGAACAATCCGATTGTTTAGTGAGTTATATCCAATCGATCAAAGCCGGTTTATCAAGATAATTTCGCAATATATTGTGTGGCCATTCTATCAACTGAAGATGTGAGGAGCGTCCTAAGTGAGACTTTCGGTGATTGTTTCATATACTCAAGGTTCAAATCACACGTCTTATTCAGGCCATAGCTCAACTACCTTGTTTCTTTGAAGAACGTCTTAAGTGGAGTATTGTGTGTTAGGTTTAATATACTCAAGGTGCTTGCTCCACGGTCTTCTAGAAGTCAAGGATTATACCATCGTTAAGTGCAATCAGGGACAGCACCTTGCCTAAGGTTGCATCTCGACTATTCAAAACTTCGACTATAGAGTACTATAGAGTTAGGCGAATAGAACTAGGGTTATTGGACCTAAACTATTCCATCTCTGAAGATCAATAAAACAATACTTGTGATCCTCTACTCTTGTTTTTACTACTTTAATTCTTGTTTTTGTATCATGAAGAACCCTTCTTAAATTTATCCTAGAATTTACGCTAGAATGTGGGTGGGGGGGGGGGGTAACTAGGACTACATAACGATGATAGAAGTGAGCACATTGATCATCCTTTGGCCACTCCAGACGAAACTGACTTATGAGCCCAACTCGTAACCATGCAGAGACAAATCACCTAGATGCACACAGCTAGGGAAACCAACACCCCTACGGATAATCAATACCATAATCATCTCGGAGATCCAAAGATTGAAAGAAAGGATGTAAGAATACTCCAAGCATTTGGAGCAGAGCATTCATAAGCTATCACAGCTTGAAGCCTAGAATCTAGTTATCCGAGAAGAGAACTCAGCCCTCAACATCGTCAGAAAGAAGCAATGCAGGTTCCAAAACCGCGTTCGACCTATGCATCCCCTGGAAACTTCGAATGAGGGAGGTGATATCATGTGAATTTAGCTTGTTTTAGTTTCTCATTCTTGTATATTTTGATCATTTATATTAGCATTTAGGTATTTCTAGGTTCCATTTGCATGCATATGTCTTTGTTAGGTGCTTGGAGATCCTTAAGGTGTTTTGGAGGTGTTTGGAGCCATTTTGGGTCAAAAGAAGTGAAAATTGAGCTTTGTGAGCAAACTTAGCCAAAAATGAGAGCTATAAGTGCTGGAGTGGGTTGCTGGAGTGGGTCAGTGCACCAGGTGTGAGCCAAAGCGGCCATCCAGAGCGGGTCACTGCACCAGGTGTGAGCCAGAGCGGCCATCCAGAGCGGGTCACTGCACCAGGTGTGAGCCAGAGCGGGTCACTGCACCATGTGTGAGCCAGAGCGGCCATCCAGAGCGGGTCACTACACCCGCTGTGAGCTGGAGCGGGTTGCTAGAGCGGGTCACTGCACCCGCTCGGCAGTGTCTGCAGTGTTCAAATAGCTGGAGCGAGTATCCAGAGCGGGTAGGCGCACCCGCTGTGAGCCAGAGCGGGTTGCTGGAGCGGGTCACTGCACCCGCTCCAGCAGTTTTATTTTGGCCGAATTTTTATGTTTATTGGACCATTTCAGGCTTGTTGACTGGGCCCACTAGGCTTTTAGGAGTCATATAAATAGTCTTTAGACCTAATCTTAAGGGGGAATCTTGGTTTTTCTCTCTAAACACATTGCTTTTTGGGAATAAAGCTTGAATCTTATTTAGTTTAATCTTTCTTTCTTGAGTTGTTTGAGTTTATTTAACAATCTTAACATGAATAGTCTTGAATCTATCATGGGTTTAAGCTTAATTATGAAGATTAGTGAGTAGACTCTTTTGGATTCATGGGTTAGGGTGATTAGAGTGATTAAGTGAAGATATAGGGTGTTTAATGTTAGGTTTATATGTTTCCTTGCTTATTGAGTGTGTTCAATGCTAGATTAGTCTTGATCTCTCTAATTTTGATCTCTAGACATTTTATGCACCACAAGTGTTTGTTAAAATGTCTGAACCAACTTGATATTGCTCTAGCATGAATAACCAAAGACCTTTGATGTTAGGATTGTTAGATAGTTATTAGACTTGATTTAAATGCATGTTTGAGTGTGTTAAGCCAAAGACATTTGATGTTTAATGCACAATGACATAGGGACTTGTGTCTTGACAAAGAACTTGTTTATTGTTGTGATCTAGACTTAAGGAAACCTATTGATTAATAACTTGCCACCTTAGATTAGAACTTAATCACTTGAAGTCAAATGCCTATACCCATGAGTCATAATTCTCTATTTGATTGAAAGCTTTAGTTATTATCGTTGCTTGTTCTTGTTACTTCTATTCTCATCAAACAAAACTGATTGCACTTAGATTAAGCACTAGATTTGTATTCTCATTGCTTTGAAATCACTTAGGATTGGATTGACACTCATCTATACTACTTTGATTAGGATAGAGTAAAAATCTTTTATCACAGCTTGAAGCCTAGAATCTAGTTATCCGAGAAGAGAACTCAGCCCTCAACATTGTCAGAAAGAAGCAATGCAGGTTCCAAAACCGCGTTCGACCTATGCATCCCCTGGAAACTTCGAATGAGGGAGGCAGCACGGATCAACGAGCTCCATCACTGAATAAAGAACCAATAGAAGGGGCTAATATCACAGACAGAATAAGCACAATTAAAGACGACAATGACTCAAACATTGACTCTGACAAGGAGATACAAGAAGCAGTAGCTACAAAGAAATATAATGAAACATATTACCTCAAGGAGGTTCCCTCCAAGAAATTTGAAGCGGACCAGTAACCTATGAGAGACTTTCTAGTGTCGCTCCTTCTTTTAGGAGAAGTGCTCCTGATTCTTATGTGGATATTGCTTCGATAGAGATGCCAAGAATTTCTTTTTCTCAAACATGAGAATGTGTAATGGAACTAGTGATCGGAATAATCATGTGGCTCAATAAAAATAATGGATTTTTAGTCTTGGAATGGGAGTGGAAAAAATGGTGACCATCCACTACTGGAGACCGCACACTTTTTTTCTCATCACTAATAATATTTGTAAAAACAAACATGACAATGAGATACAAGTGGTTCTAATTCTTTTTTTTTTTGTCTTTTAGCTAAAATGATGGAGTAACTATCATTTTCTTACAAAGGGAGTGGGTTGAGTGGAATTAAGATGTGGGCATTTTTTTATTGTGTTTAGTACTTTATTTTTTTCACTAGTAATAAAAATTAAATAGAAATTTTACATAAAATTTACAATTAAAATTATCCTTTATACATTTTCACCATTCAAATTTAAAAAAAAATGATAAAAGTAAGGTTTTATCCACTTTAATTTGTAAAACCCTTTTTAGTTTTAAAGTTACTTATTTATTTTATATTTTTATGATAATTTTTTGGTAACATATGCAAACATAATATTTATTTATATTTCAGTGAATTAAAAAATAAATATTTTAGAAATAATTAAGTTTAACTAGAAATGTAAATAACAATTTAATTCTTTCTGAGAAACAATTTTAAATTGATTTCACACTGATTTTTATCAAAATATAATTATTCATTTATAAATTATTTTAAGTAACTCTTTCTAATTATGAAAATAAATAGTATATAAATTTTAAAGTACTTTGAACCACTTTTATCATTCAAACATATGTTTTGAACCGCTATATCCTTTTGATTCACACTTGCACCACTCGATCCATTTGATCCACTCTTATTTTGCTCGATCGGCTTGGTCCATTAGATTCACAATTGTTTGATCTGCTTTCTCTACTCAGAGCCTTATTATAGTTATTAAGAAAAAAATCCGGGAAGCCACCATGTGCAAGTGTTCCGGCTCAACTCTGACTATACTAGCCCTCCAATGATACATCAACTTGCCTAACGAGTCTATACATTCCTTCATAGCCCTAACCGATCAATTCGTATAACAATTCGCAAACAGCAAGAATCTAGAAAAGACAACCGAAGATCTTTACGAGATCCTACAACACCAAGCTGAACCATTGTGTAGCTACATAGCACACTTTAACTAGGAAAATGTATCAATTCCCAAATATCAAGCCTCGATAGCCATCTCCGTCTTTAAGAGAGGCATGCTGCCTGATGGAAACTTGCAAAATGAACTGACAAAGTACCAACGCAGAACGATGGAGGACGTATTTTCCCGAACATTGGCAGAAGGGAAATAAGAAGAAGATTTAGCATATCGATTTAAGCATTCTCAAAAGCAGGAATCAAGAGGCATAAAAACGAGAAAAGTGACAAAGATAATAAAACCTATGAAAAGCAAGTGAAAGAAGCGGGAGGCAGCAACTATGGTAAATACCGTAATTGACCTTTAGATAAGCGAGGGAATGTTAATGTCAACGTGGACATATATCTCCAATATTTCCATTTGAAACCGGAACTAATCAATGTTCTAAAGCATATGGGCTCACAGATTAAATGGCCTCATAAAATGAAATCACCATAAGCATTTCAGAATGAACCGATGGTGTGAGTTTCAAAATAACCACAGTTATAAATGGAAGACTACATATTTAAAAATAAACAAATATTTAAATATGGATGGGTTAAATCATGTATAATAGTTAAAATGAATCAAAACAATCGATTCCTTTTTAACTGTCAGCTAATAAATAATTAGTTCCCACGTGATTTGTAAGTTTTATAGAAATTTTGATTATAAAATCTCAATAATTTATAATAGGTGTAACACAATAACAAATTTTAATTCAAATTTCAAAGTTATTGATTTATTAGAAAGAATAGCCATCTACCGAAAAAGGATATATGTAGAAATGTAGATTCTTATGGGAGAAATTGCAATTATACCACAAGTTTGATATCACTTTGCAAATTTACCGTTAATGAATGAAAATTTGCAAAAATACCTTAATTTTTTTGATAAAAATAGACTTAATTAATTTTTCTAAATATTTATAAAAAATTTAAAAACTCATCCTCACCCCTTTAATACTAAACCCTAAGCAATAATCACTAAAGTTTAAATCCAAATGTTAATATATTTTTGATAATGTGTATTTTTGCAAAATGATACTTAATTTATGTTATTCTTGGCAATTTCTCATTCTTATGATCTTAAAAAGGATTCAGTCTAATAAAAACATAACACTAAATTGTAACTTTAAACTACTTCTGAAAAAAAGGCCTTCATATTTGTGGTCATGTTCGTATAAATTTTTTTCTTAAAATACTTTCATTAATTTTAAAAGATTCAGTCCGTTACAAAATTAAAAGGGGAATTGCCAAAAAAGGATAAAATAACTATACTATTGTCCCCTTAGAACAAAATCAATTTTTGGCATGTTTGGACCTTCACTACCCTTTTTGTCTTTGAAAATTCATATTATTTTTTTTACAAGGTAAGAAATTATGGAAAAATAGTAAACTTGATGTAGATAAGCATGTTCATATAAGAAAAATATTTTTGTTTATAAAATATCTTTAAATTGTAAATTTAAAAATGGAGTAAATGTGTTAGTATCTACGATCTACCATCTACGGAGATGTAAAATATGTAATCTAACAGAAAGACAGCGTTCTAAACGGCTTAGGATGCGCAATATATCAAAAACATATATAACTACGAGCTCAGAATATATATTCTACCGAAGTCTCTGTAATCTACGGTTTTGGTTGACTGTAAGTCGTAGAGATAAACATTTATCTAGCTCGGTAGGAAGTGGATTCTTGACATTGTTTTTCTATCTACAATCGTCGTATACTATATCCTAGTTCTTCGTCTACCTTCTATAGTGGTAGAATGTAAGTTCTGAAAAAAAAATAAAAAAAAGATCCGAAAATCTAGCCAAAAACGGTTAAGTAATATTCTGTAAATCTTTTTAATATTTTAATTTCCTTTTTTAAATTTTCTTTCAAAAAAAATTGAAAACCTCCTCTTCTCACACGATTTAGAGATTCATCGTGTATGTTTTTCATCTTTTCTTCTTCTTTCAATTCTCTTTGCCACAAAAAATATGAAGATTCACATCTACGTTTCATGAATTAAAAAAGAAGTTCCCTAAGTGATTTTTTTTGTCAAACGTTCCCTAAGTGATTTAATTAGACTAAGTTTGTTAATAGAAAATAGACAAGATTCTCTCCATATCATTAAATTAAAAATCTTTGACAGGTGTTATTATTAGCAGTGATTAATCATATAAAACACAAAAAGGTGAAAAGAAGCTGCTTTGAAATTTTATCAGCAGAGATTACGTGTCTTGGTGAAAATTAAAAGAATTTAACTTTTCATCTAAACTTTTCTGCATGAATCTCTGCATAAAAGTGTATATTTAAAAGATTTTGCAATTCAATATTATTGCGCACTATGACTAGTGCTCAGACGTACACCCACCGGACACTCTGCATGCGGCTTATACAATTCAATTATTTTTCAGTTTTGAATATATTATATAGACTTCGGGATGACTTCTTATGAAACACATAAGAATATAATATTTTCTTTTTCCAATCATACAATACATCGTTTGTATCGCATAACATATGATTTTCGTTATTTTAATGGGTTTGTAATTAGGAAAATAATTAACATTTTAATTAGGAAATTTTTGAACATTTTAATTAAAGAGAAAAAATACGAAACACAAAAGATATTATTTAAAAAACATTTACAAAATAATTAACATTTTAATTAGGAAAATTTCAATAGAATAAGGACAAAAAGGGGTATTCATTATTGTTTGTACTATAGGGACAAAGATCCTAAATTTTGTTCTAAGAGGACAATAGTATACCTATTTCATCCCTTTTTGGCAATTTTCCCAAATTAAAAACAGAGCATTGCATAATTCTAGAACAGAGCAAACAAACCAAATACAGAGGCAGGCATAAAGATGGCGAGTTAGTTATGAAAAAATGAGAACCATGTGCTGAGGTATGTTGTTGTTAAGACTACGTTCCTTTTCTCCCTTGATAGCGGATTAAGTCGACAGCGGATGATATCTTTGATGTCAGAGATAATGGCCTCCGAAGAACAATACGAAGTTGAGTGTAACTGAGAATTTCTTTCCTTCTAAATCAGATGGAGAGAAGCTTGGAAGACTAGTATGAGGATGAACTTGAGATTGCGTGATGAGGGGTTTTGAAGGGATCCGACCCATTTTTTCGTACCATCAGTACCAGTCTAAACCGATTACCTCGACTAGAGTTAGGTCATTTTTCCAAATTTTCTATACTTAGAATAATTTTGAGTTTTAGTTCTTTCAAGAAAAGTCTTAAAGCATAAACAGATTCAAATTAGATTAAACGAGGTTGAAGTACAACATATCAGTTCGCTATAAGCTAGTACATGTTCAATACTAAATTTCAGTTTCAAATCTCGTATTCTTTCAGTTGTCTCTTTCCACAAAGTCTCGGTCAAACATGTTTCCCCCCAACTTAAGTTCAGCATAGTGGTTTTCTGTAAGTTCGTCTATACAATGTTTCGTAAGGTGACATTCTAATGATTGCATGATGGTTGTTGTTGTATGAAAACTCGGCCAAATGCAAATAATGGTTCCATTTACCTCCCTAATCCAGAACACAAGTTCCCAATAAGTCTTCAAATGTCCGAATTGTTCTTTATGATTGTTCATCCATCTGAGGATGATATGTTGTACTCAAATGGACATTTGTCTCCATCGACTTCTGCATTTCTTTTCTTTTTTTTTGAAAACTGATTTGAATTTGGAGTCTCGGTTTGACACTATGCTTACCGGAACTGCCATAAAGTCTGATGATTTGTTCCACACATAACTTGGCCAATACTGATAATGTCCATTTGATCGTCGAGAAGTGTGCATACTGGCCAGTCTATCCAATATAATCCCGATCGCATCCTTGCCACCTCATTGGCAAGACACTCACGAACTCCACCATGATATTTTATCCCATTTCCATTCGAAAATGGTTAAAGTTTGAAGTAGTCCACTTGAAACTTGATTATCTACCTTAATAAGAATTTCAAACCTCAAAAACATTAATGCACAGTCCATCCCACGGGATGGGGCGCATGAGCCAGTGAGAGAATGTGGAAGGATCATTATTCCTGGACGGCCAAGACGTTACAAATGGTATCAGAACAAGACAAAAACGACCGTGGAGTCCTTTGTGGCTCACATTAACATTTGTGACGATTTTGGGGTGCAACGAGGACATTGGATTTTGTGAAAGGGGATAGTTTGTAACATCTCAGTTTGTGGTATATGTTAGGATAAGACAAATGCTTAAAATAATTGATTTGGCTACCTATGTCACCAAGAAAAACTATATTTTCAGTCACTTGAACTGAAACAGTGAAATGATATGTGACTTATCAAAAAGATATTTAGGATACTATGCGAGTGAAACTAAAACACGAAAAATATCATGTGGTGATTATATGGTCATCTAATAATAATTTCAAAAAAGTAGTGCATCAACCCTCATACATGATATAACCAATTGATTATGTGAATAGACGTGGAAGATCCATTAGCCGTAGACGGTCAAAACGTTTAAGACATATTTAGTAAATTCGGCCCTAGATTTCTTGGTTAGTTCAGATCTGATGAAATATAGTTTGAACGAGTAAACTTTATCACTAGTAAACTAATAAAAATAAAAATATGTAAAGAACATTCAAAGATTAAGAAAATTGAGAAATGTTGTCTTGCATTACAAACCAAGAATTATGAAATTAAATGATTAATGGTTATTCCTTCTGTTTTATAAAAAAATGTCATTTTAACATTTTTTCGCATAGTTTAATTGAATAATTGAAATATGTTCTTACACTTATCTAACTAATAATATTTAAGATAAATAAAAAAACTTATAAAAAGATCAATGCCGTTTATAATTAATATTAAGATAAATGTATGTATATTTTGCATTTGAATTCTAAAATAACATTATTTATTTAAGAAGAAAAAATTGGTAAGATGACAATTTTTATAAAAATAAATAACAACAAACAAAGAAACCTCAAAGAAAAAAAATGGAAAATGAAATCACACAAAATGCGGTTTACCTTCAAGTTTACCGGACTAAACCAGGCCGGTTAAACCAATTTTCAGTCCTTCCTCTACTCTGTGGAAGAGAGAACAAGAAAAACAACTTTGGCTCTGAAGTAAACTTATATGGGGAACTTAGCCATTCACCTCCACCTGATAATTGCTGAACCCCAAGTTAAACCGGCTCCAAAACCGGAGGCAGCTATGGTATGCCCCGGTTTAACTTTTCCACTTCTCACAGCTTCATCAAGAGCTAGAGGAATCGAAGCAGCGCTTGTGTTACCGTAATTAGCCAAGTTTGATATGACTCGTTCCGGTGGAAACTGTAGCCTTGTAGCCACAGAGTCTATTATTCTCTGGTTTGCCTGCATAATGATTTTTTTATATAAAGACTTCCACCACTTTTAACTTCAGTCTCAGATTAAGAAGGTTACCTGGTGAAGGAGGAGCCAATCAATGGAAGAAGCAGGAAGACCAGCTTTTTGTAAAGCAGACTCAATAGATTGGGGAACGCTTTTGACAGCAAAGCGAAACACTTCTTTGCCATTCATCTGAATGCAAGAATATGAAGCTTGTTTTGGTGGAAAGTCTCCCAACACCGAGCCACTGGAGCTCAAGGCACCATCAGTTTGTGATTCTGTAATAGAAGCATTCAAATGCCTGCAGAAACAGAGGACGGGTAAGAAGGAGAAGCTGAAGTTTAAAGAGAGTATTGTTCAAATTACCTACGACCATCTCCATCGCTGTGTACATCAAAACTATATAACCCATCATCCTCAATATCACAAGCCTGCATGAAATGAAAGTAAACTTACCGACAAACTTTGAAACAGTAAGTTAGCCTTTATATCAATATATTTGTAATGATACCTGAACAACCACAGCACCAGCAGCGTCACCGAAGAGAATGCAAGTTCCTCTATCAGTCCAATCAACAAAGCGAGATAAAGAGTCAGCTCCAATGACTAAAACATTCTTAAAACCGCCACCTGCAAAAAGAAAAAGATAGTTTATTAGAGGACTAATCTAATTAGTTACTAGCTAATTAATTTGATACCTCTAATATGACAAGCAGCTGAGACTAGACCCAAAACAAACCCACTACAAGCAGCTGTGATATCATATGCCAAGGGGTTCTTTGTGCAACCAAGTGTCTTCTGAATCTGCCATCATTAGAGACTTATTAATAGCAACTCAAACAAAGTTCTTGGTCTACTAGTAATGGAACTCCAGCTGGAGTGTCCCTCCTGGATTCGAGTCACCTTGGCCACCTTCCCGCCTACAATCGTGAGTGCCCAGATGGAAGGTCTCGTGGGAATGAGTCTGGGTTTACCATCTGGGACCCCACGGTTATAAAAACAAAATTTTAATCTAAGGGTCAAGGAATACCTGTGGAGCAGCACCAAAGAGATCATCAGGAGTGGAAGTAGACATCAAGATTAAGTCAATATCTTGAGGAAGAACCTCAGCCATTTCAAGAGCTTTGGTAGCTGCTTCCACAGCTAAACCAACCAAGCTATCTTTGCCTGATACAACTCGACGGTTGCGAATACCGGTACGAGTAGCTATCCATTCATCATTGGTATCGACTATCTTAGCGAGATCATCATTAGAAACGATGAGACTTGGGACAGCTGATCCAGATCCAATCAATTTGCACCCACTTGGGACTAGCCTTTTTATTAAGTAGACAGAGAAGAGAATCATTTGCTTTGCATGTAGAATGGAATCAAAAGACTGCGAGTTTTTGTTCACCTACCTGGGTGCTCGATACTGCTTATCCACGCTTGAGCAGAGAACCCTTCGCTTCGAAACTGAAGGATGAGTGAAGAGCCCAGGTGCATTCGCCATTTTTGAACAAATTGATCTCTCTCTCTCTAAGCTCGAGTTTTGGTGTAATGCCAAGAGATTGAATCAAACTTGGCGAGACGAAGATGGAGAGAATTTGAATTTATTCATTTATCTCTGTAAGAAATCAAATCTTCGGGGGAGAGTGGCAGCTACATTGTTTGAGGAGTTTCCAATGCTGTTATTGGAAACAATTAGCCACAATAATAATTTCTAAATTATTCGCAAAATTAGCATTTAAGTTAATAAATTATCAACAAAGTCCACTAATTATGTACATCCTGTTCTCTCTCTTTTTCTGCGCCAATTTAACTTGATTCATGTGGTTAACTGAGACATCTCACCCGGAAAGTATAATATTCCTAAAAATCAGCAAAATCTGTAGTATATCTTTCAATGATGAAGTTTTTTAAATACTATACTCCTAATATTTCAAAAATGTTAATTAACATGACACATATCAATTATATATTTGAGATTGTGACATGTGTTAAACTTCTCATGATTAAAATTATATTTAGATAATAGTAAAAACGAGTTTTGTTAAAAAATAAGTATAGATATTATTTAGTAGTAGTTTTTCATTTTAAAAATCCTAAACAAAAATTAATTACAAAAAATTATCTAATCGTAATTTTCCTTATAATATTATGACAATATTAAAATATCCCATGATTAAAAAGTATATATTAAAATAATAAAAACGAATTTTGAAAAAAGTAATTTTAAAATTGTTTAACAGTAAAAAAACATAAAGAGGTCAATTGTAGTTTTCCGTTTTACAAATCCTAAACAAAAAATATATGATAATAATTTTTTTTATTGAAAAACACAATTTTAAAAATTATTTAACAATATAAAGAAGTAAAGAGTGTTTAACTGAACTTTTTCTTTACAAATCCTAAATAAAAAAAAGATACTTACAAAAAAGTATTTGATAGTAATTTTTATTTTAATATTATTACATGTATTAAAATATCTTATGATAAACAATATATATACTTAGATAGTAAAAAATGGTTTTTGAAAACAAGTAATTTTAAAAATTGTTTAATAGTAAAAAAAATAAAGAGTGTTTAATTGTAATTTTCCTTTTTAAAAATCCTATTAAATATTTAAGATAATAAAAATTAATTTTGAAAAAAAATATTAAAAAATTATTTAACAGTAAAAATAAATTAAAGAGTGTTTAATTGTAATTTTCCTTTGTTACAATCCTAAACCAAACAAACGAAAAATTTGTAAAATAATTTGTTTAATACTAATATGTTTTTTTTATATATATGATTAAGCTTTCTCTTAATTTGTCACTTCTCATATTTTTTTCACCAGATATAATAAGAGAAAAAAGAAAAATATTAGGTGAGTTTTTTCATGTTCTTTCATATCTTGCAAGGAAGAAGTGTCAAATCAGCATATTCTATATTTCATAGATTTTTTTTAATACATTGAAATTTCCAGGAATTCTAAATTACAAACTTTATCTTAAAATATGTGTTCTAGTCATGTCATTTAGGAATTTAAATGAACGAGAAAAACTTTGCAATGAAACAAAGTTACTAATAACGCACTTAGAAAATAAAATTATTGAAGCAGAAAATCAACCGAAACTTAGGTGAAATAGTGAGTTCTTATTACGAGAAAAAATCTCACACCAATAGAGCAAGATGACCTTTCAAACTAAAATTAGGTCAATTCCTTATATGAGTTTGCTATGCAATGACATTAACCAGAGTAAAAATCAACGTTTAAACAACGTTGGTCTATATTTGTTAAGTTCAGTTTTCTCTCACGGATAATATGGGATAAATGGCTTATTAGTACCTGAACTAGGGTCATATTGACTAATCAGTACCCAAACTATTTCACTGTGCGTGTTTGTACCTGATCTAATAAAAATTTGAATTCGGTACCTGAATTTATAGAAAACGGCTTTTACGTACCTACGACTGACACCGTGTCGGTAACATCCTGAGCTTGAACGGTTTTTTCATTAGTTAGCTTTTTAAAATTAAATGATGTCGTTTAAGAAACACCAGAAAAAAGAGGCAACCGAGATTCGAACCTCAGTACCAAACATCTACATTAACTTTATTAACCACTTGTGCTAGTGAAGAAGCACTGCTTTAATATACAAACAAAAGTATATGAACGTTTATATAATAACCTTAGATACTTTTGTTTGTATATGAAAGCAACGCTTCTTCACTAGCACAAGTGGTTAATAAGGTTATTGTAGATGTCTGGTACTCGGGTTCGAATCTCGGTTGCCTCTTATTTTATTTTATTTTTTGGTTTTTCTTAAACGACGTCGTTTAACTTTAAAAAGCTAACTAATGAAAAAACCGTTCCAGCTCAGCATGTTACCGACACAGTGTCAGTCGTAGGTACGTAAAAGCCGTTTTCTATAGATTCAGGTACCGAAATCAAATTTTTATTAGATCAGGTACAAACACACACAGTGAAATAGTTTGGGTACTGATTAGTCAATATGACCCTAGTTCAGGTACTAATCGGCCCTTTACCCGATAATATGTCACCCTATCAAGAATCACTATAACTGTAGGACTTCAATTCTTAAATTAGTCAGCCACAAAATATAACAGCAATAGTATTTTACAAAATATTGTATAGCAATAAGTTTTCAATAATATATGATATATATATATATATAAAGAGATGTTAAAGTTGTATTATGGATGCTAAAGTAAACAAATTTGATGTTTATCTAGAAATATATGTGATATTTAGCTCACTAACAATAATATTTTGAACTGTGTTGTTTTTAATTTGTCTTAAACAATATAAAATATAGAGAATTTATACCAATTCTATATGTCTTAGTTAACTATAACTAATATTATTTTGAAAAGTAAACAAAAGTGCAGTATTCATTAAAAAAATATTATTGTAAAACACTATAATTACTGAAATAGAACTACTAATCAAAACCTACTAAAAAGACAGATTATTAATACTAAGATAAGTGTTACACCAATATATTACACCAATACTAAAAAATCAGGGAACTAATGCAAAATATATATTTTCATTCTTTTCTATACTTATGTAAAATTAAAACATTAAAAAAAATCCATGCAATGCACGGGTCCTTATCTAGTTGCTTTATATAATATACTAAAGCAATATGTTATTAGTAATATTAAAAATTCAAACTCCACATATAATTGAGAAAACTCCTTATACACCATTTTTTACAAAAACATTCCCTTTATTTCATAGTATATGATATTTTACTTTTATGCACAAATATTAAAAAAATTAGGTGAACTTTTCGCGTTCATGCACACGGTATAAAAATTTAAAAAATAATTAAATCATAACAAATTTTCAAATATTTATAATTTGTTCATAAATTTTAAATTATTTTATAATTTATATGTAATAAATAAAAAAATTAATTATCATTATATTCTAATCTTAATTAGATATGTGATTTTAAATATAATATTTAGTATTAGTTTTAGTATTTATTTTTTGGTATGTTTATTTACATTTATTCATTTAAATTGAGAGATTTTTTTTGTTTTTTTAATTAGGTTAAAGTTGAATTATTATTTTCTCAACTTCAAGTTGTTCAGTTCATCCTCTTATATGTGTACATATATTTTTCAAAAGAATTGTATTTACTGTATGTCGTTTCAGAAAAAAATAGAAAAAAAAATCAAATTAAAGTTTCACTAATAAATATAAGTCACAATATTTTTAAAATTCATGCATATTTATGAATTCATATATGTCTATAATAACTAAATCATAATATTGGTTTGATTTGGTTGTTCATGTTTTGTATACTGAGTTCCATCATTTTTCTTTTGATTGATCACAATATTTTTGATTACAGTTAGATGATTACATAAGAATATCCTTGTTAATTAGATTTTACTTAGTTTTTTTTCTAAGATTGATAAATATATTTTGTAAGATTCTGTATAGTTAGATATATGTTATTTTGATAAAATTAAAAAGTTGAAATTTCGAGAAATTCATAAATACACCAAAAACTCATAAGTTTTCTCTATGTTAATTTGGTTATATTCAGTTCGGATCAAGAAAAATTAATAAGTTTAATTTTCAATCTTACATTGTTTGAATTTTTTATTCAGTTATAAATTAGTAGTTACTTAATGTTTTTATAATAACATATATGATCAATTTTTAATTAAAATAATTGTTTAGTCAAAAATATATTCATCATAACAAATATTATTTGTTTTTTACTAGCCTTACAGTTTTAAATATGTCTTAGGTTTTAAAATAGCAGCTGAAAAAAATAGGTTTTTAAATAGCCATAAAATATAATCATCTTTTTGAAAATATGATATAAATTTATCAGTTAATTTGTTTGATTTTTTTCTTTTTAATCATTTGATCATAAATATACTAAAAATAAGATATATTTTTTTTTGAAATAAGCATATATAAATATATTTTTCATTTTATTTTTTTAAATAATTAAGTTTATATTTTAAAATTTACAGATATTTCTTTTCTTGTTTATGTTTTTGACAAACAAGAAGAAAAAGAAAAGAAATTCGTTTATATATAGAATCTATATGATTTATATTTTATAAATATTTAGTTTTTACTATTATTTTTTTCTCAAAAAATAAATTTAAATTTTAGATCAAAATAAAGTTTTATTAAAAAGTAATTACAATATTAAAGTTAATATATTTGTAATGATTTATTAAAAATGTAGTTATTTTTTAAAATAGAATATCTGATATATTTATTAAAAATTTAGATGTTTTTATTTATATTATGTTTTGAGAAATTATAAATAACAATAAAACTAAAAACTATATAAATTAATATATCTATATTTTATTAATATTTCCTTTTTATTCTTTATGTACTTTTGTAAAAGAAAAATTAAACTAAAAATTTATTTAAAATCTTATTAAGTAAAAAAGGAAATATGTTATTTGTGTCAATCATATATAATATTTTGGGCATTCTGCAAATATAACTCAAAACTCAAAGTCAAACACAAAATTAATCCGTGATTTTTTTATAACTTTCATTTGTCCTATTCACTCCAAAAATTTAGATTATTCACGAAAAAGCTATTACTTTTTTCTTTTCGAAATTGAGTATCATCCTTATCTTCAGCAAATATTTACAATATTGTCATTGCCATCAATACAGCAACCACCATAAATAAGCAATTTAAAGCTCTTAATGTATCTAAAAATTGATTTTTAGTCCTCATATCTCATTTATTATGCTAAAAACTACATCTCTTTCACTTTCTCTCTATATTCATCCAAAAAACCCAAGATTTTGAGTCTAAACTTTGTAAGGTTCAAACTCATGATTTTTGATGATTAATAAGTGGATCTGTTTTAGGGTGAAACTTTGTGTCTCAGGAGAAGCTAATCAAGTTATTTCACTGGTTGAAATTATAAAATTGATTTTTTTTTCCAGATCTGTTCGTTAGAAGATTTCCGTGTAAGTCTTCTGGTCGTAGAAGACTTATACGAAAGTCTTCTGGTCAATGCACATGTTACTTTTGCAATTGAATTTATGTGTGTTTTCTAAAGACGACTTATCTCGAAGTCTTCCAAATTTTCTTTGTTAACAAAAACTCTCGAAAATACCAGAGAAGACTTCCCGGTAAGTCGTCTAGGATAAAAAGTTTAGTTTTCCAACTGACCGAATGGTGTCATAAATTTGACTTCTCCAGACGACTGACACGGAAGTATTCCGTCATAAGACTTCCATGTAAGTCTTCTGAACTTTCGGTGGAAGTCTTCTACTGTCGGTGAAAGTCGTCTCAGTTACTTTTGCAATTGAAAATAAAAATTAAATCTTTTTTTAATTAGACGATTTCGATATTAGTCTTCCAACATAAGTCTTACATTCCAGAAATTTTATTCCGAGATTATGGTCAAACTTTTCTTATCACAGAAGACTTCCATTTAAGTTGTCTGCTGGAAGACTTACATAGAAGTTGTCTAATTAAAATTAAAAAAAATAAGTTTTATTTTTCAATTGCAAAAGTAACTTGAGACGACTTACTTGGAAGTCATCTACTTAAATGTAATATTTATTTATTTTTTCTGGTGGAAGACGTCCATGTAAGTCTTATAAAAAATCAAATTTCTCACACAATTCGGTCAATTGAAAAACTAACATGTTTATCCTAGAAGACTTACCAGGAAGTCTTCTAGGATATTTTCAGAAACAATTTCAAAAAAAAAATTAAGCCAATATTTATAAAGGAAGACTTCCAAAGAAGTCTATTGTAGAGTAGATTTCTCTGGAAGTATTCTTTTGTAAATTTTCAATTGTAAAAATGACCTAAATTGAGGGCTTCCTAAAAGTCTTCTACGTCAAAGTTTAATAAACTTTCATTTTCTCTAAAACTATAAAGATTTACTAACATTTTCTTGTTAATCCATGTATATTAGTTAATATTGGAATTCCTAAATGAAATTAATAACTTAATTTGTTTTAATTATGTGGTTACCAACATTCCAAGAAGTCTTCCGGAAGATTTTTTAGAAGACTTCTAGTGAAACTGTTATATGTTTGAACTTATGTAATGTTTGATATTTGTCAATTTGGCTAAGTTTTCTTGAGAAGTCTTCTCTCTTATTTTTAGTAAATTTGACTAATTTTTTTTGTGTTACTATGTTTTGCTATTGAAGTTGTATCAATAACTTCAATAATTTCAAGTACTTTTGATAAGATAATATTGTAGACATAAAAATATTTACCAAATTTTTTTCATTAATATCTCTTTTAAATTAAAAGCGTACACCTACAAATCATAAAATAAACTATAATTTTTTATTTATTATAGATCATTACTCCACAAAAAAAAAGCTTGGATTCCACTTGACATGGGAGAAGACTCCGTCAAAGAATTCCAAGATCCTCGAGAAAACTTCTCAGAAGTCTTCCAAAGTCTAACTCAGATCTGAAAAATTTGCAAATCTAAAAACATTCAAATGACTTCAAAACAAAGAAAATGAGTGGAAGATGAGATAGATCTATCTGGAAAACCTAATGAATTAGTGAGAAAGACATTAGAAAAAAATGATAAAATGATATAAAGTTTGTTTTTTCAAGTTCTAAGAGACTTAAGAGAGGTTAAAGAGTTTTAGTTTGGGAAAAAAGTAAGAATTTTAAGAAAACATAGACTTACCAAAACTCCGCCATGGAGACTTACCAAAACTACGCCATGGAGACTTACCAAAACGCTCATATCTGTTATGAAAGAGGAGATATCGAAGAAGACTCCGCCATAAGACTTACAGGAAGTCTTCTAGTACATAAAATGTTAGAAGACTTCCTTGGAAGTCTTCTAAGTTTGTCTCAGATCTGAAAAATTTGCATATCCAAAATCATTCAAATGACTTCAAAACATTGAAAAGCTTCAAAAATAAGATAAGAACTTAAAACTACAAAAGAGTTTCCAAAAGGTAAGAGTTTTAAGCAACATGTGCTTATCAAATGAAAAAAAATATGATTTATAGATCTACCTTTAAAGGATTGGAAGATGAGAACCATATAATAAAAAACTTGCAAAAACAAAATAAATCATTGAGAAAGACATGAGATAAAAATGAGAAATTGATATAAAGTTTGGTGTTTTAAAGTTCAAAGAGATTAGAGAGAGGTTGGAGAGTTTTAGAGTGAGAAACATTTCATTTGTTGCAGCCATTTTTTTTTGTTTTTTTTTCGGCAAACGGCTATTCTATTACTCAAACTTGAGGTGGTCTGGGTAACCAGACTGGAATAGAACAACCAATAAAAAGTAACTCCCTATAGAAGGATCTAGCTGTCTTAGCTAAAAAATCTGAAAACTGGTTGCGCGCTCGAGGAACATAAGAGATTTTAAAGTCCGGGAAGCAAATCAGTAGAGTTTATATCCTCTCCAGTTCCGTAGCAAAGCTTGGCCAAGCGTGAGGGTCCTTGATCATAGCAATCAGCTCCTTGCAATCTGTACCGAAGCTCTGGCATGTCGAATGTTGAAGCATATTCTCCATCGCCCATCGCAGTGCTTCTACTTCCGAATGCAACGCTGATTCTCGTCTAGGTATATTTCGTGTTCCCATGAGTTGACGATTCCCACCACTGTCCATCCAGACCCAACCACAACCACTAAATTGATCATGGCCTGTCAAAGATCCATCTATTAAGCAGGTATTACCCAAGCTTAAGACTTGGGATTCCTCGTCATTGTTCCCTTGTATCACTGATGACACCACCTCGTTTGCAGCAAACCAAGCCTGACATTCACTCTCAGCATATCTTACTAGTTCCAGAGGATCCCTATCTATTCCCCTAAAGAGTTTATCATTTCGAGCTTTCCAAATATACCAAATTATCCAGGGATATGGATCTCTGTCTTGTTCAGGTTCAATTATGTTGTTCTTCCTCCAGAATAGGTAGTCCATGTTCGCATAGATGCTTGGTACTGGAAAGATATCTTGACTCGTTGGAGTTGATGATAGTGCCCAAACTTGTAAAGCAGGCAGACATTCAAAAATAGCATGGGTTACAAATTCCTCTGGTTCACCACACTTTGGGTAGTAGTTATCACATCTCATATTCCGCCTTACTAAATTTCTTGTTACTGCCACATGTCCAGTTAACAATTGCCATATAAGATGGCAAAATTTCTTTGGCGCCTTTAGCTTCCAAGCAAAGGCTTGAAGCTTAGTCACACTTGGCTCTAGCACTTCATTTTCATTTTTCTTCTTGAGGAGATTTTGGGCTACCCAATATCCGGACTTGACCGTATATTGTCCATTCTTTGTGTAGTTTCAGCAGAATGTGTCCCGTCGATGAGTCGTACTTGTGGTCAAACTCCTAATAAGAGGTATATCGTCAGGGTTGACATATTTTTCCAGCAAGACAACATCCCATGTCTTTGATTCCTGATTAATAAGATCACTGACCCTCATATTTGGATTCATAATTGGTCCCACATGTGTAGCTGACCTAGCAGGTGTCGTTGGGATCCATGGATCCTCCCACACTTTAACTTCATACCCAGAGTGTATCTTTTGTCTTATCCCAGTAACAAAAGCTCATTTACCGCAGAAATGCTACTCCACACATAAGAAGGACTGTTTACAGAATTTACTCGTAAAGGCGAGCTCATCCTGTAATATCTTCCCTTCAGAACTCTGGCCACCAGCGAATCAGGGTATTGTACTAGCCTCCATAATCTTTTTGCCAATAAAGCCAGATTAAACTCGTGGATCATGCGAAATCCAATCCCACCCTCCTCTCTTGGTAAACAAACTTTTTCCCATTTTGACCAGTGTATTCCTCTTTTTGGGGGATTAGAGCTCCACCAAAATTGTGCAATAGCACTGGCAAGATTTTCACATATCTCCAATGGGAGAAGGAAAGTAGACATAACATATGTCGGAAGAGCAAGTAGAATGGATTTGATCAGCACCTCTTTTCCCCCTTTCGAGAGCCATCTACCTTTCCAGCCATTCACTCTATGCATCAACTTGTCTATAAGGAAAGCAAAAAGTTTGCACTTAGAACCGCTAATATCTTCTGGGATACCCAAGTAAGACCCAATCCCTCCTTCATTCTGTATACGAAGTGCATCTTTAATTTTCTGCCTGGTGGTTGCATTAATTCGCTTACCAAAGAGTAAGGAAGATTTTTCAAAATTGATGCATTGGCCTGATGCTTTTCCATACTTCCTGACTACTTTCATTACTTCTTCACATTCACGGGGCTCCGCCTTACAGAAGAAAATGCTATCATCAGCAAAGAGAAGGTGGGATACCGATGGACACGCGCGTGTGACGCGCATCCCCGTTATCTTTCCTTGGTTCTTTGCGTGATTGAGAAGGCTAACGAGCGCTTCCGTGCATAGAATAAAAATGAAAGGAGACAAAGGATCTCCTTGGCGTAGACCTCTCCCTGGAATAATATTTCCTCTCAGCTGCCCATTCATGAGAACTTTATATTGTACTGATGTAATGCATCTCATTATCCAGGTAATCCACGTTTCCAAAAATCTCATCTTTCTCATGACAACTTCAATAAACGATCATTCCATCTTGTCATATGCTTTACTCATATTCGTCTTGATGGTCATTCTTTTATTGCGCCTGCTTGGCTTAGTCCTAAGTGCGTGAAACATCTACTGAGCAATCATAATATTATCCGAAATCTGTCTTCCAGCAACAAAAGCTGACTAAGTTTCCGAAATTAGACCTGGTAGCACTTCTTGAATTTTCTTGATCTTCTCGTTGGTTTTGTGAGTATGTCTGCAAGAATCGGACGATGATCTGATCCCCATAATCTCATATACTTCACCATAGAATGAGGAAACTTATCATGCCAGTCCGCATTTCCCACATCCCTATCAAGACGACATCGAAAATTTACTCTTCATGCTCTCTTTCCAACCCATGATAGCATATCTCCAGTATATGGAAATTCTAACATCCCACAATCGCTTAGCATTTGCTTAAAAGGTAGAAAATAGCTATCAGTGCGCTGTCTTCCTCCTTCTTTTTCATTATGAGCAGTGATTTCATTAAAATCTCCTATCATAAACCAAGGTCTAGTTCTTGTTGTTGAGAAACGCGTAAGGCGTTCCCAAACTTGATCTCTTCTTTCTAGTACAGGATCCCCATAAACAAACGTCATATAAACTTTTATTCCATCAATGATTGCCTCAATGTCAATCATTCTGTTATTTGAAAATAAAACATTAACTTGAAACTCATCAAGATGCGAAATTTGAACTCGTGCAAAGACACAAGCTTTCTGAGGACAATATGCCATCTCATGGGTCAACATTCCACAGGTTGAGCAATGTTTGAAAAGCTTTTCATAGTGCATCCTGATCGTGACTTCTTCCCCTTTTGGTGATGCAACCTTATGAGAGAAAACCAGAGCCTTCCTCGTATCAATGTCCAGCAGAAGACGCCCAGCAGAGAGATCGACCGAATCAACGTGACCAAGCTTGCTGCCGATCTTTCTCAAGTTTTTAATGGTCCACAGGTGCAGCGGGATACCATTTATCTCAACCCAAAAAGGGATTATCCACGGATAATCATCATGAACCACCGGCTCCCATCGCACCAGAACGAACATACAAAAATTATAGTGAAAAGGCCCTTGCCGGAGAACCGTTTTGATGTCCTATTCAGTGGAAAAGTTCAAAAGAAACTTCCCTTCACCCAGATCATTAGCTGTAATGCGACCTTGCATCCCCCATTGTCCCGACATTGTCTGGATCAGTTTCTCAACCGTTTGTTTCTTTGGATTTAATATCTTGCCGATTAAGGAGAGACTGTAGTCATGGATAATAGGAGAGTCATCCTGATCTGTTAGCTGAATCGGACCCTCATCATCATCGTCTTACCAAATACCTTTCCCTTTTATGTCAGCCATATGAGCTGAACCACTCCGATTCATGGCCGAAAGAGATGTATATCTCCGTCAAAACTAGAATAAAACAGAGAAGTGCAGAACGATGAATCAAAAACAGAGTGAAAAACGTCTACTAAGATCAACATAAATCAACAAAAGATCCAACCAAGTCAAGCAGTATACGATCAAGGCGACGAAGATCACCCCAACCAATCTGCAACAGTGATTGCTTGTGTGATATATGACAAAGATCATATATCACCAAAGCAAAAGTGATTGCTTGTGTGAAACGCCACCAAGGAATCTGATCGAACCGAGAGGAGAACTCAGCCGCCACAAGGAGTGTTGATAGTCTCCCTTGTGTAGATGAGGATGCCGTCGTTAGGATCAGATCAAGAGATCTCCATTAGCACTAACCAGATTTGGAAATTGCCTTCTTCATCGCCAAGCGGAGCAGCGGCTAGGGTTTCTTTTGATCCCTATACCCTTCCTCTTGTTGCAGCCATTTGAGAGGAATAAATAGAATGTGTAAATTTTTCTTTATATAAGGAGACAAAAATTCTAATAAAATTAAATATTTTTGATTCAAAAGACTTTCAAGTAAGTCTTCTAATAGAAGACCTTCAAGTAACACCGTAAATTTACTATTCGCCCAGAAGAATTCCGCGGAAGTTTTCTAGTGCATTATTTGTTGGAAGACTTAAAGTCACTAAACCCTAAACTCAAAATAATTAATTAACTAGAAAAAAAACACTTCATAAACTTAAAATCAACTTTATAAATATTTAATATATAGAAAACTAAACAAATATAAGTCAAAATTTAATTTTTCAAAAAAAGTTAAGATTCCAAAATCTAACCCTAAGAATACATATAATACTACAACATATGTTACCAAAAACAACTTTAAAAGTGTTTAATATACATAAAACTAAAGACATATATGTAACAATTCAATTTTACTAGATATTAATTTCTATTATTTACAAATGTTTATAACTAAATGATTTCAATTTTCCCACATCAAAATATTTTAAATAAAACTTATAGATTATTTGTAAGATCTGCTATACGAGAAGACTTTCTGGAAATCTTCTAAAACCTCAGAAAACTTACAAAATCTCATAAGACTTTACATGGTTATATTCGTAAAAATGAATTATGGTTTTTTGTTTGGTCATAAGGGGTTGATTGTAATTTCACTAGCCATTCGGGTTACTTTTTAATTTGATTCAAGTTTGGATATTCTTTTAGGGTTAAAATCAAGTTTTGAGTCATATTTGACAAATTCGCCTAATATTTTTAGTTCATTAAAAATATCAATGGAATTAACCATCGTGAGAATTAACGTGAATGAGACACATAAGAAAATGATTTTTCAAATATTTTTATAAAAAAATATTTTTTGTCAAAAATATTACTAAGATAAAATTTAAACTATTTATTTAATTATAAATAAAAATAATAAGAATCTAATTAGTAGCAAAGCTTTTGATAAAGTTAAAGTTATATAGATTTGTGTAAACATCATTTATTATAAAAAAACAAATTTTTCTACAACATTATATATTTAAACGAGTGGAGTATATAATAATGCTAATTGTGATATTTTAGTATTTTAATGAAACTTTAATGCTTGAGAAAGTTTATTGTGTGGTGATCGTTACAGATACTTTAATGCTTGAATCTGCTGCATTTGGACTCCATGCACTAAAAGTCTAAAACTTGTTCTGTCCTTTTTTTCTTGCTTAAAACAACTTGTTCTGTATTAGTTATTTATAAACTCTAACGAAATATACATAACGTTCAGTAGCGATTTCAACAAAATTCTTAGAACATTAGCACTAGAAAACACTTATATATTTTTCAATACAATTTAGTTATATAATTATGTTTATATTATATAAAAACTAAAAGAAAGATATGAAGATAAGCGTGATATAATAAGAATATCACAAAGCTTTTCATATGATATGCGTGATAAGCATTCTTTGTCTGCAACTTTTACTTTTTATACCATTAGAGATTTGCGTGTATGATATGAAGACAAATGTGATCTGTCTTAACAATATTTCAAAGCTCCCTAAAAATATTTAAAGATCCTTCTTTAATTAATTTATGATTTTTTTGAATATGAACTAATTCATTTTTTTTTTCAAATCTACAGTTTCTTAGAAATCAAAACTAAGAGGTGCTGTTTTGAAACTTCTTGTATAATTGTTAGCAAACTTATCTTATATTAGTTCCCGTATATTTTTTTTAATTTTCAATTATTAATAATTTAAAATAAATTTCGTTTTACATCATATAAAACGAAAAAGGAGTGGATAATATAAAATATTAAATGGGACAAAAACCCGAAAGTGGTTAAGTACCGGTCATATATTAGTAGGGGTTTGGTGAACAACTTGAAAAAGAGTTTCTTAACCAAATCCACTTTGAAAACTTAATTGACATGATCAAGTTAAAGGGAATAATTTTTTTTTGCCAGAAAAAAACCCTTGAATGATATAATAGTTTTCATAAGTAGTTGGTTGTGGACCGTCGTAATAATAAGAAGCTTCATAGTTTGGTGGATGTGACAGAAAGACAGAGGAGCTTTTGGGTGTTAGATATGAACATGAATGTTGTTCCAGAAAAAAAATGGACATATTGGAGGATAAACATCAAATATTAAAGATAAACATAAGTATTTATTGAAGATATACAAGAAACTTAGAGTCGATAAGTTTTAGCATGGCCCTGCGCAAGGATGACATGCACAAATCAAGAAATAGTCTAAATTTTTAACCAGAAGTTATTAGCTCAACTGGAAAGAATTTCAGCCATTGTGTCAGAGGTCCCCAGTTCGAGTGACAGCTGGGACGAAACCAATATTACATGCTATGGTTTCGGGCTTGAGAAGATTAGAGCTTCAACATGAACCTCCTAGTAATTCAAAAAAAAGAAAAAAAGATAAGTTTTAGCTTGTGATAAAGACTAAGTATTTGAGAAAAAGATCCAATCCCGCTTGTGTTTAGGACTAGATCACGATATAATTGAAGTTATATAGATACATATGTATGGGTTTTCTAATAAACCAAGTCGTTTTGATATCTAAATCTACAAGGTATTAAAGCAGAAAAGCCTAAATTATTATTTTTTAACTGTAGTTTAGCGAGTTATGACTAAAAATAGTTAAAAGAAAACCAGCCCATGACGAACTCACCATTTTTGTTGTACGTTTCTGACTATCCAAGAGCGATGATCTCTTCGGTTTATTTGAATGGATAAAACTACAACGAATGGTCTTTGGAGATACTCAACACACTTCAAACCAAACGGAAGATGGGTTTCATCAAGGATACATTGAAGAAACCAAAGGAAGATAGTGCAGACTACAAAAACTGGTTGACGGTCAGTTCCATGAGTGTTGGCTGGATCATGCATCTATCGAACCAAAAATACTATCGTCAGTGACATATATTACCAATGCAAACAAAATTGTGGGAAGATCTCAAACAATGTTTCTCAGTTGGAAACACGCTCAAAGTGCATCAGATCAAAGTGCAACTTGCCTCCTGCAAACAAGAAGGACAAACGATTTTATACTATTTTGGATGACTTTTGGCCTTGTGGACGGAATCGAAAGTCTATCAAGTAATTCATGTTTGTTCCTATGGAGCAGCTTCTACTATAGCAAAAGAAACATAGCATGAGAAAATTTATCAATTCGCAATGTGATTAGATGATTCACATTTTGGGAGTATATGTACTACAATAATCGATATTGTTCCTTTGTCATCCCTTGGAGAAATATGTAACAAAATAATACGAGAAGAACAGAGGATCAAACTAACAGGGAAGCATGAACAACAACAAGATGTTGTGGTATTTGTGACACGTCAAAGGTCATCTGTGCCATGACAATCAGATATTCGATCCAGCAATCCAGATACTCAAAACAAAGCAGAAAAATCAAGTCTCCCTGTGGAAGAACAAGACACCAAAAAAAAGATTCTTGGCAATTGGTGGGTTACCCAGTATGGTTTATGGAACGTACTAGTGTAAGAGGGAAATCGAGTGCAGCTCGAGGCAACGGTGGTCGCGGCTCTTTCGGTGGACGAGGATGCAGTCAGGTGAATGTTGCTCATGCTACGAGTTCCAATTTCCCTCCTTTTCATGAGTTCTCCTAGTGGAAGATCTTAAGCCAGATGATTAACGAAATGTTTCAGATAAACTTTATGGTAAGATATATCTTGGTGATGTAATTCTTGATAGTAGTGCTTTTCAGCACATGAAAGGATATCATACCTTGTTAACAAACACAAGTATATTGTCGTGTTGAGTTGATTTTGCTGATGGAAACAAAGCTTTTGCTGCAAAAATTGGAACATTTTTGCTCTCAGTAAAAATTACTCTAGACAGAGTTCTTTACGTGCCAGACTTAAATTGCACTTTAATATCAGCTGCAAAATTATTGAACAAATTGATTTTTTCGGGCGTCTACTGATACAATTCGCGTTCCGAAGGACCATTTTTCGAGGACTCTAATTAGAAACGGTGAAGAGCGTGATGGTGTGTATTACTTTACGGATGTGGTTTTAGCAACAAGTCATCGGGCAGTTAGTAGTTTGGATAAAGCCTTGTGGCATCATCGTTTGGGCCACCTATCTTTTCAATGCTTTTGTATTTGTCTTCTTTCTGGTGTTTTCTAAATCAACTTTTTCTATTCGTTGTGACATTTTTTTTAGAGCCAAGCAAAAATGTGAGGTTTTCTTTGATATATCAAATAACACAAACGATTGTTTCTCTCTAATACATGTTGACGTTTGGAGACCTTATCGAAACCTTCGTCATGTGGAGTTGTGTACTTCTTGAAAATTGTGGATGACTTCTTGTGTGCTGTTTGGACTTACCTACTTCTCAAAATATCAAAAGTAAAATCAGTTCTCAAGAATTTCATAACATATGAAAGAAAATTTAATAAGGTTGTCAAGAAAGTTCGTAGTAACAACATATTCGATTTTATGGTACTTACTCCATTATTCAAAGAGCTCGGCATCATTCACTAGACATCTTGCATCAATACGCCACAACAGAATGGTAGGGATGAAAGAAAACACGGACAATATACTCAATGTCTTGAGAACTCTTCTTTTTCAAGATGGCATTCCTGTCAAGTTTTGGGGAGAAGCATTGTTAACAACTGCATATTTGATAAATATCATTCCTACATCGATACATTAAGGTCGCACACCATACAAACTCTTCATGGTGTTGAACCTAACTATATCACTCTTTGAGTTTTTGGCTCAGCTTGCTACATTCATCACCCTTCTCAAGACAATGATAAGTTTGACCAGCACAGTCACCTCTGTGTGTTTGTGGGGTATCCGGTTGGAAATAAAGTTTAAAAGGTTTATTATATTGAACGTCACGAGTTTTTGGTCTCTCGGGATATTGTATTTCATGAAGACGAGTTCCCTTTTGCCGAACAGAAATCTGTTTCTTTGCTCACAACAAAATTATTCGATTATTCTGACAGAGATTGGCTCTTTGATCCATCTATTTTTATAGAGAAACCACACAACACAACTTCCTCTGTGGTCCATGAAAATACAAAAAATGAGCAAGAGCCAATTCAGCTACATGAAGCAGAAACTTCAGTTGAAATCCCTCGAACAACTTATACTCTTCATGGTGAAGTTTTGGCCAGTTTGGATTCATCTTTTCTATGGCTACGAATCATGCGGTGCTTGAGGCACAAATCAAACCAGAGAAAGTTGTTTACGGTAAACCTCTTGGTCGAGGAATTCATAAAAAGACTAAATCCTTGATATTACAAAACTATTGTCTTTACAACAATACTACGCCTACGCTTGAAAACACATCATGCTCTTCCCGACTCCTCTTCTCAGTCTTTTTCAATTGTCTCAGGTACATCACTTTATCCACTGACTGATTTCATTACTGATGAACAATTTTCTCCCAATCATCGTGCTTTTATAGCGGCGATTACAAGTACCAGTGAGCCAAATAATTTTAAGGAGGCTATGAAACATAAAGTGTGGAAAATGCAGTTGATTCTAAATTTGAAGCACTTGAAGACTAACATATGTGGGAAATCACCACTCATTCACCTGGTAAAGATGCTATTGGTCGCCAATGGGTGTACAAAATCAAATATAATGCAAACAGAACCGCAGAACGACATAAAGCTAGTCTTTTTTTCAAGTTTACAATCAAGTAGAAGGTGAAGACTACAATGAGACATTTTCACCAGGTGTTAAAATGACTACAATTGGTCTTTTTTCGGTTAGTTGTGACAAATCAATGGGAAGTGTATAAAACAAATGTCTGTAATTCTTTTCTTCATGGTGGTTTCGAAGAAGATGTATATGAATTTTCCACCAGGTTTTTGAGACACTCATCCTGAGTCTGTAGGTTATGAAAATCTTTATATAGAATAAACCAGAGGCACCTTGTTGTTGGTTCAAGAGGCTATCAGATTCTTCTTTTTTTTTTTCGTTTTGTCTTCACTCAGTCTTACAAGAATTAATCTTTGTTGTTGTATTCGCACAAAGATGTTGGGCTACGATTTCTCATATATGTGGACGATTTTTAAAGAATATTTTTTAAAATGATTTGCAATGAAATACTTGGGAAAACTTAAATATTTCTTCGAAATTGAGGTTAGTAGCGGACCCACAAAATTTTCTTTTCGCTGAATAAAATACCCCTTAGACATTGTGGCTGACATCTGATATCTGGGTGTGAACCGGCTGCAACCCCGCTTGAACAAAATCATCAGCTCACCAAAGTAGATGTTCCAAAACCGATGATCCAAATAAGTATATGCGTCTCTTTGGGCGCTTGTTTTAATTTTTAACATGCGAGCCAAGTTATCTTACTCAGTCCACATTCTTTCTCATTTCATGCAAACTCTGCGAGAAAAGCATTGGTTAGCTACTTTTGTGTGTGGTGCTTTTTAAAAAAGGATAAACGGGTCTTGGAATATTTCTAAAGTCTTATAAAGAACTTGCCTTGACAGGCTATTGTGACGCTGATTGGGGGTTCATCGTTTATTAGCAGAACTTGGGGCAGAGGAGTTTTTCCGTACACGTTTCTTTTGTGACAGTAAAGCAGCTATCCACATCGCCTCAAATCCTATATTTCATGAACGTACTAAACACATAAAAAGAGATTGTCACTCAGTCAGAGATGCACTTCAAGACGGTTTAATTGAGACATCACATTCTTAACAATTCTCAGATAGCCGATATTTTAACAAAATCACTTGGGTGAGTTCCATTTCATAACGTCATGTCCAATTGGGGGTTTCGAATCCCCACGCTTCAACTTTAATGGGCTTATTGGAAGATAAACATCAAGTATTGAAGAACGCAAAGCTTAGAGTCGATAAATCTTAACTTGTGATAAGGATTAAGTGTTTGAGATAAGAATCCAATCCCGCTTGTGTTTAGAATTGGATACTGAAGTTGTATAAATACATTCATATGAGCTTTATATAAGACATGAACGAAAATTCAATACACATTCTAATTCTAAGCGAGGAAAACAAAATGCCAAAAGAAGAAATGGATAACAAAATAAATTTAAAAGTAAAGCAAATAGATGTGGCTAGAGATAATGAACTTATATCGTATTAAAACATAGTAGTTACAAAGCACATTTGAAACAAAAACACATATGAATTGATGAACCCATAAGCAGCTATATGAAATATAACAACATTATCAACTGCAAAGTGAGCGTTCTAGTAAACTATTACATACCTAGAAGAAGGAAAGGTTGATGATAAATCAAGTGAAGACCATCCAAAAGTTATTTACATCCGACTAAGAATTGGTTGTGTCTAGTTTATGACCTAAGAACCCATAAAAGAAATATATAGAAAGTGAAGCAAATAGTAACAAGGAAAGAGTACTGACCTCTATGAATTTGCATGAAAGTAAGAATCAATATTATCCCATGTTGCTTTTAAAATCGAGTGGAAGCCTTTTCAACTTTGGGCCCCGTCATCTCACATGAAGAAACACATAAGAGAATCGAACCAGATTCATGAAGAAAATTAATTAATGGGTTGGAAGGACCATACCGTATACAAACCTTGAAAGCCATCAATTAGTCTTTTCTCCAACAAATCATGTTCTTTAAGACATTATAAGCAAGTAACACATTTTTGGGTTATTGATATTTATACATAGATCTTGATAAGCTTCTTTTGGAATCAAGGAAAAGTTTCTCCCGAGTCAAGAAAGGATAAAAGATCCTTCAAACCCGGTTTAATTAACGTAGGATTTAATTTGATTCAAACTAGGTTTATTTGGACTACTATCTATTCCAAATGTAATTATTTGGGCAGCGATGTCTTAAGCCCGAAAAAATCAACTTGTTGACTCCCATACTGGTTCAAGAATAATCAATCCTTTTCATCAACCGTATCATGCCACGTGGCCGTTATTGGCGCTGGAGCCGCCGCCTCTTAACGATTGTACCCGCATGGTTGAGTCAGATCAGGGCCGTCTCTTGCCATGCGCAAGAGGTGTATTTGTTCAGGGCCCAAAACTCTATTAAAAAAACTTCAATTAGTTAAAGTATTTTTATAACATTTTGAAACCTTTTTGTAATATTCGATTTTTTTAACTTAACTCTCTAATTTTGGGATATTTAAACTTTAATTTTTATTTAAGCATAATAAATACTAAACTCTTTTAAAAAATCCAACTAAATCTTGAAATCAACTAATTTCAACATATTCTGGTTGTTATGATTAAATAATCCAAATGGCACCGTCCTCTTCGTAAATCTTATCATGTGGCCATCATCGGAGCTTTAGCCGCTGGTCTAGTGGCGGTGAGAGAGCTTCGACGGGAAGGCCACTCGGTGGTCGTCTTCAAGAGGTAGAAACACATAGGTGGAACATTGATAGAGATAAACCATAGATCCTCGATACACTAGAGATTGATGTTCATAAAACAACTATCTCTTCTCAAAAAGTTGAAGATATCGAAAGAGAATCAATCTTCAAACTGAATGAGAAAAAATGTATACAAAATTTTCTGAGAAAGAGAAAAGATTACACAAAAAATTTGAATGAATTTTCAAATCGTTTGTTACAGAGCTTAAAACAAGTTGTTAGCTCGTACCAAACTCTTTCTTCCGAAACAATCTCCAACGTCCACCTGTCTTCATCTCTCTTCTATTTATTTCAAAATTTTCCTCTTCTTTATTTGATTCTCCATCCTCAACGTGTACTGTTCTGATCTTCCTGTATCACATCCTTCCCCTCCAAGAAACCTTGACCTCAAGGTTTAAAGTGTGGAAACTTCTTCTGGATATCAAACAACAGCTCCCACGTTACCTCCTCCACAGGTTCATTAGACCATTTGATCAACACCATAATAGAAGCTCGACCTTGGCGTTGAACCATCTTACGCTCCACTATCAGTCTAGGTTCACGCACCAACACATCAGAATTTGCGGACGGTAACTGAGTTGCAACCTGAAAGCTCCCCACATGTTCTTTCAATTGTGAAACATGAAAGACATGATGACTGCGTAGTCTTTGGTAATTCCAGCTTATAAGCAACTTTGCCACACTTATCAAGTATCTTATATGGTCCAAAGTACTTCGGAGAGAGCTTCTGATTTCCGATAATTACCAAAGATATCTGTCTGTAAGGTTGCAGCTTCACGAAGACATACTCACCAATCTCAAAGCTTCTGGCCGTCCTGTGAAGATCTGCATTTTTCTGCATTCGATGTTGAGCTCGAGCAAGATGAAATTTTAGAATCAGAATCATGTTCTCGCGTTCCTGCAATGTCCTGGCCACTACTTCCACCTTAGACTCGCCCGGTAGGTATGGTAAATGAATCGGAGGTGGTTGGCCATAGACTGCTTCAAACGGTGTGATTTAAGTCGCAGAAGGGTAATTGGTGTTGTACCAATATTCAGCTAATGGAATCCACTTAGACCATAAGTAAGGTTTATCACTACACATACATCGAAGATAGGTTTCTAAAAATCTGTTCACCACCTCTGTTTGTCCATCACTCTGAGGATGATATGCAGATGAATAGTTGAGTGACACTCCTTGTAATGCGAACAACTCCCTCCAGAAATCACTAAAAAACTGCATCACGGTCACTAACAATCGTTCGTGGCAACCCATGTATACGAAATATTGTATCCAAGAAAGCCTGAGCCACAGACAGAGCTGTATACGGGTGAAAGAGGGTCATGAAGTGAGCAGCTTTAGATAGTCTATCCACAACAACAAAGATTACCGACTTGCCAAAGGACAATAGAAGACCGTCGATAAAATACATGGATACATCAGTCCAAATACTCTCAGGTATTGATAGTGGTTGAATAAGACCCGGTGAAGCAGGATGGTCATATTTGCAAGTCTGACAAACACCACAACTCCTGATATAAGCATGCATATCTTTAGACAATCCCTTCCAGTAAAACAATGCTTTACTCTCTGCATTGTAGAATCACGACCTGAATGTCCTCCAACTCCTGACCTATGTAACCACTTCATAATCTTGTTCCGAAATGCTCCTATGTAAGGAACAACAATTTTAGTCTTCCTTCTCAACACATTTTGAACCCAAGAATAATGCTTCTTAGAATTTGGTTCCTCCTGCAACTGTTCAGAGAGTCGTTTTATCTCTGTATCTTGATTGTATCCATCTTGAATCTCCTTCATAAGATCACAATCACCCACGGACATTGCTATATGTAACACCTCAGCACCTTCAACTCGAGATAATGCATCAGCTGCCACATTATCCTTGCCTTGTCTATACTGTATTTCATAATCAAATTCAAGTAACTTGGGTAGCCATTGTTTCTGTATAGGGGTATTCAATCTCTTCTCCAAAAGATACTTAAGACTCTTCTGATCGGTTTTGATCACATAATGGCGAGTAATGAGATAATGTCGCCATTTTTGAACCGCAAACACAACCGCCAAAAGCTCTTTCTCATATATAGAAAGATGTAGCTGCTTTCCTTTTCGATGTCGACTGATATACACTAGTGGATGACCTTCTTGCATAAGTACAACGCCAATTCCACTTCTACTTGCATCTGTTTCTACCACGAAGGTTTTCTCAAACTGAGGAAGAGCTAACACATGTGCTTTACAAAGCTTCTTTCAATTCTTCAAATGCTCCTTGAGTTTCTTCACACCAACAGAACGCTTCCTTCTTTGTTAAAGCATTCAATGGTCTAGCAATGGTACCAAAAAATTTCACAAATCGCCTATAGTAACCAGATAGACCTAGAATCCTCTTAACTGCTTCAAGTTCAAGGGTTTAGGCCATTCCGACACTGCTTTAATCTTGTTGGGATCTATTGAAATGCCTCTTCCTGCAATGTAATGACCAAGATACTCTACTTTATCAGTAGCAAATGCACATTTGCTCTCCTTAGCGTACAGACGATTACTTCTCATCACTTCAAATACCTTCCTCAGATGTGTTATGTGTGACTCCATTGAGTTACTATATATGAGAATGTCATCAAAGAAGATCAACAAAAACTTCCGTAGAACTCTCTCAAATTTCATTCATTAGACTCTGGAATGTAGCAGGCGCATTTGTAAGGCCAAAGGGCATTACAAGGTACTCATAATGGCCGCTATGAGTCTTAAACGCCGTCTTATGAACATAATCAACATCCATCCTTACTTGGTGATACCCTGCACGCAAATCAACCTTAGAGTACACTATTGAACCTCCAAGCTCATCCATCAGATCTTCTATGAGTGTATCGGAAATCTATCCTTGATAGTTAACTCATTAAGACCTCAGTAATCCACGCATAGCCTCCATGTACCATCCTTCTTTTTAACCAATACCACCGATGATGCATAAGGACTGCTACTAGGTTGTATGGTTCCACTTCACAACATATCTTTCACCATCTTGTCAATTTCATTTTTTTTTATACAAAGCATATCTGTAAGACCTCTGGTTTATTGGATTGGCTCCTTCCAATAATGGGATTTTGTGGTTATGATTGTCGCAAAATGTAGTTCTATTGGCTCAAAAATATATCTTCAAACTCTGTTAAGAGGTGTCGTATTGCAGGTTGTATACTTCCGTTACCATTCACTTCTTCAATAGCACATAATTCTGTCTCATTTTTTTCTTCTGCTTCATAAGCATATATCATGGATAACTGAAGTTGAGAATCACTGATCTTAATGACTTTAGCTGCTTTAGATTCTCAGAATGATCCCGGGTGAATGCCATTCAACGTCACTCGTCTTGTACCCAACCTGAACTACATAACCAATCGATCAAAATCCCACGTAATGGGACCCAAAGTTCTCAACCATTGAAATCCTAACACCATATCACAATTCCCCAGTGATATAAACATGAAATTCGCATGAAAAGAATGATCCTGAAAATTCCATTTCAACTTCTCAATTCTTCTTGGCCACACGTAACTGTCCTCCATCTGCCACTGTTACTCTAGCCAATCCTGGAGGAAGTACCTTACATCCCAATTTGTTGGCAACTCTGGTATCCATGAAGTTATGTGTAGAACCAGAGTCAATCAACACAAAGATTAATCGTCTACCCTGAACTCCCTTAACCTTCATAGTCGTATAGTCAGAAGTACCCGCGACTGCATTTACTGAGATATGAGCAATTCCGCTTGTTGCTCAAGTATTGCCCTTACTTCTGCATCCTTTTCTTCCTCTTCATTAGCATGCAAAAAATATAGTTGAGTCTTCTTATGCATTAAGTAATGAGCGGGAGAGAACTTCTCATCAGAAAATTAACAAAGTCCTTTAGCTCTCCTAACACTCATCTCTGTCGTCGTAAGAAATTTCTGCGGTTGTATTATAGGATTCCTCTGAGCTTCATTACCCGCAACTACCAACTGCTTCTGTTCAACTTCCTTCGCCCCTTACCATGTAGACTGCTTCTTTGCATGTGCCATCTCATATTATCTCCCAAGCACAAAGCATTGTCGAACAGTCTGTGGTTGAAACATTCGTACATGCATTTGAGTATCATTACTTAATCCAGCCAAATAAGCACTGAGTAGATATTGCTCTGATAACTTCACTCTTGCTCATATGACTTCAAATTTCTCATTGTATTTTGATATTCCGTCTGTCTTCTGCAACTGTTTCAACTCCGCAATTGGATCATCAAGAACCTCTTCCAATCTGTCAATGAGTATATCACGATATCTAACCCAATAAGTCAAAAAATTTAAACCAGATTCAGACTGTAAGATCGCTTTATGCCAAGTTGACGCCGGGTTATCAAAATGAATCGATGATAACCTCAGTTTTAAATCATCAGGAGTATTATCAATCATAAAAAAATCTCAACCTTAAACAACCATTCCCTGATCCTATCACCATTGAATCGCGGAAAATCCACTCGACCTAATCGCGTCATTCCAATATAGTTTTGATTCACACCAACTTTCGAAGAACGAGGTTGATCGTTGATAGGATTGTTGATTTTCTGATCCATAGAAGTACCAGGAGTTGTATCGCGTTGAAATCGTTCGATACTGCTGATCGCCTTCTCCGTCTTCTCCGTAACGAACTTGATCGCCTCAAACATTAGAGCGGCGTTCTTATCGATCTTATTGTTCTGCTCTGCGATCGTTTCCTTCATCTCCTCCAACTGTAATCCAATAGCCTCCGTAGTTTCCTTTACCACCGCGTCTTTCAGAGATTGATGCGCTCTTGTTTCCGAGGATGGCGAAGCTCTGATACCTCTGATAGAGATAAACCGTAGATCCTCGAAACACTAGAGATTGATGTTATAAAACAACTATCTCTTCTCAAAAAGCTGAAGATATCGAAAGAGAATCAATCTTCAAACTTAATGAGAGAAAATGTATACAAAGTTTTCTGAGAAAGGGAAAAGACTACACAAAATTTTTGAATGGATTTCCAAATCGTTTGTTACAGATCTTAAAACAAGTTGTTAGCTCGTAACAAACTCTTTTTTCCGAAATAATCTCCAACGTCCACCTGTCTTCATCTCTCTTCTCTTTATTTCGAAATTTCCCTCTTCTTTATTTGATTCTCCATCCTCCACGTGTACTGTTTTGATCTTCCTATATCAAACATGGAACTACACTTATCATGCCGAACTGGATCCGTTAAGCTTCGACCCAACCCGAAAAATAGTCTACTTAAGCGTATATCGCTCTCTCCAAAACAACCTTCCTTGAGAGTGCATGGGAACCACTGACTTCCCGTTCGTGATCTGACCCAGCGTCATGGAATCCAGAGATCCTTGAAGAAGTATGGTGCAGACGAAGCTGAAGTAGTTCATGAAGCACGACATGAACTACTGGATGCAACGCAGAGTTGAGAGCTGAGCAAGAAAAGGAAGGTGCCTTTAGTAAAGATATGAAGACATTTATCAAGGCGTGGGCATTAAGAAAAGTGAGTGAAGAATAAGCAACCGATGAAGAAAAGAGGAAGGTTGTCTTATTCGCTGAAACAGAAAATGGAAAGTTTCCATTAGGTAGCTTTAGGGCTTTTCTCTCTAGGTATAAAGAGAGGGTCGACTGGTTTGTAGTCGGCCAACACACTGGGTGATATTCTAGCAAGAGAGAGTCTTGTGAAACCAAGCAAGGTAGGCAAGACACTTGGAGAGTTAGAAGCAATTCATCGACTAGGGTAAGTCGTGAATTGATTTGGCTAGTTAACAAGTCAAGTTGTTCTTGAGCTTTGTTTAGAATTGTTTTTCAAAAGAACTTGTGTGTACTTTTAAAAGGATTTATCTAGTCGTATTTTCTTGAAAGAAATAACTCTTGGATTACTGTGTGTTCTAGTTTCTGTACTACTGATCTTGCGCTTTCAATTGGTATCAGAGCAGGTACTTGTGCTTTCTTTTCTTAAACAGGTAAAGATCCTGCGGAATGGACAACTTCAAAGAGTTGGTGGCGCACTCCAAGGTGGTCTTGGAAGTAGGAAACTATGGGTTCTGGAAAGCCAGAATGAAGGCAACGATCAAAGGGATTGATCCACTCGCATGGAAGGCAGTTGAGTCTGGGTGGAACCATCCTGTTGCAAGAGGTGAAGATGGCAAAGATGTACCAAAACCCAAAGAACTGTGGACTGAGGATGAGAACAAGTTTGCCAAGTTTAATGCAAGAGCACTCACGGCCATCCACTGCAGTGTTGCGAGGAAACAATTTGAGTTGATTCAGGGATGTGAGTCAGCAAAAAAAGCATGGGATATTCTTCAGAAGCATTTTGAAGGAACTACCAAAGTGTTAAGCTCGAGAAGAGACATGCTGGATACTAGGTTTGAAGACCTGAAGATGGACGAGAATGAATCAATTGCTGATTTCAGTTCCAAGCTAAGCTCATTGTCCCAAGAAGCACTCACACTCGGGAAAATATACAAAGAGAAGAAATTGGTGAAGAAGTTCTTGAGGTGTCTTCCTGAAAGGTTCAGAGGTCACAAATCAGCCATGGAAGTGGCTCTCGACACTAATGACATAAGCTTCGATGAGGTAGTAGGTATGATGCAAGCTCATGAGATGGAGTTAGACAGTGGAAAGAAGGTTAAGGGAATCGCACTAGTGTCTGTTGAAAAGGATGAAGCAGGTGATGATCCATTAAGTTTACTTGTGAGGAGATTTGATAGAGCACTCAGAAAAGTGGAACAAGGACAATCCTACAAGAAATTCGGTTCAAAATCCAAAACTGCTGAAGCTGAGAAGAATGTCAAGAAGTCAGACATGAAGTGCTATGAGTGTAAGGGATATGGCCATGTGCGAGCTGATTGCCCCACAGTAAAAAGAAGAGAGTTTCAATGCTTTGGATGCAAAGGGTTTGGCCATACTCAAGCTGAATGCGAGGCAGACAGCAAGAGGAAGAAAGAGAAGTCGTTGATTGGAATCGACGACAGCGACTCCGACAGCGATAGTGAAGAAGAGCTGAACAACTTTGTGGCATTCTTGGGCATCACAGAATTTGAGTCTGACTCAGAAAATGAGAGTGAATCAGAGAAAGAACTAACTGAGAGCTATCGAGAAATTCGCGAGACGGTACTGAGACTTGGAGCTGAGAATAGAGCACTTCAGAAAGCTAAGGAAAGTCTTGAGGCAGAATTAAAAAGGGTGTGTCTGGAACTCCAACAAGAAACTGAACTAGCCAAAGGAAGTGTGAATCTGATGAAAGAGAAGCTAGCTCTGGCCAAACAAGCAGAAGATCTCAGACAAGAAGTGATGACTGAGAAGAAAAAGGCCATGGAACTACAATCGGAGTTAGATCAGCAATACAAGAAGATCAAGATGCTAACGGGCACTAAGCAGCTGGACAAGATTCTGTCTCAAGGCAGAGTAGAGAATTCTCACATGGGACTGGGATACACTGGAAGATCAATTAACATCACAGGCATGACCAGTTTTGTGTCTGGAGGGTTTGTTCACACTAAGGAAACTGGGACAAGAAGTCCATCAAGACAAACGGCTGGATGCCATTCTTGTGGCAGGTTTGGACATTACAAAAGGTTTTGTCAGAAGCATCTCGAGAAGATCAGACAATTGTGGAATCAACAGAAGTTCTGGAGAGTTGGAAACACAAGTCAAGTATGGATGAGAAAGTCAGACTTGTACTCTTCGAGTACTACAGGATCTGGCTTACGCTGTAGCATGGCTCTGGTTACGGAGGAGGATGATGCAGAAGAGCCATGGTATTTTGATAGTGGTTGCTCAAGGCACATGACCGGGAATGTTGAGTATCTAGATAACTTGAAAAAGGTGAAAGGTGGAAAGGTCACGTTTGGAGATGGAGGACAAGGATTCATCAAAGGCAAAGGTGCTACAAGCGATACTGAACTGCCTAAGCTGGTGAACGTATACTTTGTCAAAGGTCTGAAGGCTAACTTGATCAGCGTAAGTCAACTATGTGATGAAGGACTCTCAGTACTATTCACAGCTACAGAATGTCGAGCCATCAACAAGCATGGAGTAACAGTACTACAAGGGATAAGGGCTGGCAACAACTGCTACGTGTGGGAAAAGAAGACTAAGTATACGAATGCCTTCAATGCTCAGTCCTCACAAGACAATGTTGAACTCTGGCATCAACGTCTAGGCCACATGAATCTGCGTAACATGGCAACCTTAGTCAACAAAAATATGATTCGTGGAGTACCGCAGCTTTGAATAAAAGAGAAGATCATTTGTGGAGCTTGTAATCAAGGGAAACAAGTAAAGGTACAACACAAGAAGGTCCCAGATGTACAAACCTTGGCCCCCTTGGACCTAGTTCACACGGATCTTATGGGACCAATGCAAATCGACAGTATTGGAGGAAAGAAGTATGTGTTTGTACTAGTTGATGACTTCACAAGATTCACATGGGTCAGATTCATCAGAGAGAAGTCAGAAACGGTGGAAAGCTTCAAGATTTGGGCGCTACAGTTGATCAATGAGAAAGGAGGAATCAAGAAGATACGCAGTGATCATGGAGGAGAGTTTCAGAATGAGCTAATGATGAAATTTTGTGAGATGAAAGGAATAGCTCATCAGTTCTCAGCTCCTAGGACACCACAACAAAACGGTGTAGTAGAACGAAAGAATAGAACATTGCAAGAGATGGGCAGGGCGATGATACATGGTAACAAGATACCTCAAAGGTTTTGGGCTGAGGCACTAAGTACTGCATGTTACATCATCAATAGGGTGTATGTGAGAAAAGGGACCACGAAAACTCCTTATGAAATGTGGACTGGTAAAACACCTAATCTTGGTTATTTTCATGTTTTTGGGTGCAGGTGCTATATCTTGAACGACAAGGACTACCTAGGAAAGTTTGATTCAAGAAGCGATGAGGGCATCTTCCTTGGCTATTTAGGAACTAGTACAGCGTACCGAGTGTTCAACAAGCGATCTGCCATGGTTATGGAGTCAGTGAATGTGGTATTTGATGACTTGTCGGTGATCAGTTGGGATGATTATGAATCTGATGAAGAGACAGAGACAACAGAGATCAGAACAAGGGAAGAAGCACCTAAGATCGCTGAACCAGAAGGTGTTACACCAACTGAAGTACTACAGCAAGTACATCGTAACCACTTGGCTGATGATGTGATTGGAGGGTTAGATGAGGGGCGAAAGACTCGGGGAAAGGTGATAAACTTCCAAGAGATGGTACAGTTTGCGTGCTTTGTATCCTCCATTGAACCAAAGACACACAATGATGCACTCCGTGACGAATACTGGATTGTGTCGATGGAGGAGGAACTGGAGCAGTTCGTAAGGAATGATGTGTGGGAACTTGTGCCCAGACCAGAAGGAGTGAATGTCGTGGGAACCAGATGGATCTTCAAGAATAAGACTGATGAGCATGAAGAAGTGGTCCGGAATAAAGCACGATTGGTGGCACAAGGGTACTCACAGGTTGAAGGAGTAGACTTTGAAGAAACATTTGCACCAGTGGCTCGTCTTGAGTCCATCAGGCTGTTCTTAGGAATGGCTTGCATCCTGAACTTCAAGGTATACCAGATGGATGTAAAGAGTGCGTTCTTGAATGGGATTCTGCAAGAGGAGGTCTACGTGGAGCAGCCAAAAGGGTTTGAAGACCACACTCATCCGCAACATGTTTACAAGCTGAAGAAAGCGTTGTATGGTCTCAAGCAGGCACCTCGAGCATGGTATGAGCGCCTTACAAGCTTCCTAGTAGAAGGAGGATACATCAGGGGAAGTGTAGACAAGACATTGTTCTTTATGGAGAAAGACAAGAACATTATCATTGTTCAAATCTACGTGGATGACATTATCTTTGGAAGTACTTCACAGTCAATGGTGGATGAATTCGTGAAGATCATGACTGATGAATTCGAGATGAGTATGTGTGGAGAGCTGAAGTATTTCTTGGGGCTTCAAGTAACTCAGTCCGAGAAAGGGGTGTTCATCTCACAGAGTGCCTATGCCAACAATCTAGTTAAGAGATTCGGACTGGAAAACAGCAAAGTTGCACGCACGCCAATGAGTACTTCAGTAAAACTTGCACGAGATGAGGCTGGTGAAGATGTTGATCCAACCTTGTACAGAGGGATGATTGGAAGTCTACTTTATCTGACAGCCAGTAGACCAGATCTATCCTTCAGCGTGGGAGTATGCGCAAGATACCAAGCTAAACCAAAGGTGTCACATTTAAATGCAGTCAAGAGGATCATAAAGTATGTCAAAGGAACTGAGAGTCTTGGAATACAATTCGTCAAGAATTCCAACAAGAACCTGGTAGGATACTGTGATGCTGACTGGGCAGGATGTGCTGATGATAGGAAGAGTACAAGTGGAGGATGTTTCTTTTTGGGTCACAATCTCATATCATGGATGAGCAAGAAGCAGAATTATGTGTCACTGTCTACTGCAGAGGCTGAGTACATCGCCATGGGAAGCTGTTGTACACAATTGATCTGGATGAAACAAATGTCAGCTGACTATGGAATGACTTCTGGACCCTTTCTGGTACACTGTGACAACAAGAGTGCAATTGATATCTCAAGGAATCCAGTCCAGCATTCTAGGACAAAGCACATTGACATACGGCATCATTTCATCAGAGAATTGGTTGAAGACAATCAGGTAGTAATTGAGCATGTTGTTACTGATTTACAGTTGGCTGACATTTTTACAAAACCCCTTGATCTTAATCGCTTTGTCACGCTAAGAAATGCCATTGGGGTATGTAACCTTGATTGTTGAGTCAAGTAGTGCAGGATCTGGTATAGGTGCTAGTTCAGGAGGTACACATGATTCAGATTATGTTTGGCACTTGAGAACGCTGTGGAAAAGAGCTGCCTGTTGTACCGTTGATCCTGCTGAGAGGTACAAGTTTTCACATGTGTGGATGATCATAATACCCTTAAAGGAGCAACATCATCACCTCACAAGAAAGGTGAAGAAACTCAAAAGAGAGAAGAAACAAAAAAAAACAAAAAAAAAAAATGGGAAGCACTCACACATGTGAATGAGGAAGTGAAAACCCACCATGATTGATGAAGGTACAACAGTGTGAAAGCTAGCCATGAAAGACTTTTGAGTCCACCAGATCGTACAATCTAAAAGACTCGTGTGTGCAGTCTGAACTAAGTGCTGAGTCAGATCAAGCATGACATGCTCTAAAAGGTACAAATCATGTGAGATACAATTAATAACTTCATTCAGACTAAGGCCAATTGTGATCTGTGATATATGTTTAATTACTATTCTGAGAGTCTAATGATACATTATTATCCGAGAATATGGTTGCTTAAGTCTAATGGGCTTGGATGAGGGAAATTGATTGTGCAGGTTGCAAAAGGGAAAGTGAATCAGTATAGGGACCAGAGGTACAATTTCTAAAAAGATGGTTGAGTTTCCCTCTTAGTGGAGATAGTGGGCAAAACCCTAAACAGCCATATATACCTTCCACGATCTCCCATCTCCACTTCCAAATCAAAGAAACTGCTCAGCAATCCTCTCTCAGAAGATCCACCATTATTCAAAGATGAAGAACACAAAGAAGTCGGCTGCAGCATCTTCCTCAGTAAATCCACCAGTGCATGTCACCTCTGAGCCAGATCGGCTTCAACTTGCTGACGGAGAACCTGAATCACCTCCTCCTCTCAATAATCCGACAACCGCAATGGCTCTCCTTGAGGTCACCGAGGAACTTGAGTCCTTCAATACGGCGAATGAGAAGACTCACTCGGAGGAAATCGATGAGCATCACGGTACATCTCACCACAAAGACCCGGTTCTTGAAACACTCCCCGTACCTGTGACAGCGTCTACCCCAGAAGACACCATACCAAAATCACCTCTTTCTCCTACTGCATCTGCCTCAGCAAGGGCACACTCCGAATCCGGCTCTGAGGAGAAGGAAGTTGACCCAGAAGAGAAGGAAGACCGGTCTCAGGATCCGCTGGATCTGACCTTGGTTGTTGATAACAAGGACGAGGGTGCGGTGGAGGTAAGTTCGGCATCTGAAGAAACTCCACCCATCAAAGCAAGGGCCAAAAGAGTTCTGCAAAGGTTGGGTCTTCCAGCATCGAAGAAGATTAAGACCCAAGTGGATAATGCTCCTACGTCGTCTCGCGATGTTGCGGACTCTGCCAATCCTTCCAAGGAAGTCACTGTCTCTGATCGTGTGAAGTCCAGGAAGAAGGGAGGTCATAGTGCTTCGGCATCTACACCAGCGATTCCGAAAAGGTATGATCAGTTTAAAAGCCGTAACTTCATTGCTGAACGAAGTGTTGATGTAGAGGAACCAGATCAGTGGGGATATGTTGACATTATTAAAAAGGGAGGGATGGTGTCCACTGTGACATATCTTGTGGGCTATGTAGAACAGGTGGTTGCTGAATTCTATGCGGGTCTGCCTAATGTTAAAGTGGAAGATGATGCGGGCACTGTTGAAGTACAAGTCCGAGGTCATGCGTATCAGTTCTCTGCTTCAGTCATCAATGAATATCTCAGTCTCTCACCACTGTCTGAGGAAGAAGCTGACCTAGAAGAGACCATGGATGCTGTCACAGTCACTGAACTAGCTGAGTTCTTGACTGAGAAGACCAAGAAAACATGGTCTAGCTTAACCACCACTGATCTCTCTCCCCGCTATGGTGCCTTAATGATCATTGCTGCACATAATTGGATCCCTTCCACTCACAAGACACATGTATCAGTTGACAGAGCCAAGCTGATTTACAAAATGGCACACGGTGTGAAAGTTGATTTGGGGAGCTTGATTTTCAAGCAGATCATGCATCTTGGGGTAATTCAGCGCAATGACACTCGCTGGCTGATATTTCCTCGTCTCATTATGGGCATTCTCCAGAAGCAACACCTCCTCCAGTCAAAGAGTGGTGAGAAATCTGTTCGTCCTGTGGCCTACAAGAAGGATAAGCGAGTTGGTGAGAATTATGAGCTACTCAGGGCTAAGGCAAAGGGTAAGGGAAAGACAGTACCAACTGTGGAGGTACGCCCCCCTGCTCGCTCAACGCGTCATTCTCCTGCTCCCACACCACCAACCTCAAGCGGAAGGACTGGTCCTCGAAGGGTTTCTCTGGTTGAGTTGGGGTCCATCAAGGTTCCTCAGGGTCTGATCACTCAGGAAGAGCTTCAAGAGGCACTTCAGGACACGGCTGCGGCTCTGCGTGCATTGACTGATATCGTCGCCGATCTCTCTCGCTCTGTATCTGGTCAGTCCTCTTCTTCCTCTGATTGAGACTTTATAAAGCTTGTCTTGTGTTTTTAACCTGTGTGCTCACAAGCAGGGGGAGAAAATTGAGATGAAGGCTAAGATTGTGGGAGAGAAATGCCGTTGTCTATTTTATTTTAGAACTTTGTTTGCACTGTATCTGCTGGTTGCACCACTTGTTGCAACTGGTTTTGTTTTCCAGTTTAAGACAATCTCTAGACTATGGGAGAGTACTTATGTGTGTTATCTTTTCGGAGATGTATTAAGTATGCAACCTTTTTACTTTGGATATTTGAGTTCCTCTGCCTATATGTATCACTTCGCGAGTTTGTTTTGTCTGTGTGTGCGTTGCGTTATTTATCTCAGGTACTTGTGAGACGCACAGATTAAAAAGGGGGAGATTGAAGAAGTATGGTGCAGACGAAGCTGAAGTAGTTCATGAAGCACGACATGAACTACTGGATGCAACGCAGAGTTGAGAGCTGAGCAAGAAAAGGAAGGTGCGTTTAGTAAAGATATGAAGACATTTATCAAGGCGTGGGCATTAAGAAAAGTGAGTGAAGAATAAGCAACCGATGAAGAAAAGAGGAAGGTTGTCTTATTCGCTGAAACAGAAAATGGAAAGTTTCCATTAGGTAGCTTTAGGGCTTTTCTCTCTAGGTATAAAGAGAGGGTCGACTGGTTTGTAGTCGGCCAACACACTGGGTGATATTCTAGCAAGAGAGAGTCTTGTGAAACCAAGCAAGGTAGGCAAGACACTTGGAGAGTTAGAAGCAATTCATCGACTAGGGTAAGTCGTGAATTGATTTGGCTAGTTAACAAGTCAAGTTGTTCTTGAGCTTTGTTTAGAATTGCTTTTCAAAAGAATTTGTGTGTACTTTTAAAAGGATTTATCTAGTCGTATTTTCTTGAAAGAAATAACTCTTGGATTACTGTGTGTTCTAGTTTCTGTACTACTGATCTTGCGCTTTCAATCCTATGAGGTTTCTAGGTCACAAAGAAGTTTTGGCATATCTGCAAGACTTCTCTAAGGAGTTTGCAGTCGAGGAGATGATACGGTTCGAGACGGTGGTTGAACGCATTTCTCCGGCAAAGGAAGGCGGCAGAATCATGAAATGGAGGATTGGATATACAAAGAAAGAAGAGAAAGTTCGTGGCGACGAGCTTTACGATGCTGTTGTTGTTTGTAATGGAAATTACATAGAACCTCGTCTCACTGATTATATTTATTGGTTGGCTTCACAATGTGGGTGCTAAAGAACAGAGAAATGGAGGCAAGAGATGTATTGACTAGTTTCGTGCCATTGATGGAGCATCTGGAGACGTGTATAGATGAATGGGAAGATCATCACTTGGTTTATCAAGCTTTTCAAGATTTATCTTTGTATACTCATTAACAAAGTTATTATGTCATTGATGAATGTACAACTAGATTTATGGAAGATTAACAGGTTCATATCAAACGTCTCCCTCAAGTTGTAGCATGGGTCAGAAACTTTGTTTAAGGGCGTCATGCTCTATTCGACACCTTCTCTATATTTTGTTTTCGTTGTGATATGCTTAGTTAGAAAACGTAAAGCTTGAAACTTTATCATTTCATAACCTAATATCGTTTAAAACATGTATATAATCTAGAGAAGGAGAAACTGACCTTTTACACATTAACGTAGGAAACGTGCTTTGGTAGCTTCGTCCTCCCATCAACTTTTCTAGTTTATTAAGGCTTTTATCCACTCCAGTATATGCTTTGCAGTTTTGGTAAACCATACAGACTTAGAGCATGATTAACACGGAGTTCTTAGGGTAGGGTTCTTAGCAAAATATAAAAACTTTCTTATATTCCGCTAAGAACCCCATCCTCAGAACCCCGGATTAATCATGCTCTTAGATTCTTCACCTACTCTAGCTTCTCTTTGCTTATTAGATCCTCTAGTTGTTACGAAGACTCAGCATCAATATATGAAAGATTTGGAGAAAACATCAGCCACGTCAACTCCCTTAGGGCCTTTACAAACCTTATACATACACATCGGATAGACTTAAGAAGCATGCAGTTGTAGGATTTGCATACACACTACAGTATCTTGATTTCAAACTTGAATTCATCATATTCTCTTCTCCTCAGTTACCTATATCATAAGAATTTTCATAGTTTCATATAATCAATGCCAGCATAAGCTTCACATGAATTATGCATTACATGAACTCTAATAACATTATCATCTTTCTGAAATAAATACCTGGGTATACATAAAACAAAATATGAAATTTTATATAGTCAAACATTCCAACCAATTCCAAATGTAATCATAGTGCATACAAATGTCGACCAAATTGATAAAGTAATCCAAATAAAAGCAAAAAACAAGGAGAGAGACTTTAACAACTACAAAACACACAGATAAAGATAGAATATACACAGAGAGCATCACCCCCCTTCAAACTTGCTGCCTGGAAAGTCCACTTGACCTTTTTATGCTTATAATCAAATCTAAGACACATAAAAAAGTGACAGATGCATTAAATTTGGAAGCAGTTCATAACCTGGAAAAAGAAAACAAATCCTTTGAAGAAAAACATCAGAAGACAGAGAAATTAGACATTTTTGCATGAAGATAAGAAACCGGTTTATGTAGCTTGGTCCTTCCACTCCACACCTTGAATCCATTCTTCCATATTGTAGCTTATGAAGAGTCCATTTTCACCATGCGTGCCACTTTTGGAATCGAGTGGAAGCTTTTTCAGCTTCGGACATCCAATTACTCGGATTTCCTTTAGACATGGAAACGGTAGAGGCTTCCAATGGATATTCATCAGCTGTGGTAGACTATCCAAGTTAAGAAAAATAAGCTTTGGAAAAGGAACAATCCCTGATTTTCACCTTTTGAAGCTTTCTCTTTGTTTATTATGTCTTCTAATATAGCACCCTTTATATCAAGTTCTTTCAAATTTGAATCAAACATCAGAAACGTCAGTTCCCTTAGACATTTCACAATAATGTATACACAGGAGAAACCGTCTTGCGTTTGTTGCATATCTTTACCATTTTTATCTCAAAGATATAGCAGCTGTTTATGTAGAGAAACTACGAAGCTTCTTCATAGTTACTGGAAGTGTTATAATTACTGGAAGTGTTTTTTTCCTTGTCGATATCAAAGATGTCTAGATCTCTTGTACAACTCGTCAACTTGTGAGAGCTCAATATCCCTAGCTCTTGATAAGAACTAATTGTTGTGAAAAGACATTCTAAATGTTTCAAGGTTTCTAACTCTTTCAATGCCTGAAGATCAAATGAAAAATTATAACCCAATAGTCTCAAAACTTCCTAACTTTTCAGCCTTGATATCCCAATAATACTCGAAAGCATAGGAGTGTTCCACAAATCCAGGTGAATTATTTTCTCAACCCATTCAGACCCACATGCAAGTGATGTATACCAGTTTCTGCCTAGTTGAGATATTGCAAGGAACCTAGTTCCGATATACTGTCGGGCAGCTTACTAAGATCTTGATTATGAGATAGATCTTAAAAAACTAGCTTTGGCATGAACTTGAAGAATTCATTTGAGATCTTTATCAGATCCGCCTTCAAAATAGGAAGAATCTTTTCCATACCAAAAAACTGAGAAGCATATGAAGTAAGGACTTCCATGGTGTAATGCAATTTGTGTACCATCCTCTTGCATGACATGGTTTCGCCAATGACATGGAGCTCCAACGGAAGGCCACCACATTTTCTAGCAACTATTCTTAAAAAATTGGAGATCTCTAGATCGCTTCCAAGCGTTATGATACAGGCTGGAAATCAGGGTTGGCAAGATGGATGATGGAAGCTTGATGGATCGACCAAATATATGATCGGTTTGGCGATATGAATTGAATGCAAATTGTAAACCTGAAACAAATGAAAAACAAATGGGATGTGGTTTATGATATGAACTAAACAATGAAAATAAACAAAGGAAATCGATAGATAGGATGGAATTAGGCTGCTGGATGTGTATCACTCTCAGCCTAATCAGTTGATGATCAATATGGATTGAGAAGGTGCTTTGCTTGCTGGATTTGTATCACTCTCAAGCCTGGAAAACGAATGGGATGGAAGTTATGATTGATTGAGGACGCCACAAGACTCTACAGAAAGGAGGCTTGATAAGTCGAGATGCTTTGAAGATGATTCACACACATTCTAAAGACTTAAGACAATAATTTTGATAAAACTAAAAAATTTAATTCATTCATAATATTCAAAGTAGTTTTTTTTTTACAATGAATGGACAACTTGAGCTTATAAAGGCTCTCCTAGGGGACTCTATACAAAAAAAAAACGGTCATAAAAAATTCAAGGAAATAAAATAACTTGAAAATAAAGTTTAGTCGCCAAAGGAGTGATCTTGGGAGATATTATGGCTGTTGGAGGTGATTTGCTTGGCCATAAGTGGAGAACTTGTTTATATTTGAATCTGGATGGATTGAGAGGATATGAGAGCTTCATGGGAGCATTCTTGATGGATTGGAGATTCCTGAACTCGTGCATATACTCAAGAAGTAGATGTTGGCCCTTTAATTGCCAATGCTCCAGAATAGGAAAGTGGAGGTTAATGAGGATTCTCCTAATCCTCTGGGTTCTGGTGCATCCTAGGACGTCTTGGATACTTTCTGGGTGTATAAGAGTGTATCCTGGCTTCTAATAAAAGTTTTGGTTCGAGCCAAATCGAATTAGTTGGAAACTTTCCCAAATTGATGTCGGTTTGGTCGGTGTTTGGAAAATGATTACATCTTGGTTTTCCTATGACCAAATATTCTGATTTCGGGAAATGTGGAAACCTAATAAATATATTTTGAAGAACATGACTGATTTTGGAGAGTTTCTCTTCATGGTTAGGCTGAAATCCACTTCTATGGGCTGAAACTCGCAAATAGGTGGACTGGGGAACCTCCATTTTGTAAAATCCATATCTTCTTGTTCTGTGAATATTTTCTTGAAATTACAAGCCTCGGTGTTTACTTGATGAGAAATACTTCTTATAAAATTGGTTTCACTCCAAAAGACCTTCTGGTTGCTGATATATTTGCCTTGGACTGAAACTCTGTCGCTGGAACCTCTAAACTGGTTGGTATTGACAGTTTGGTGAGACACTAGCCGAGCTGCTGGTTTGATGTCCGCATCATTCCCTCGCTCTTGTAAACGTTTTGACCTCAAAACAGGATAACCTGCACCAAGATAGAGCAAGTCAGCTTTCATTCTCTTTTGAGATTCCAAAGTCTTACCTCGGTATTGTTTTGGTTTGGGGATGGATTGAGAATCTGGTGGGTCTTCTTTGAAAAGATGGGAAACGATCACGCCTCTGTCCTGGAAATGGTCATTGCATCTCTTCTGGAGTTGATGGTCCTTCACACTTTTGGTAGCCTCGTTTTTTACCATCATTAGAGTTGATTTTCCAAGCAACAAAAGAGTATCAGGTGGGATTTCTTTGAAGCTTTCTTCTTTGCAACCTGAAATTTTTTCAATATCCTAGAAAAAGACTAAGTGAATTATATCTGATACCGGATTTTCATGAATATAATGTGTTATTTTTGAATTTACCTTATTTGCATCAGCATGATGATAAATGAAATTCTTCTTTGGACAAGTTTGGTTAGATGGCTGCCTTTTTGAAACTTTTTACCTTGGTTAATATGACCATCTTCTTGTAAAACCTCAACTCAGTTTTTATGTTCTTCTTGACTTATACCTGGATCAAAACATCTTGGCAGAGACAAGTGTATTATACCAAAGTAAAAGGATTTATAAACTGATAATAACATTGAACTCTTAACCTTTAATTCAGCTGTGGCAATAGTGATCTCTTGTGCTTGCTTCAAGCTTAATCTACAATCTGTCTTTCGAACTTTTGACAAGAGCAAGCGTATCAAATCAAAGTATTGAAATGATAAGGACGTGGTACTACCAAAGAATACCTCAGTGTTGGTGGATTTGAATGACAAGGATTCAAAATCGCCTTGGTCTAGTTTCTGGTCAGAGACTAAGAACATCTTGGTTGGTGTTTCTTCTTTTTGGGCAGTGTACACTCCTGAGTTTCATGTACCTATTTCACAATCTCTTGGAAAAGATCATGGAGTTAATAAGAACCTTCTGATGTAGAGTGAAATTTACCTCAAGCTTTAGCACTTGAACATTCCATTGTTCAGTTTTTGGTTTCCACTTGTGGTGTGGATTTTGATTGAGCTCATGTTCTGGTTCGGTCCTTGTAACTTCACTAAGAATATGGCTCTCATCTGGTATCCCTGTATCAAGAATATACACGTTAAACCAGTATTTAAAGGTGATGTTAGACACTTACCTTGGTTTGATATTTTAATTACTGGTTTTGCTTCTTTAAGCAACTTTGATTGCTTTTCCTTCTGGTCCATTGGAAGGTCTGCTCTTGGTGTGTCAACTCCGTGGGATATAGGCTCTCCAATACCTGTAATAACACTCTTGGAAAAAGTAATGCGGCCATCAAACCAGCAGTTCGGCCAGAGTCTCACCAAACTGTCCATACCAACCAGTTTAGAGGTTCCAGCGACAGAAGTTCAGTCCAAGGCAAATATCTCGTAAAAATAAGGTATTTTGGCGTGAAAACAATTGTAAAAGAAGTCTTGCTAATCAAGGAAGCACTGAGGCTTGGAATTTCAAGAAATGATTCACAGACCAAGACGTTATGGATTTTACAAAATAGAGGTTTTTCAGCCTATCCAGTTGTGAGTCTCAGCCCTTAGAAGTGAAGTTCAGTCCAACTATGAAGCGTCCTTCTCTAGAATAAATCATGGGATTAAAGAAGGGAATATTATATTTCCATAATGGCCGAAATCAGAAGAAATGGTCATGGGAAAACCAAGATGCAATCAATTTCCCAAACGTGGTCAAATCGACATCAATTGAGAAAAGTTTCCAACCAATTCAATTTGGCTTGAACCAAACCTTTTTTTGGAAGCCAGGAGACACTCTAGACCATCCAGAAGGTATAAAAGAATTCCTAGGCGTCTTATCATGCTCCACCATCCAGCGGATTAGGAGAATCCTCATTAACCTCAACTTGCCTAATTTGGAGTCTTGGCATTTAAAGGTCAAACAACTCATTTTTTCTTGAGTTTGAGCACGACTTCAAAACCTTCCAAGCCATCCATAAGTTCCCAAGGAAGCTATATTATCCCCGTAAACCGTCCAGGTTCAAGACCAATCAAGTTTCTCACTTGGAGCCAAAAATCTCCAAGATTCTCTTCATTAAGCCTCCAACGACTAGTTTTTATTCCTTTTGATTTGTTTCCTTGTCTAATTGTTTTAGAACGTTAAGACCTTTTTCTCTGAGCATTATATAATCTCCTAGATATGCAATGTAAAGACCACCCTAAATCATCTAATTAATAAAAATTATTCAGTTTTTATCAAAGTGTTCTTTGTGTAAAATATCGATCTTTCAGATTCAAGGAGAGATTCTTTGTTTTCTTATTGATTTCGTGAGTCAAGTTTGTTTGTGCAAACAAAAAAATCTCAGTACACAGTTTTAGAGAGTCAGTCACATCTTGCCATCGTTCCATCAGATTGAGAGATTCAATCAAGCCATCATCCGCAAATCCACTTCAAGTCCATCCTTTGATCAAGTTGAGAGTGATACACATCTAGCATCTTGATTCCGCCATATCTATCCTTTTCCCTTGTTTATTATTATTTTTTTTAATTCATATCAGAAAACTCATCTCATTTCATTTGCATATTTTTCAGGGTTGCAAGGCAGATTCTAGACATATCGATCAATCGATCATTTCTTGGTTGATACGATTTCAACTATCCATCAACAATCTGGACGACCCCCATTCTGGGCTGTAACATTTGGTATCAGAGCTTAAGCTCCTAACTCAGGTGACATCTATACTTTCATCTCATACTTGCTTGCATTTGTTTTTCCATTTATAAATCGAAAAATTCATAAAAACTGTCTTTTGTTTCAAGTTTTTTTTTTTGCATTTGTTTTGTGTTTTTGCATTTCGTCATTCTTAAAAACAGAAACTAAAAATAAAAAAAGAATATTTTAGCTTGTTTGATCCACGAAAATTAAAAAAAAAATTAGCCATAGTTGTTTGCATTAATTTGTTTCCATTTTAGAAAAGTAAAAAAAAAATGCATTTGAATTGTTTCCTTTTTATTTGTTTTTCATATCAATATAAAATCAAAAAAAAAAATTCTAGTAATTCTTCAGACCAATTTTAGTTTTTCCATTTCGTGCCTGCATCAGAAAAGAAAAATAAAAATCTCAAGCTTAGTTTTCATTTGCATATTGTTGTTTAATTAATTGCATCTCAAGAAAATCTAAAAAAAAATCAGTATTAGTTTGATTTTCATATTTTTCTTTGAATTTGTGTTTAATATCATTTCATATTGTTTCATTTCGAGATTGCATCCAGAAAACCAAAATAAAAATCATTTTAGTTTAGTTTATAGCATTTCGGTTCATTACTTGCATATCTCTCGGTTTACTTTAATTTAGTTTGCATTGTTTCATTATTTATATTTTGTTCGACCAGTAATTCCCCCATAATTCACTTGATCTTTTGAGATTGTTTTCAGGGATAAATGGAGAGGTAGCATACGGCCAAGCCTTAATGGCTTCTCAGAAACCAGTAGTTGTTCTAATTCTCGTATTTCTAAAAAGCCATTAAGGCTTGGCCGTGTGCTACCTCTCCCATTTATCCCTGAAAACAATCTCAAAAGATCAAGTGAATTATGGGGGAATTACTGGTCGAGCAAAATAAGAATAATGAAACAATGCAAACTAAATTAAACTAAACCGAGAAATATGCAAGTAATGAACCAAAATGCTATAAACTAAACTAAAATGATTTTTTCTCTTGGTTTTCTAGATGCAGTCTCAAAATTAAAAAATATGAAATGATATTAAACCCAAATTTAAATAAAAATATGGGAAGCAAACTAATACTGATTATTTTTTGAATTTTCTTAAGATACAATTAATTAAACAACAATATGCAAATGAAAACTAAGCTTAATTTTTTTTTTTCTGATGCAAGAACGAAATTGACAAAATAAAAGTGGTATGAAGAATAACTAGAATGATTTTTTTGAGTTTTGATTTTATCTTGATATGCAAAACAAATAAAAAGAAAATAATTCAAATGCATTTTTTTTTGACTTTTCTAAAATGGAAAAAAATTAATGCAAACAACTATGGCTATTTTTTTTTTGAATTTTCGTGGATCAAACAAGATAAAATCTTCTTATTTATTTTTATTTTCTGGTTTTAAGAATGATGAACAGAAAGAACACAAAACAAATGCAAAAAACAAAACTTGAAACAAAAGACAGTTTTTATGGATTTTTCGATTTAGAAATGGAAAAAAAAATGCAAGCAAGTATGAGATGCAAGTACAGGATCTTAAGCTCTGATATCAAATGTTACAGCCTAGAATGGGGGTCATCCAGATTGTTGATCATAGTTGAAATCGTATCAACCAAGAATTGATCGATTGGTCGATATGTCTAGAATCTATCTTGCAACCCTGAAACAAATGCAAATTAAATGAGATGAAGTTTCTGATATGGATAAAAAATAATAATAAACAAGGGAAAATGATAGATATGGCGGAATCAAACTGCTGGATGTGTATCACTCTAAGCTTGATCAAAGGATGGACTTGAAGTGGATTTGCGGATGATGGCTTGATTGAATCTCTCAGTCTGATGGAATTATGGCAAGATGTGATTGAATCTCTCAAACTAGACTCAAGAAATCAATAAGGCAACAAAGAATCTCTCCTTGAATCCGAAAGATCGATATTTTACACAAAGAACACTTTGATAAAAACTGAATAAAATTTTATTAATTAGATGATTTAGGGTGGTCTTTAAATTGCATGTATAGGAGCTTATATAATGCTCAGAGACAAAGGTCCTAACGTTTTAAAACAATTAGAAAAGGAAAAAAATCAAAAGGAATAAAAACTAGTCGTTGGAGGCTTAATGAAGAGAATCTTGGAGATTTCTGGCTCCAAGTGAGAAACTTGATTGGTCTTGAACCTGGATGGTTTAAGGGGATATGATAGCTTCCTTTGGACCTTCTGGATTTCTTGGAAGGCTTTTAAGTCGTGCCCAAACTCAAGAAAAAAGAGTTGTTTTCCCTTTAAATGCCAAGACTCCAAATTAGGCAAGTTGAGGTTAATGAGGATTCTTCTAATCCTCTGGATGGTGGAGCATGGTATGACGCCTAGGAATTATTTTATACCTTATGGATGGTCTATAGTGTCTCATGTCTTCCAAAGAAAGGTTTGGTTCAAGCCAAATCAAATTGGTTGGAAACTTTCCCCAATTGATGTTAGTTTGGCCGGTTTTTGGAAAATTGATTGCATCTTGGTTTTCCCATGACCATTTGTTCTGATTTCGGCCATTATGGAAAGATAATAATACCCTTTTTAAGCCCATGATTGATTCTGGAGAAGTCATCTTCATAGTTGGAATGAACTTCACTTCTAAGGGCTGAGACTCGCAACTGGATGGGCTGGGAAACTTCCAATTTGTAAAATCCATAACTTCTTGGTCCGTATATATTTTCTTGAAATTACAAGCCTCAGTGCTTCCTTGATGAGCAAGAGTTCTTTTAAAATTGGTTTCACGCCAAAAGACCTTCTGGTTGACGAGATATTCTCCTTGGACGGAATCTCTAAGTTGGTTGGTATGGACATATAGTGCGACTCTGGCCGAACTGATGGTTTGATGGCCGCATCATAAAGACAAGTGCATCATTCAAGTGGTATATAAATCATGAAAAATATCATCAAATGTAGGACTTACCTTAACATTTACTTGCATAGTAACTTGTTCTGGTTTTGCTTTGGTCCTGCTCAAACACTACAAGAAAACGCTTGCTTAACGACCAACTGTTACGACCACAAAATGGTGGTCGTAATTTTCCGTCCGTATTACGACCAGTTAACAACCAAAGAGATATTGGTCGTAAAACCGAAGTAAAAGTGGGACCACAGAGGTTGGTCGTAAAGCCAAAGTAAATTAACCTCTAATTTACGACCAAAAGAAATAGTGGTCGTAAAGTAGAAGTTAGTTGACTACGGAGTTACGACCAAATTTGTAGCTTCGAATTAACGACCAAATTACATGCACGTGGTAGTTTATTCGAAGTAACATATTTTTGGTCGTAAATTTGTGGTAACATTCCCCACCTACCATTTTCGAAATTTGCCTATAAATACAATCTCATCTTACATTTTTTAGTTACACAGATAAAAATTAAACAAGATTTTCCAAAAATAAAGGAAACAAGATATATAGAGTAAAAAATGTCTCGAGATATTTATGAGCTTCGAAGTTGGATGTATACACATAAAGATTCTGAGGGAAGAGTGACATCAGAATTCCTCAACGGGGCAGAAATATTCATGTACCAGGCCGGAAACACGTCTCTCACGAAGGAAACGGGTAAAATGTTTTGTCCATGTGTTAAATGCAAGAATACAAAATTCGCTCTTAGTGAAACGGTTTGGAAGCATATAGTTAATAGAGGATTTACTCCACATTACTACATTTGGTTTCATCATGGAGAAGGTGATAGTATGAATGAAGCTAGTAGTAGTAATCAGTTTGAAAATATTCGTAATAGATCACAACATTTACATTCGGAGGATCAGGTGGTAGATCATCATGATAGGATGCATGAAATGGTTACTGATGCATTTCGTGAAACAAATCCCGTAATTGCTGGAGAAGTAGAAAATGTAGAGGTGGGAGTAGAAAATGTAGAAGGACCTAACTTGGAAGCCAAAAGATTTTATGACATGTTAGCCGCTGCTAATCAGCCAATTTATGAAGGTTGTAGAGATGGTCTTTCTAAGTTATCATTGGCAGCTAGGATGATGAATATCAAAACTGATTATAACTTACCTGAAGTTTGTATGGATGCATGGGCGGAGTTGTTTAAAGAGTATTTGCCTGAAGATAATGTGAGTGCTGAATCTTATTATGAGATTCAAAAACTGGTTCATAGTCTTGGTTTACCTTCAGAGATGATAGATGTCTGTATAGACAACTGTATGATCTTCTGGAGGAAAGATGCAGAGTTGTTGGAGTGTCGATTTTGTAAGAAGCCACGATATAAACCACAAGGACGTGGACGAACTAGGGTACCGTACCAGCGGATGTGGTACTTACCTATTATGGATAGGCTGAAGAGACTATATCAATCTGAAAAGACTGCGGCAGCGATGAGATGGCATGCAGAACATACTCAGAAGGATGGCGAGATCAATCATCCCTCAGATGCAAAAGCGTGGAAACACTTGAATTCGGTGCACAAGGATTTTGCAAGCAACATCCGCAATGTTTATCTTGGATTATGCACAGATGGATTTAGTCCTTTTGGAATGTCTGGAAGGCAATACTCACTTTGGCCAGTCATCTTGACACCATACAACCTTCCACCAGAGATGTGTATGCAAAGGGAATTCCTTTTCATGAGTATATTGATACCTGGGCCTAAGCATCCAAAGCGGTCCCTCGATGTTTTCTTACAACCTCTGATAGAAGAATTGAAAGAATTGTGGTCAACAGGGGTGGAAACATATGATTGTTCAACGAGAACCAACTTTACAATGCGAGCCGTTCTTCTGTGGACTATCAGTGACTTTCCAGCATATGGGATGCTATCAGGTTGGACTACGCATGGGAGACTAGCATGTCCTTATTGTATGGGAAGCACTAGCGCATTTCAACTGAAGCATGGTAGAAAAACTTCTTGGTTTGATGAAAATCGGAAATTTCTCCCTCTTAGCCATCCGTATCGACGAAACAGAACGTTATTCAAGGCAAAAGTGGTTGTACGGGACACCGCACCTCCTTATTTATCTGGAGAGGAAATTGAGAAAGATATCGATTACTATGGTGCACAAGAAACAATCAAGAGAGGAGGTAATTGGCATACTCCTGCAAATATGGCTGATGGTTACGGTACACAGCATAACTGGCACAAAAAGAGTATATTCTGGGAACTTCCATACTGGAAGGATTTACTGTTGCGACACAATCTAGATGTGATGCATATAGAGAAGAACTTCTTTGAGAACATCATAAATACATTACTGAATGTACCCGGGAAGACAAAAGATAACAAGAACTCGAGGTTGGATTTGCCTGGGTTATGTTGTAGGAGTGAGCTGCATATTAAAAGCGATGGGAAAATTCCAGTTCCTATTTTCAGATTGTCAGCAGAAGCGAAGGCGGCGTTGTTCAAGTGGGTGGCATTAGATGTGAAGTTTTCCGATGGATACGTGTCAAATCTATCTAGATGTGTTGAGCAGGGACAAAAGTTTTCTGGGATGAAGAGTCATGACTGTCATGTATTTATGCAACGACTTCTACCATTTGCCTTTGCGGAGTTGCTTCCAAACAATGTTCACGAAGCACTTGCAGGTAACTTTTCGTTTAAATATATAACATATTTGCATGTCGGAGTATTATAGCTTATTAATATGCAATTGGATTAACAGGTATTGGAGCTTTTTTCAGGGATCTCAGCTCACGTACATTAACTGAAGATATCATCAGTCAACTTGATGATAATATCCCGATCTTGATGTGTAATCTTCAGAAAATTTTTCTGCCATCCTTTTTTGACGTCATGGAACATCTAGTTCTCCATCTCCCACACGAGGCATTGCTACGTGGACCGGTACATAACGGATGGATGTATCCCTACGAGCGATCCATGAAATATTTAAAAGGGAAAGCAAAAAATCATGCAAGGGTGGAAGGTTCAATAGTTGCTGGGAGCTTGAATGAGGAAACATCTCAGTTTACTTCGTACTACTTTGGCTCAAAAGTCCGTACACGAAAACGGGCTCCGAGTAGATATGACGATGGTGGTGTTATTCCGACTTATATTGAAAAGGATGTTCCTGACATATTCTGTCAGATTGGACGTCTAGGTGGAAAACTAAAAGAAGTTTGGTGGTCAAGTACAGAAGATGCTCACAGTGCCCACACATATATACTTCTTAATTTCGAGGAGATGCAAGAATTTGAAAGGTAATTAATTATATAAGTTATAAAATTACATGTTTGATATGATATTTAATTAATATTTGATGATCTATCCTTTGTTAAAACAGCGATTTCGTTGCACAAGTTGAAGAAGCTTTACCAGGAATATCAATTAATGATCTCAACAAAAGGAAAGATCAACACTTTGTGCAGTGGTTAAAAACACAGGTAAACCAATATATATATAATGTTATTTTAACTATGAATTAAACCACTTATACATGTACAGGTTAAGTATGATGATCCATACTATAGTGCGTGGGTTCATGAATTGATACAAGGTCCAATTGCTAAGGTGACCACAGCACCTATGTATTTCACACGAGGTTACACTTTTCACACTTACGAGTATGGAAGTCGTCGAGCAACGGTGAACTATGGAGTATGTGTAAAAGGCGAAACAGATTTCTACGGAATTTTGCAAGAGATCATCGAGGTGGAATTCCCTGGATTAGTGAAGATGAAATGTGTCCTCTTCAAATGTGATTGGTTCGACCCGACGGTTAATAGGGGTATTCGGTATAACAAATTTGGAGTTGTGGATATCAATTCAAGACGGAGGTACAACAAATTTGAGCCCTACATCTTGGCAGCTCAAGCAGACCAAGTTTGTTTTATTCCATATCCGCGGATTAGACAATCTGGAATATCCTGGTTAGCCGCTATTAAAGTTACACCTCGGGGTCGTGTAGTGAGTGACGATGAACAACCGCCTTTGCAAGGAGATGCCGCTAACGAAGTGGCAGTGCCTGAACAACCTGTTGATGAAATTTTACTTGTTGATCCTCAGAACCTAGGATATGAAGATCTTCCAGATGATTTAGCGGATGAAGGCAATGAAGATGAATTTGAAGAAAATGATGAAATAGATGATGGTTCAGAAGATGATGACGAGTAATAACATATATATATATATATATATGTATTTTGTATTGTATTAATGTTTTTGAAGTTTTGTATAATTAATACTTTTAGAGTTTCAGTATTTTTTAATATTAATTAAGAATTTAATTTCTGATATATACTTATGAAGTTTAAGGTTGAAGTTTGGGGTTTGGGGTTTGGGGTTTGGGGTTTGGGGTTTGGGGTTTGGGGTATAGACAACTGTGGTCCCTTTTTGGTCGTAAAACACTGGTGGTCCCAGGCTGGTCGTAACAGTTGGTCCCTGCCTGGTCGTAAATGATTAGTGGTCCCTTTTTGGTCGTAAAACCTAGGTGGTCCCTCTCTGGTCGTAAAAGACATGTGGTCCCTTTTTGGTCGTAAAACACTGGTGGTCCCAGGCTGGTCGTAACAGTTGGTCCCTGCCTGGTCGTAAATGATTAGTGGTCCCTTTTTGGTCGTAAAACATAGATGGTCCCTCTCTGGTCGTAAAAGACATGTGGTCCCTTTTTGGTCGTAACAGTTGGTCCCTCCCTGGTCGTAAAGGACTAGTAGTCCCTTTTTGGTCGTAAAATTTCCCTATAAATACCAAGTCCCATTCGAAATTGGAAATGCAAAACACAAACAAATTAAAACATCTATTTCTTTAAACATCAAAACACAAAATTCTTTTTAAATAACATATAGTTTAGTTTTTGCCTAAGAAATTTGTAAAAATATCTTAGACAAATGCTTCCAGTAGATTTGAAATATTTTTATCTGGAACATTTGCCTAAGGTATTTATACATTTTCTTAGGAATATTTTTTTTCATGACTTTCTTTTTGGTGGTAAATGGGATGTAATGTTTGAATTTGACCTTCTTTTGTCGTTAAGTAGAAGTAAAACTTTGGTCCCGAAGTGGTCGTAAACCCCTGTAGATTCTTATTGGTCGTTAAGTTAAAGTAAATGTTGGACTCTAAGTGGTCGTAAATAGATATAGAATCTAATTGGTCGTAATGTCGTCACTAGTGGATGCTGATTAGTCGTAACAGGTGGTCCCTAATTGGTGGTAAATTCATTTTGGTCGTAATATGGAAGTAGTTTACGACCACATTACGACCAAAGGTAAATCCCTATATAAACTCGTTGAGCAGAGCTCACTTGGTTGTTCACTATACTCTCTCACTAGCCACCACTTTCCCTCTCTTCAGGTATTTTTTTTTTTCGTTTTAGTTTTAGTTTTTAGTTTAGGTGGTTAGTTTAGGTGGTTAGTTTAGGTGGTAATTAGATTAGGTATGAAAATGGTTTAGCACATGATTAGATTATTAATATTAGATAATTAGTATTTAATTACTTTTAAAATTATTTTGGAATTAATTTATATTAGATAATTAGCACATGATTATGTTTCTAATCATAATTAGATTATTTATATTAGATAATTTATATGGTTTGGAAATGGTTTAACACATTATTAGATAATTTATATTAGATAATTAGCACATGATTATGTTTCTAATCATAATTTTTATTTGTATATGTAGATATGGCCGGGAGAAAGAGATTAAGAAATCACGCAGCGAGACGAAGCCAAACTGTTTCTTACGGCGAAACATTTCTCGGTTCGTCGTCGTCGGATCCATCAGCTACTACCTCTGGCACAGCCCGAGAGTTTGTCGTCCCTGAGACCGCGGCCCAAGGCACTCAACCATCTTATGTGCCTCCTCCTCCGTTTGTGCCACCGCAGCAGCCTCTTGATCAGTTTGACGTCGTGCCTCCCTACTATCCGCAGCAGGATGATCATCAGCAGTATCATGATCATCATCCGCATCAGCTTCATGATCATCAGCAGCAGCAGCATCATGATGATCATCATCATCATCAGCAGCAGCAGCAGCAACATCAGCAGCAACATCCTCCAGTCCATGAAGCTGCTCCGCCTCCTCCTCCGGGTGTCCATCCGGATTTGCTTGTGCCACCGGATGCTCCCTACACTAGATACACAGTGGAAGATCTTCTCCAAATGCCGGGCCGAGAAGGTTTACCTATCATCGATCCAGATCGACCACCAAACACGCTCTGGTAATTTTAATTATGATTTTTTCCATATATATGAAATTTTAATTGTATATATTTTCATCTAACATTAATCATGAATTTTCAATTTTTTTATATAGGTTTCCAACAGATAATCGCTTGGGACGGAGCGTCGCAAACATCATAAGGTCAAACTTCCGGGAGCCTCATCCGAACTGGTCCCTTACACCAGACCACGTTCGGAGGACTTGGTTCAAATGTTTTGCGGTAAGTTATTTTCTTTCTTAATTACTTAAATTAATTTATTTCAATTTTTAATTTCATTTAAATATTTAATTATTTCATTTAATTAAATTCATTATTTTTTGCAGCAAAAATGGAAATGGTCTATTGCAGTCAACGAGACCGTGAAGGAAGGGTTTTACGAGAAGGCGCAAGAACGCCTTAAGAATATTGTCGGCGATTGGAAGGATAAGTGGAGGTTTGATCCCGAGGTCAGCAAATGTAAACCGACCTACATCAGCGATTACGTTTGGAATGGCTTGACGGCTTATTGGAGTATGCCGAAGTCAGTTAAAACTTCGGCCCGTTGCTCCAACAACCGAATGGCGCGTGATGCTGAGGGTAATTTGGTCGTTGTGCCCCACACTTCTGGACAGACTTCTCATGCAGGGAAAGCTCTACAAATTGTAAGTACTAGCTAAAATTTTAAATATTTTTTTTTAAAATATTTAATTTGTTTTTAGCTTTTTAATAATTAAATTGTTTATTGATATATTAATTAATTAGGTTAATATATTTAATTATGTTGTTCTGTAGGCTGCGGTGGAAGGAGCACCACCGTCTCTTGCCCGACTTTACAAGTTGACCCATCAGCGTTCTGACGGGACGTTTGTAGATCCCCGAGCAGAGAAGATCTACAACGATGTTGAGGAGCAGATTCAGGAGGTCCAGACCCAGTTGACGGTGGAACAAGGGGAACCCGTTCAGTTATCCATTGTTGAACAAGACAAAATTTTTGAGAAGGTAATTAATTATTATTCGATTTTGTAGTTAATTATGTATATACTAATTCATTTAATTAATTTAAAATATTTTAAATGGAAGGTTATCCCGAAGAAGAGGGGACGGATGATCGGGATCGGTACGGTGAACGATGTCCCGAGGGATAGAGCTGAATACGCAACAAGACAGCAAGAAGAATCTCAGCAGCTCCGAACCGATTTGACAACCGCCAACCAAGTCATTTCGACCCTCCGGACGGACAACGAGGCCAACAGGAACCACATTAGGGCCATGGCGGAGATGTTTGATGTTATGGCGGAAACAAACCCAGCCCTTACGGAAATGTGGAGACCTCGACGTTCAACGATCTATCCCGACCTAACTCCAGAAGAACGAGCAAATGCAGAGCGAGGTGCCGATGAACATACCTCCCAGTTTTTCGCAGACATTAATCTTAATAATTAATTAATTTGTTTTCTTATGTAATTTGAATATATATTTTTATTATGTTTTGGATATATTAAGTTAAGTTTATATATTTTCGAAACTGAAGGATTTTTAATTAAATATTAAATTTCGTAAATTAAAAATTTTAAATTTGTGAATTTTAAAAGGTGAAATTTTATTTTATTTCTAGAGGTGAAGTGGTCGTACAAAATAAATCAACCAGAAGTTATCTAGTCGTACAATTTACGACCAAGTTGTGTCTATGGTTCAAGGGTAGAGGTGATGTGGTTGTACAATTTACCTCCATTTAAATACTGTTTTACTTTGGATTTGACTTCTACTTTACGACCACCATTTACGACCAATTTACGTCTAACTCTGTGGACGTAACTTTACGTCAAATCAACCTCTAGTGTACGACTACGTGTTTTACATCCGTGTTACGACCAAATTATTTAGTCGTAATATTTAAGTCCACTTTACGACCAAAAGTGAATTACGACGGGCTAATAACGACTAAACGCTTTTCGTTGTTATGTGGTCGTAAGAGGACATTTACTACCACATAACTTCTAAATCTGTGGTCGTTATGCCCACGTTTTCTTGTAGTGAAAGTGTTTTGGCCGACACTTTTACTCTTCTCCATGGCCTTTGGGATGTCAATCTTCTTTTCTAAGCAATGGCCAATGGTGTGGCCTTGTTTTGGCCGCATGTTTCCTTGTGAAGGCAAGCCTCTTTGTCCTTCTTCTGGCACCTCTCTTCTTGCATCTTTGGAAACATTTGTAGGCTACCTCCTTGGATATAGTTCTTGGATTTCAGAACTTGTGTAATCTGGTGCAACCTTATATCTCATGACATCCTTAAGAGCTTTCCACTTTTTGATAGTTGGTTCCTTGTAAAACCTTTTATCATCCTCTTATTGGACCTACCATTTAAAGGCATCATCTCTAAGTTGATCAATGGCATAAGATAACCTTTCCTTTCTCTTGATGTTGTTGTAGTAGAAACAATCATCAAGGTTTCTTTCCCACCTTAGAGAATCTCTTTTCCCTGCAAAAGTAAAGATTTGAACTTTATCAGCAACATCATTATAATCAATCCGCGAATTGACAACAAGATGGTTGGGGTTTTAGAAATTGGATGTGGCTTGATCTTGAAAGATCTGGTGGCTTGGGCTCAACATATGCAGTCTCTGATGCATCTACAAATCTTCTTTCTCCTGGTTGTGAACGTTGGCCTTTTGCCTTGTTTCTTTTCTCCAGCTGAGAAATCTGCTCTTTGAGCTCTTGTAGAGCTGGTTCAGTGTGGCCTTTAGGGTTTGGCCGTGTGCTTCTCCTACCATTTCTTCCTGAAAACACTTAAAAAGATCAAGTGAAATATGGGGAAGTTCTGGTCTAACAAAATAACAATGAAACAACGAAAACTAGCTTAAGCTAAACCGAGAATTATGCAAATATGCATCGATATGAATTAAACTATGCAAATGATTTTTTTTTCTCTTGGTTTTCTGGATGAAAGCTCGAAATAAATCAGTATGGGACACTATGAAAAACAAATGGAAAGCAAACTAACAATGATTTTTTTGAAAAAAAAATAGTTCAAAGAATGCAATAAATTGAGAAATATGCAACAAATGATATAAACTATGATGAATGATATTTTTAATTTTATTTTCTGGATGCAAGCAAAAAAAATGAGGAAAAAATATGATATTCACTAAATGAATAAAATGAAATGCCTTTTTATTTTTGTTTTTAATGAAAGATTCAAATAAGGAACAAATAACTAAATGAATGAAAACACGTTTTTCTTTTATTTTTTATGATTAAAATGAATCAAACAAATATAAAATCCGTCCCCTACTTAACTCTTTTTCTGGTTTTCAATTTATAATGAACAAATAACATAAAAATACAAAAAAAAAACGGTTTTATGGCTTTTCGATTTAATGATGAAAACAAATGCAAAACTAAATATGATGCGAGGATAGAACGGACCTGATTCCGGAGCTTGAGCTATGATACCAAATGATACAGGCTGGAATTCAGGGTTGGCAAGATGGATGATGGAAGCTTGATGGATCGACCAAATATATGATCGGGTGGGCGATATGAATTGAATGCAAGTTATAAACCTGAAAAAAATGGAAAAAAAAAATTAGATGTGGTTTATGATATGAACTAAAAAATGAAAATAAACAAAAGAAATGGATAGATAGGATGGAATTAGGCTGCTGGATGTGTATCACTCTCCGCCTAATCAGTTGATGATCGATTAGGATTTAGATGGTGCTTTGCTTGCTGGATGTGTATCACTCTATAGCTTGGAAAACGAATGGGAAGGAAGTGATGATGGATTGAGGAAGCCAAAAAGATCTAGTAAAGGAGGTTTGATAAGTCGAGATGCTTTGGAGCTGATTCACACATACTCTAAAGACTTGAGACAATAGTTTTGATAAAACTAAAAAACTCCATATTCATTCATAAAATTTAAAGTAGTGTTTTTTTACAACGGATGGACGAATTGAGCTTATAAAGGCTCTCCTAGGAGACTCTAGAAAAGACCAAACAGTCATAAACATTACAAGGAAATAAAATAACTTGAAATAAAGTTTGGTCTTCAAAGGAGTGATCTTGGGAGATATTATGGCTGTTGGAAGTGATGTTTTTGGCCATAAATAGGGAACTTGATTCTCTTTGAATCTAGACAGCTTGAGAGGATATGAGAGCTTCCTGGGAACATTCTTTATGGATTGGAGGTTCCTGAACTCGTGAATATACTCAAGAATTAGTTGTTGGCCTTTTAATTGCCAATGCTCGAGATTAGGCAAGTGGAGGTTAATGAGGATTCTCCTAATCCTCTGGTTTCTGGTGCATATTAGGACGTCTTGGATTCGTTTGGGTGTATAAGAGTGTTTTCTGGCTTCCAAATAAAAGGTTTGGTTCGAGAAAATAGAATTGGTTGGAAACTTTCCCAACTTGATGTCGGTTTGGCCGGTTTTGAGAAAATGATTGCATCTTTGTTTTCACATGACCAATTCTTCTTATTTAGGGATCTCTGAAAAGCTAATATCTATACTATTAAAGCAGAATCTCTATTAGGATTTTGCCCTTACTTTTTTTAGTTATTTACAAAGAATATCACTTTCTTATTTGAATATCATAATTAATTAATATTAATCAAACAATTAATTTAGGAAATATTCCAAAACTGAAAAGATAATTAATTATGTATAACTTCTCTCCTTTATTATTTTATATTTAAAATATACCATTGTATTTATCATCATAACAATTAGTTACAGCGATTTCTAAAAACATAAATCCAATATAAATTTTTATATAATAATTTTAGAGAATAATATAATTTTTCTGTTTAGAGGATATTTAAAAATACTAAACTAAAACCTATCTATATTTTTATTAAAATAATAATTACAAATTTACTAAGTTTAAAATGTTTGAAATGAATATTCAGTATGTAAAATTGATATATAAATATGTTTGTAAACAAATATCTTAACAAATTTTATTTATAAAACCTTTACAATTGTAGAATGGAATTTTTTTCAAAACCGAGCAATTATTCAAATTTGATTATTTAGAAACTCATGAAATCAAAATTAGAAAGTTGATATATTTTTATATTCTATTAATGTGTATAAAATTATTCAACTTAACATATCAATAACATTTTTGGAAATTTGTCAGAAAAAAATTATTTTTCTCAACAAAATATTATGATATATATATATATATATATATCTTTTTATTAAAAATTATGTCCATTTTTAACATATTAAAAATCATTTAAAAATAATATGACATATCTGAATAGACAAATTATATTATTTTAATTCTCATATATGTATATTTATATAGAATTTTAAATAAATTTAGGAGATTAGTAAATTATATATGTTAAAATATGCTATATATATTATATACGAACTTACGGGTCTATTTATTCGAGAACGGGTCTTGATCGAATATAAAACGATGTTTGAGATGCAAACATTATAATAAAAAAACTTTAAAATTATTTGTTTTCTAATAAAAGGTTATAGATTCATCCATACTAAATGATCAAGAAAACATACCTGTGCTTTCAAAGCGCGAGTCAAAATCTAGTATCTCTTAAAGCCCATGACTTATTTGGGAGAATGCAGCTTAATGGTTAGGCTGAAATACACTTCTAAGGGCTGAAACTCGCAAATAGGTGGACTGGAGAACCTCCTTTTGTAAAATCCATAACTTCTTGTTCCATGAAAATTTTCTTAGGATTACAACCCTCAGTGATTACTTGATGAGTAATCCTTCTTCTAAAATTGGTTTCAATCCAAAAAACCTTTTGGTTGTTGAGTTATTTGCCTTGGACTGAAACTATGTCGGTGGAACCTCTAAGCTGGTTGGTATGGACAGTTTGGTGAGATTCTAACCGAGCTGCTGGTTTGATGTCCGCATCACGTTACATGTCCGACCTTCTTCTGGAGAAAATCAAGTGCTACATTATCCTCCAAGCATTGGACTTCCATTGGGTCTCTGACTCCCATGTGTGCATATATATCTTGGGAACAAGTGGTGAATGCCACTTTGCATTTGTTTTCTTTTGTTGGAAACGGGACTCTGGCTTTAGCTAAATCTACTTTTTGCCATATGTCATCTAAAAACAACACGAATTCTTCTTTAAGAAATTGTATAAACATACAGCCTTTTGATTTTTATCTGTTTGGTTCCACTTCTCTCCAGCAAGACCAACTTTCCAAGCGATTTGATCTTGAATCTTCTCTACATGTAACTCCTTAGATACGACTAACCAAATCACAAAATCAACTCTACACTTTTCTTCACTGAACTTATTGTTGAGCTGTGTGAGAAGCTTTGCTTTTCCTACTCCTCCCATATCGTACATACCCATAATACCAACTTCATCTTCTCTGAGATGTTTCCATGCCTTATCCAACATCCTTTTTTGACCAACAATTGGCAGTTGAAGAGGCAATTCCTCCACCTCAGGTATTTGAGTTCCCTCACAACCACTTCGAAAACTGTACTTTTAAGTTTCTCGACTTCCACCAATGTCAAGAAAACACTTTCCCCATAGCCATAGCTTAATATTAAACTCTTGGAGCAAAACCGCATAGACATAGCCTTTTGCAGCTCAACATTTCTAGTATTAATAAGAACACTGTTGGAGATAATCTTAAAGTTAACTTAGGAACCAAGTTACACTAAACCTATTCAAGGTTTGCTTAGGATAATAGGTTTTCCTAATGAGTTTAGGAGTTTATCTCTATATAAGAAGATGGTGAGTTGTGCCATGAACTTATGAGTTTTAGAGATTGTGTTTTGGAAGCTTGAGTTTTGAGTAATTTTCGCAAGATAATAAATAGTGTTGTTCTTATTTGTGTGATTATACAATCTTTAAGACTTATATTTGGTATCAGAGCCAAAACTTTTAAAGGAGATCATCGACATTCATGGGAGATATTACAGAAGTACCAACAAAGAAGGATGGAGGATCATCCACACTCAATTGTCTGATGCTTAATTCATCGAACTACACGGTTTGGGCTATACGTATGAAGATTTTACTCAAGGTTCATAAAGTATGGGGAGTCACTGAGAATGAAACAGTTGAACCTGAAAAAAACGACATGGCAACAGCTTTACTGTTCCAGTCCATCCCGGAGACACTTATTCTTCAAGTTGGCGAGTTGGAAACCGCAAAACAGGTTTGGGATGCCATTAAAACTCGTAATGTTGGAGCTGAGCGAGTCAGAGAAGCACATCTACAAACCTTAATGACTGATTTTGATAGATTAAATATGAAGGAAACCGACACTATTGATGACTTCGTCGGCAAGTTATCTGAAATCTCATCCAAATCAGCCGCTTTAGGAGAAACCATGGAAGAATCTAAGCTTGTCAAGAAATTTCTTAAGAGTCTACCACCAAAGAAGTACATCCACATAGTTGCTTCCCTTGAACAACTCCTAGACCTAAAAACTACAACGGTTGACGACATCATAGGTCGCTTAAAAACCTATGAAGAACGTATATGCGAAGAAGAAGATGATATTCAAGAAAATCAAAGTAAACTCATGTATGCGAACATGGAGGCTCAAAAAAACAAAGAATATCATGGTAGCTACAGAGGAAGAGGTCGCGGAGGAAGATATTACAACCACCGGGGAAGAGGACGTGGGAGATCGTATTGGGAACCGCTGGATCTTTCTAAGATCACTTGTTTCCGATGCGATAAGACCGGTCACTTCGCATCGGTATGTCCTGATCGCCTACTCAAGCTACAAGAGGCAACAGAGAATAAAGCAGAAGAGACTCACGAGGCCGATAGTCTAATGATGCATGAAACTGTGTATCTCAACGAGAAAAACGTACGGCCAAAGGAGTTTGAGTCATGCAATGATGGGGAACGAATATGGTACCTTGACAATGGGGCAAGCAATCATATGACGGGAAATCGAAATTAATTTGATAATATTGATGAAACCATCACTGGAAAGGTACGTTTTGGAGATGATTCAAGGATAGACATCAAAGGCAAAGGAGCCGTCTTATTTATCAGTCAAAACGGAGAGAGAAAAATACTAGCAGATGTGTACTTTATTCCAGAACTTAAAAGTAACATCATCAGTCTCGGGCAAGCAACAGAAGCAGGATGCGATGTAAGAATGAGAGACAACTATCTTACTCTACACGACAAATCTGGAAACTTGATAGTCAAAGCAAGTCGATCTCAAAACCGTCTGTATAAGGTGATAATGGAGATAGACGATTCCAAGTGTCTTCAACTTCAGGTTCAAAGCGACTCGGCAAAATGGCATGCCAGACTTGGTCACATAGGGATCAACACAATGAAAGTGATGATAGGGAAAGAATTGGTTTCAGGACTTCCTAAGATTAAACTCGAGAAAGAAACATGTAATTCATGCTTACGTGGGAAACAAACGAGACTGCCTTTTCCAAAAGCCACAACATACCGTGCAACAAAGGTACTTGAACTTATACATGGAGATCTTTGCGGGCCAATTTCACCACCTACAGCAGGAAAGAAACGGTATATATTCGTGCTCATAGACGATCATTCCAGATATATGTGGTCCATTCTTTTGAGTGAAAAGGGAGAAGCTTTTGAGAAATTTAAACGATTCAAAGCCATAGTAGAACACGAAACTGGAGCAATCATCAAGACACTAAGAACAGATCGTGGTGGTGAGTTTACATCTGCTGAATTTCAAAGTTTCTGCGAGATATCTGGGATACAAAGGCACTTAACAGCTCCATATACGCCACAACAGAATGGAGTAGTAGAGAGAAGAAATCGTACTTTGTTAGAGATGACAAGAAGCGTTCTTAAACATATGGAGGTACCAAACTATCTGTGGGGAGAGGCTGTGAGACACTCCACATACATCATAAACCGAGTCGCAACAAAGACACTAATATCCCAGACTCCGTATGAAGTGCTCAAAGAAAGAAAACCAGATATCAACCATGTACGTGTATTTGGATGCATCAGATACACTAAGATCGACACACATAATGTGAAGAAGTTAGATGACAGATCTTGTACCCTTGTTCACCTAGGAACCGAACCTGGTTCAAAAGCATAGAAAATGTTCGATCCTACAAATAAAAAAATAATAGTCAGTAGAGACGTAGTGTTCGACGAGAATAGAAGCTGGAAGTGGAACAAATTCATTACAGAAGGCATCGAGCAACCATGGAAGTTCAAAGTCACCTTTGGAGACTCTGGAAATCAAGGTTTAGAACAAAGCCATAACGAAACAGAGGATACAATCTCTACTGATGACGAAAACGAAGGTGCAAACAACGATCATGTTAGCGATAACAACAATCAAACATCAACCGTGGAAGACGATGATGATGGTGAGATAGAACAAATAGAACCAAGAAGATCAACAAGGATCAGTAAAAAACCAAGTTACCTAGACGACTACATATACATTGCAGAACAAGAAGGTGAACATCTGTTGCTGTTACTGAATGAAGAACCATGGGACTTTAAAGATGCCATAAGAGAAAAAGTCTGGAGAGACGCCTGCGAAGATGAGATTGAGTCTAAAGTCAAAAACAACACATGGAATTTGGTTGATTTACCTAAGGGAGCTAAAGCTATCGGATTAAAATGGATCTTCAAGATAAAACGCAACGCAGACGGGAGCATAAACAAATATAAATCCAGGTTGGTCGCCAAAGGCTACATTCAGAGGCATGGTGTAGACTTTGAAGAAGTGTTTGCTCCTGTTGCTCGCATTGAAACAATGAGATTCATCATTGCACTAGCAGCATCACACGAGTGGAAAATTCATCACTTAGATGTGAAAACCGCATTCCTCCATGGTGATCTAAAGGAAGATGTCTACGTTAGTCAACCAGAAGGTTTTGAGGTTAAAGGAAGTGAGGAAAAGGTTTATAAACTAAATAAAGCATTGTATGGATTGAGACAAGCCCCAAGAGCTTGGAATGAAAAGCTAAACTGTGTCCTCGAAACTCTGAAATTCTCAAAGTGCTGCAAAGAACCATCCTTGTACCAGAAAAGGGAGAAGGAGAAAATACTTATGGTGGCTGTCTATGTCGATGATCTACTAGTTACCGGCTCGGATGTTAACATGATATATGATTTCAAAAGGGAGATGTCAGCTAACTTTGAGATGAGTGACCTCGGTCTACTAACTTACTACCTAGGTATCGAAGTAAGTCAATTTGAAGGTGGGATAAGTCTGAAACAAGAAAGGTACGCTAAGAAAATTTTGACAGAAACTGGCATGGAACATTGTAACGCAGTACAAGTTCCAATGGAGTTTGGCCTTAAAATATCGAAAGCAAGTGAAGAACAGAGTATAGATGAGAAAGAGTACAGGCAAAATATTGAATGTCTGCGATATTTACTGCATTCTCGACCTGATCTTGCATTCAGCGTCGGTGTACTAAGCAGGTATATGCATAATCCGAAGACATCTCATGGTGCAGCACTCAAGCAAGTCCTAAGGTATTTGAAGGGAACTCTATCTCTCGGTCTTCTTTTCAAACGGGAAAACAAAACAGAGTTGATCGGCTATAGTGATTCGAGTCACAATATCGACGAAGATGATGGCAGGAGCACCACGGGACATATCTTTTACTTAAATGGTTGCCCGATCACATGGAGTTCGCAACAAGGTACTGTAGCTTTATCTTCCTGTGAATCAGAATTCATGGCCGCCACCGAAGCAGCAAAACAAGCCATTTGGCTCAAGGAACTACTAGAGGAAGTCACCGAGAAGACATATCGGAAGGTGGTGATCCGACTAGATAACAAATCGTCAATAGCGTTGACGAAAAATCTTGTATTCCATGGCCGAAGCAAACATATTCACAAGCGTTACCACTTCATTCGAGAGTGCATTGAAAACGAACAAGTTGATGTTCAACATATACCGAGAAGTGAACAAAAGGCAGATATCTTAACTAAGGCTCTTGGAAGAATCAAGTTTAAAGAGATTAGAGATCTTGTTGGAGTAGAAGAAGTTAACTTTAAGCTTAAAGGAGAAAATGTTGGAGATAATCTTAAAGTTAACTTAGGAACCAAGTTACACTAAACATATTCAAGGTTTGCTTAGGATAATAGGTTTTCCTAATGATTTTAGGAGTTTATCTCTATATAAGAAGATAGTGAGTTATGCCATGAACTTATGAGTTTTAGAGATTGTGTTTTGGAAGCTTGAGTTTTGAGTAATTTTCTTAAGATAATAAAGAATGTTATTCTTATTTGTGTGATTATACAATCTTTAAGACTTATAAACACTGACTTGGTTTTCGATTGTCTCAACTTTAGCAAGCCATATCTAGAATTTGGCAAGCCTTCGCATACTGAATTTTTTAGGAAAAGCTTGTTCGTATTGATGTACAAAGTTAGGTATTTATACAAAGAGGTTGACCTAATTCCCAATAGGAATATGTTAATATAGGATAACTATAAATGGAATATATCCTTATTCTAATCTCCCCCCTCAAGTTGGAGGTGATATGTCTTGAACCTCTAACTTGGACAGTAAGTATCAAAATGTAGTAGATGGCAACGCTTTTGTAAGTAGATCCGCGGGCTGTTCCTTAGTCTTGATGTGCTCTGTTGTAACGATCCTAGCTTGAACAGCATCACGTACGAGATGACAGTCTCGTTCAATATGTTTAGTACGTTCATGAAAAACTGGGTTCGCGGCGATATGTATGGCAGACTTACTATCGCAACATAACTTCATAGGTCCAGTATGTGGGAATCCTAAATCCTCAAGCAAACCCTTAAACCACTTTAACTCGCGAAGGGCATAGGCCATGGAGCCGAGGACATCGAAACCATATCTTGTTTTTTAGTTTTCCAAGAAACATGGAAAGAACCAAGCAACACGAAATATGCACGAGAAATAGCCACATGATAGTTTTGATTGAGAAGATTAACAAGCTACAAACAGAATCTATCTTTTGATTGCACGAGAAATAGCCAAAAGTGTAACAAAGGACGCTTCCATCACTACCTCGCCCTGGTTATGAAGATATGCATTTCTACAGGTTTTTAGCTAACATCGATTTTTGTTTTCATAAACATATATATTTCCTTCCTGTTTGGAATCTGATGTTATTAGTTTGTTCCTTTTTTTCTCATTTGATTTTGGATTCTTTTTTGGAGTTTGATGTTGAATTTCAGTCAACAGTTTGCATATCTTATTATAGTTGTGACCTGCTACATCAATTTTTCTAACTAATTTCACAAAATTATTAAACTAGGTATAACATATCTTGTGTATAGTAACTAGTCTTTTGTTTGTATTTTTTGTTCAAAATAATGTGAAGTAAAAATGCTGTGAACTTGAAGTTATTGTCTCTAGAAACTAACAAAATAAACTGATTTTTAGAACATTGAAACTAAGTTTTGACCAAAAAAGAACATTGAAATTAAGCATCACATAAGAATCTGACACTATAATTTTTAGAAAACTAATTTACCGACTATGCTAGGCGCCGCCTAAACTTATTTTTAAAATACTACATAATTTTATGTGAAAGTTGTGGTTTTAGATTTATAAAAAAACTCTCTAAAAATTCATTTACTAATCAAATATAAACTGTTTACAAATCTAGGCATAAAAATCTGTTTATATAAAAATTAAATAACTTCAGAATTATTAAAATACTTAAGATGATCTCAATTAATTAAAATAAATATCTAAATAAGTAAGAAACTAGATAATCAAAACATAAGTAATATATCTCAATATACCTCTCCATCAGTTTTGATAAGGAGAAAATGGGAATCTTCGAGTCTATGCGAAAATGAATAATTGTCAATGAACAGTTGGTTATTAACTTCGTTATTAAACGATTTCAAGACTCGCCTGAGATGATTGTTTTACTGAGGTGATGGGCCTAATGTACTTGATGTGGAATCATGGAGCCTTTTTCCAAATTTACATCGCGTCTAAATATTCTCCATGTGCTTCCAATGAACTCTCATGATTTCATTTTCAATTTTTCACTCTTTTCTCTCTCCTTTTTTCACTTTACATCTTTACAAATGTTCTTTAAATGGAATCACTTTATATGATTATTCTTTCTTTTGCAATACTCTCAGTGAAAATTATTCTCTCTTTTGAAATACTCTCAGTGAAAATTTGAAGAAACAGAATTTGATTTTAAATCGAAAAGTTACAAAATTTTGAAATTTCCAAGTATAATTTTCACTTTAAGGAAAGTGACTGCGATAGTAATGTATAAAGATTTTAGTGAATCAAAGAATTACTAAATATATATATATATATAAAATTAAATGTACGAATCAAAGCACCCAACTGCACAGAAAAAAGTATAGCAATTGACTACGTGATAAACTCCATTTATGACATTGTAAAAAAACAATGCACCATTAGACTCATTATTTACTCCAGCATGGAGTACTAGTAGACTATTTATCAAAAAAAAAATTAATAACCATTTATCAACACAGTTTTTAGGGAAATTCTTTCAAATAAATTCTTTTAAGATTTTATCACCAAAATTATTTTTAATTTTTTGTCATTAAAATAGACTTCAAAAAAATAACCTTATTATTTTAAATTTTTTAATATTTATTATTATTTTTTTTATTTTTTTATTTTAAAATTCATCTCCAAAACTTCAACCCATGACTTTAAACTCTAAACTCTATATTAGAATCCTAAAAATATATTTACACTCGTTAATAAAATTTATTTTGATCATTTTTTTAAACTTTAAGCGCTTAAATTATATTAGTTAATCCTAAAAAAAATAACGTATATTTTGATAACTTTATTTTAAAAAAAATATTTTTGTGACAATTTTATTTTTAATTTATCGTGGGTATTTCTCCAGTTTTTTTTATCAAACTATACATCGGAAAAATAAATTCGCTAAACATAGTTGCAGAAAATTGCATTGATAAATGAAATTTCAAAGTTAGAAAATTAAAATAAAATAGGGTTCTTTTACAAGCGGTAGATTATGAGAAAACAAGGCAATACTGCACGTGTATCAAACACAAACGACCCGCCGTCGTTACCACTCACTGAGTCAAACCGAGAACGAAGGTCCGAGTCAATCGAGTCGTACCTTAACTCGTTTTGCTTCGATACACGACCCGCTATAACCCGGCAAAGGAACATTGCCTTCCTTCCATTACCTCCGCCGGCCTTTTCATGCGCCGTGCAACTCCCGGTAAAAGTATATATCGACGCGCCGCCGCCTTTTCCACCAAGGATTCCCCACGCGCCGCCACCGTAACTCGGACCTAAACAATAAAACCTCATCGTCTCGTTCCCGTCGGCGACCAAACGCGCGTTCTCCTCACGACTCCTAATCTTCACGGCTTCACGATACTCCTCGAACCGAGTCAAAGTATTTGACCCGTTTTGCACTTTGAAGATCATTTCGATCCGACCCGAAAAAGGTTTCGGGCCCCAGCTCGTCTGAAAAATAATCTCCACCACGTTACGCGACTGATGCCCCTCCGGAAACTCCCTCAATGTCGGTAAAAGCTGGTCACGGTCTCCGGGTGATCGAACCCGGGTCGAAGGGTTTAAAACCGGGTCGGGTTCTCTTTTATCGGGTTTCGGGTTAGATTTCTTCGGTTTAGGTTTATTAGTGTCGATCACGTCTTTTAGACTATGAGTGCTTCTTCTGCGGCTGTAACTTGATATTAGACGTTTCGGAGTCGGATTCGGGTTTGTTTTCTTTATCGAATTGTAAACATCATCGAAAGCTTTCGACTTGCACTGCCATAATTTGACCCACCCGCTAGACATATCCGAGATCCGGGCCCAAAGCTCGCTTTCTCTCTCTCTCCCTAAAACTTTCAAATAGATGAAATAGTATAAGTAGAAGAAATCAACATGGCGCGATGATGATGAACAATATTGTACGTAGGACCTTAGGAATTACGGTATCACCCTTATAGTAAAGGAAAGGTTCACATCTTCGGGTGGGCAATTATAACTTTTTTTTTCACTTGTTGCATCAAAATGGAAGAAAACAAAGTTACTTTAATAAAACAGAAATTAAGATTTTGATTTTATGTAAGATAGTAATATACAAAGAACAAGAACGAAATAAATGTAAGGAAAAATTGACAGTGGGGTTTCAGTCTTTTTATCTAGGTACAGTCTTGTGATTCTTGTCCTTTTTATCATAAATGGATCACAAAAACAACAAAATAACATGGTTAAAAATTAGGTCAACTTTGTAACTCTATTTGTTTTTATCTCAACAATAGAACTTCACATGTAATGTCTATTCAATTCAATTATGGTATCTGCATCTTCTAGTCAATGACAAACATATTTCGAAATCAATGTGGTTATTAACGCTATCATACCAAATACATTCAATAGATATATATATATACTTTTTTTTATCTGTCGACCAATATACATATAATCTAAATTTAATCAAATGCAAACGTAAACTAAAAAAATAGTAAAATTACAATGATTCTTTTGTGACTAAAAAAAATCTAAGACCCTTTTACGCTTATACCATTAGCAAGTCTTCTCGAAATGAATTTTGAAAAATCAATTCATATATTTAATATTAAAATAATTTATAGAATTTTGAAAAGATATTTTGATAGAAAACAAATTGAAATCATGTAAATATTAAAAAGATCGAAATCATGTTAATTAAAATTTAATAAAATTGAATTGTTTTCCACATAGTTGAGTGAATATAGATTGTAAGTCATGATTTTATGTTAGTTAGGGTTCAGTAACATATGGTTAAGTATTATTGGTATTTTTATAGTTAAATTTAAGAATCTTACATATTTTAAAATTAAAATTTGACATATAAGTAGTTAGTTTTCTATATATTAAACATTTTATAAATTCTCTTATGCTTAATAAAATGTTTATTTCTATTTAGTTAAGTTATAATGCACTAGAAAACTTCTTCAAAAAATATGCTAAGCTATAATGCACTAGCAGACTTCTCGAAGAAGTCTTTTATAAGAGTCCTTGAATATTTTAAACAATCGTGTTCTCAATCATGTTTCAATTTCATCTATTGAATGTACAGTAAGAAAACATGTGTAAAAGAGGCTTTGGTTTGGATACTTAATATAATGATGTAAACAATATATCTATTTTGTCTCCAATATAATAATAAAAAAAACTCTTTGTATAATGATTTTTTCATTTCTTCAAATTATTATTACCGTAAACTGTTGTTTTGATTGTAAATCATTTATTAAGTTTATGGTTGTGCAACTTATAAAGGAGAGGATAATGATGATAAAGAGTAATACTTATTGCACACAAATTTATAATAAAATAACATTTAACACGAGACATAATAAAATTTAAACATATCACACTTTTAATATCACATAATCTCAAACAAAAAATTAATACATAAATTTAAATATATAATATCGCAAATTTTAAGAAAATATTTCTACATCAACTTAAATAGTAAGCTTTTGTAATCTGAACCGGTTTGCAAAACAAAAAGACATTAAAAGACATTAACAAACATAAAACATCAAGAAGTCTGCTCTCGTTAGCTAGAAACATAAATAAACAATAATATTTGGAGTTTAGAAGGTCCTAAATTAAATACAAATGAATGAGCAAGAAAATCTTTAAAATTTATTTTAGATTTGGAAAATACGTAAGTTTACTAAAACTATGGAGTAGAGAAGTATACTCATAATAGATGTCTTCAAAAATCTTCTGTTTAGATTATTATTGTAGTTAGAAGTTAACGAATGAAGACTTATCAAGAAGTATTCTCAATTAGCATAAATTTTGAGAAGTCTTCCTTATAAACTATTGCTTTACTTTTAGATTTAGATAATTTTTTTATTTTACCAGAATTGACTTCTCGGAAAAAAATTTCTAATAATCATGTGAATTTTTCCATTGACAATTTTTTTCTAGGAATTTGGCCTTTCTTAGAAGATTTATGGAGAAATCTACTGTGAGTAGACTCTTGGTGATGTTTGTTGTGAGTAGACTTTTGGAGAAGTATTTTTGATGTCACATAAAGCCTTTGATATGTCAGAAAAATAATGTGTAAATTAGTTTTGCAATTAACCATATCTAACTTTATTGAAAAGACTTTTGGAGAAGGGTGCTCTCAAAACTAAGGAGTTGGCCAAATCTCAAAATAAAAATAGAGTAGTCTTCTCGAGAATTCTTCTCATACAAAACTCTATGAAAGTTTTCTAATTAATTAATTTTAAACTAAATGTTTTATTATTTTTTATCAATTACAAAATTGAATATAGCAAACTTCTTATGATATTTTGGAGACATGTGACAATAAGTCTACTCATTGAAGATTTCTCCAGAATCCTGCTATGAAAATTAAAATTTCCATAAATTTTCGGTCAAAGCAAAACTAACCTTACTTTAATGGTGACTTCTCAAGAAGTTTTTGATTTTTTTTTGCAACAAAGAAAATGTAGCAGACTACTCAATAATTCTTCTATGAAAAATTCATAAAATAGTCAATTGTAAAGCTAATCTATGCATTGACTAGAAGATTTTTCTAGAAGTATTTTTGTGGATCAGACTTTTGGAGAAGCCATCTACACGGAATAGATCTGACAAATTTTGAATATCATACATATATCTGGTGAGATATCGTTCTTAGCTTCTCGGAACACCCTAAAATTCTTAATAAAAATTCTTAGACTGTTGTTATTTAGAAAGAATCATAAACTTGAGTAACTTTAATGAAAATTTAATTTTGAAATTAGAAAGTCTGAGTTTTTGGAATGAAATGAAAAATAAATTATTTATGTATAAAAAAGTGGGATATGAAAAAGTAGATATCGATTTCTAATGTATTTAAAATTTTGATTTTGGTTGTTAATGGTGACTGGTGTATTTATAACAAAAGTAATTTTGTGAATACTATGAAGATGAGGATGGTTGAGTAAAAATACTCTATTTCAGAAAAGTTGAATATTATTTTCATAAAAAATTTAAACTTTTAGAGTGAACAGGTAACAAAATTCATCAAAAAGACTAATTTTGTGTTTAACCAAAATTTCGAGTTTATATTTGAAAGAAGCCTTTAAAATTATAGATATTCAATTCGGTTGATGCCATCTCAAAACCGGAGTTGTTAACTAATTCTTTAGCAGAGTTTTCCCCTTATTCTACCTTTGGACACACATATGTGTTATCCTAATATATATACACATTAGGTAATAATCCGCGCTTTGCGCGTATTGAGACTATTAATTTTGTTATTTTTTAAGATAAGAAGACATTAGGACTGTTTAATCTAGATATCGATTAAGTTTTAGGTTGAGATTTCAGTTTTTAATCTAATAAAATATTAATACCATTCTAAATATATATTTAGGTTTGTTTGATTTAAATGTTTGAGGTTTTTGATATTTCCAGTGATAACCAAAAACTATTATTATATGTTTGGTTTCATGTTATATGTCCTGATGTCGAAAAAATCGGTGTACTCATTCTTAATTTTCTGTAAAGCTGCCACGTGGCAAACATAGTGTGAACGCATTAATGTCAAATGTTTCTCTTTTAATATATAGGGGATATTGTATATTTGTATGTATCATATAAATTTTAAGAACTATGTTATAATTTTATACCATTGAGCAAAATCAAAGCTATTCTTCAATGTATTTTTAATTTTCTACACAACTAGTTTTGTTAAAATGATAACTTGTTTTCGTCTTTGATGAATCAATGATCAATTGCACTAGTTATTATCATAAATACCAAAATATTGTCTAGTCCTGAATACTTTTGTATTCTTTGATCATCATTTTAATTTCATCGCAATTTATAACATGATATAATTCTCAAATAAAAAAAAGTAAGATGCATTAGGAATATAATATATAAATAGATATGTTCTAGGATATGCGTATCTTAATCGCTTGTCATCCAACTATTATAAAAATAATTTAGTAAATTTAATAAGATAAAATCTCTCAAATAGATTTTCTAAAAGTTTTTATTACAAAAATACAACTTAAAAAAGTCCAAAATAGACTTTTCTATTTTGAAAATTTTTTATATTTTTTTTTAAATTTTAAAACCTCATCTCCAAAATTCTACCCTATAATTCTACCCTAAATATATATTTACACCATTTAATAAAAAAAATTTTTTGTCATCTTTTTTTTGAAAGCTATTTTAATGACAAAAGCTTTTTTTTATGTCTATTCTATAAGCTAGATTATTCCTCTTTTAATAATGTGGTCTATCGTGGTTATGGAATCTTTTATTATTTAGAGATTTGTAAAAACAAAATGGAAGATTAGAAGAATGGAAACTGCCAACAAAGGACTAATAAAACAAATCGCACCAAATTTTTTGAAATTCTCACATAATGACATCTCCTTATCGCGTCCCTCTTTTTCTTATTATTTAGTTACATATATAAATTATTAATTATATATGAGAAAACCCTAATCATAAATTCATACTAATTGGGACCGATTAAGCTAACTGAACATGATAACTATTATGTCAATAACGAGTACCGTATGTCTCTTATCAGTAAGATATTTAATCCGAAAAAGCAGAATGTTGAAAAACTTCTACAGATGGTGCCAACACATTGCGGAATAGAGGATCGAATCACTGTAAATGATCTGGGGAACAAAAATTTCTTATTTAACTTCACAACAGAGGATGATCTTAACTCTTTTCTTAGGAAGGGGCCCTTTAACTACAATTATTGCATGTTTGTGTTGGTGTTATGGGAGCCCATTGTCCATGATGATTACCATTGAAAGAAAATTGAGTCCAGTTAATTGGGATCCCACTATAATTGTAGACGGACAAAAAATTGAGAAATATAGGTGCTAGACTTGGACATTTTGATACTCTGGATCTTTCAGAATGTCGTATGTTCATCGAGGTTAATTCCAGGCGGCCTTTAAATTCAAAAGAAAGGTGAAATCTTCTGAGGGAGAGGAGGTTACCATTGAAATAAAATATGAACTTCTCTTCAAGCACTATACTCTATGTGGCTTAATGGCTCATTAGAAAGGATCTTGTTCTTCTCTCGTAGATACATTCTCTCGATGCCAACACCTGGAGCGGGGTGGCATCTTTGCGAGAGTGCAGATACCTCATGAGTAATCTGGTCGTCAATCTTTATTGAAGGACCATACGAATAGTGATTTGGAGTCTACCCAACATCCTTTGCTGAGGGATCATAGGAGGAGGGAGCTACAGTTGCGTCTTTCTAATATCCAACAATATGATTTTGGCTACAGGGGTAGACAACAGAAGACTGAGACATATGGGAAAAGATTCAGAGCGGACAACAGTCGTTATGGAGCACACTCAGATAGGATTATCAGAAGACACAATGAGGAACATCAACCGGTATGGTGCCTCTCGTTATGGTACCAGACCATATGATCGTAAAGTGGAGCTCATTTGGTGTGAGAATCCAAAGACTACAGCAAAGCAATTTGACAAAGCAGGTTTGGCTCACAATGCTGGAGCAGTCTCAAGTGATGTGATTCCTTGTTAACAGATATCAAGCATCAAGGAGAATCTGATAAACTAAGATTACTATCACTTAAACAGAGAGGAGCAGAGGAGTGGTGGATAACGCTCAAACAGAAGGCTGGAAAGTACTATTGTGACCCCATCTCGTCAGTTATACCCATGGATGTTAATGTCACGATCCGTAACAAGAGTGTGGCTCGATCGCTCACGTTCTCACCAACAAATCAAGCTCTAGAGAACGAGTTAGGGAATGATCAAATCATGCTCTTTAAATGATATGGAATTAATGGAACAGGACGATAGTGGTATGTTGGATTGTGATGATCTATTGGGTGAAGAGCTTATGGACATAGAAGATAAGATGCCATCATCCTCATTTGCCAGACCCTCAAGCGCTAGAGCTGTCGACAAAGATTCAAAAAGATCAAGGAGAGGATACAAAAGGACTGCCCCTTTGGGCATTCAAAGTAAAAAAACTCAGGTCCTTCGTCGGGGATCTCCACGTATGCGATCTTCCATGTCTTCTGGCGCTACTTTTACAGAGGGTAAAGATAATCCAAGACTTTCTCATCACAGTTCAAAGAAACCAAGAGTGGGTGTAACCAAGAATGATGGTTTGATGGGTTCCAAAAACCCTTCCAAACATCATCTATGAAGACAAACAGTTGAAACTGCTAAGGGAGGAGCGACCTCACAGTTCGACGCCTTACAGAGATGTGTCAAAAGCATCGCCCATTACTCATGTTTCTTTCTGAAAATAAGAATAGGAGGCTGCTGTTGCAAAATATTCAGGCCGACTTAGGATTTGATCATTTCTTTACCATTGAGTCACTTGTTCTCAATGGAGGTTTAGCTTTATTTTCTATGGATGAATTTCAAATAAAGTTTTATTTTTGAATAACAGAATGATTGACGTTGAGGCAGTCATTAATGGAATAATAGTCTATATGACGTTTGTTTATGGGGATTTTGTATTAGAACGTAGATATCAAGTTTGAGAACGTCTTACGCGTTTCTCAAGAACAAGAAATGGACCTTGGTTTCTGATTTGAGATTTCTTTGAAATAACTGAACATAATGAGAAAGAAGGGGGCAAACGACGCTCTGACAATTCACTTTTTCTATTTAAAAAAATGCTGAGCGATTTAGAGTTCCCATTCACTAGGGATATACTTTCATGAGTAGGAAAACGGGCTGGAAGGACAACTGTCGGATGCGGATTAGACAGAGTTATTGGAAATACCGAATGGCATGAGAAGTGTCCTCATTCTTCAGTAAAATACATGAGGTTGTGGGGTGGGATCATCGTTCGGTCCTTGCAGATATTCTCACTAAATCAACAAAGAAATCTAAAGATTTCAAATTTGATAAGCGGTGGTTGGATAGTGATGAACTACGGCAAGTCATTCTTGGGGATGGAAGTCTTCAGATCTCCCTCTAGAGCCAAAAATTATGGAACATATTTTGAGTTGCTGGAAAGCCTTAAGCTAGTGGAGGAGACATCGCAATTTGAATTCTGAAAAACTTGTGAAGGAACTGAAAGAGTAGGTCGAGGGTTTAAACTCGAATTATCTGATGCTCTTAAGGCAGAGGAGATGATCTGGAAACAAAAAATTCCAATATTTTGGCTAAGAGAAGGTGATATGAATCAAAGTTTTTTCATGCCTTAACAAAGCAAAGGAGCAAGGAATCGCATCACCCAACTTTTAGATGCAACCGGAAATGTGGTCGCAGATGAGGAAAGACTGGTAGCCATTGCTACTAGTTATATTAAGCAAATATTTGAGTCATCTAACCCAGAAGATATAGAAGAAGTGTTATTAGAGGTATCTACAACAATCACTGAGTCATTAAAAGAGGATATTACAGCCCCAATTATTAAGTGGGAAGTGAAATTGGCTCTATTCGCTCTGCACCCAGAGAACGCTCTAGGACCAGATTGAATGATAGTTCTCTTTTATCAAAAATCATAAGATATTGTAAAGGAAGATTTAATTCATATGGTTAATAATTTTGTTTTAAGGGATCAATGGCAAATGGTCTAAATGACACTAATATCTGCCTAATCTCAAAGACTACGAAGCCAATAGACATGTCGCAATTCTGCCCCATTATCCTATACAATGTTGGCTATAATCTAATCTCTAATGTCTTAAGCCAGAGATTTCGGATAACATTATGATTGCCCATGTAATGTTTCATGCTCTGAGAACTAAAGCAAGTGGACGCAATAAAATGATGGTCATTAAGACGGATATGAGTAAAACGTATGAAGGATGGAGTGGTCGTTCATCGAAGTAATTATACGAATGATGGGATTCCTAGAAAATTGAATTGGTTGGATAATGTGCTGTATCACTTCGGTTAAGTACAAGATCCTAATGAATGGTCTACCAAGGAGAAATATTGTTCCAGAGAGAGGCCTAAGTCAAGGAGATCCTTTGGCTCTTTTTAATTTTATTCTATGCACGGAAGCGCTCGTTAGCCTTCAATCATTTAGAGAACCAAGGGAAGATAACGAGGATGCGTGTTAGCCTTTTCTTCTGAAAGGCGGATCCCAGTGAATGCGAAAAAGTAATGAAAGTAATCATGAAGTATGGACAAGCATCTGGTCAATTTATCAACTTTGAAAAATCCTCTCTGTTTTGGTAAGAGGATCGGCGTAGATGTTAGACACCAGATTAAAGATACACTTGAAATCCATAATGAAGGAGGACTAGGAAGATACTTAGGAACTCCAGAAGACATTAGGGGATCAAAATGCAAACTCTTTGCATTTCTCAAGGAAAAAAATAATGCATAGAGTGAATCGATTGGCGTGTAGATGGCTGTCAAAAGGAGGAAATAAAGTTTTGATTATATCCATCTTGCTATATCTTTCGAGATATTTTATGTCTAGCTTCTTGCTTCCACTGGAAATATGTGAAAACCTTGCAAGTTCCATTGCACAGTTCTGGTGGAGCTCAAATCCACCAAAGAGAAGAATTCACTAGGCAAAATGGGAGAAGCTCCACTTACCAAGAGAGAAGGGTGGGATGGGTCTCCGTATGATACACCAATTCAGCTTCGCATTACTTTCAAAACAACTATGGAGGCTATTTCAGTACCCTGAGTCGTTGGTGGCCCAAGTCTTAAGGGGAATATACTACAAAATGAGTTCGCCTTCGCGAACAATTTCTGTAAGCAATCCATCCTATGTGTGGACAAGTATTACATCGGCACAAAGCCTTCTGCTATTGGGAATCAGACAGAAAATACATTCTGGATATGAGTACAAGGTATGGGAGGACCCTTGGATCCCTACAACACCAGCTAGGCCGGCCCGTCCTTCAGCTCCAGTATTGAACCCGAACATGAGAGTAACCAATCTTATTAATCGAGCATCCAAGGAATGGGACGTTGGAATACTTCAGAATTATCTTTCCCTTTCTGATGTACCTCTCATACGGAGTTTGGCCATAAGCTCAATTCATCGCCGAGATACTTTTTGCTGGAACTACACCAGGAATGGCCAATACACGGTTAAATCTGGATATTGGGTTTCCCGGAATTTATTGAAGATTGAGGAAGAGTTGGAGATAGTTGAGCCCAATATAACCAAACTTCAAGCCTTGTTTGGAAAGTAAAATCACCTCAGAAGATATATTATCTTATGTGGCAACTGATAACATGACATGTGGCTATCATGGAAAATCCGAACCACAAAAATATGAGATGTGATAATTACTTCCCAAGATGTGAAGAACCAAAGGAAAATGTTATGCATGAAATATTTGAATGTCCGCCAGCTTTTCAAGCATGGTCTCTATCAACAACACTATATATCCCCAACATTTTTCCCCTACCAACCATGCCAATATGGACTACCTCTTCTGAAGGAAGAACAACATTTTTGAACCTGAATTAGACAGAGATTCTTATCCCTGGAGAATCTGGTATATCTGGAAGGCTCGAAATGATAAACTATTTAGGGAGATTAATAGGATCCTTTGGATCTAGTCCAATATGCAGAAAGTAAATGCAAAGCCTGATTTAATGCTAATGAGATGATCACTCATGCTCCACAAGAGCATAGTAGAAATGAACGCCATATCATAAGTCTGGATAATATCGCATGGTGGATAGTTCATGGACCTCAACAGCTAAGTTCAGTGGTTGTGGTTAGGTTTGGAAGAATGGTTTTTGAAAGATTCAGCTCATGGGAACGCGAAACTTAAGGAGGCGAGAGACTGCTTTAAATTCGGAAGTAGAAGCACTGAGATGGGAAATGGAGAGTATGCTACAACATTCGCCATGTTAGCGCTTTGGGACATATTGAAAGGATCTGCTCGCGATGATAAAGGAGCCCCAAGCTTGGCAGAGTTTTGCAACGAAAATGTAGGCTATACCGACGCTACAGATTTGTTTTCTAGACTTTGAGATTTTTCATATCCCAAGGGCACAACATGTAATTTTGGATTCTTTAGCTAAGACTGAGATATTTTCGTAGAGAGCTTTGCTACATTGGTTGTTCTATTCCGGCCTAGTTACCAAGACCACCTCAAGCTTGAATAATAGAATAGTCGTTCAATGTAAAAAAAACTATGAGGGCATTTATTTAATCAACTGATAAATGCCTACAAATTTAAATCACCACTATAAGAAAACAGTCCGATTCTTGACCAAAATCCCTATGAAAAAAATTGGTCAGAAATTCCTATTGAAAATCCATCAAAAATGCAGAAATCGGGGAAATATTCGAGAATTCCCAAGGAAAATAGCTTCTTAGTAATGCATCGGAAATTCCTGACGGATTCCCAAGGAAATATGTTAGTCCAGAATTTTCCAAAAAAAAAACTCTGACAAAAATACATATGTTACATAAACGTTGTAATTTCCAACGGATTCTCGATGAACTCATTTTTTATTCGAGAATCCATCAGGAATTATCAATGAATTCATGATTTCTAGCCGTTTGAAAATTTGAATATCCCCAACGAAATCTGATAGATTTTTTTTCGTCGGTAATTTTCTTAGATTTCTCTATAAATACCATCTCTTCATCTTTCATTCACAAGTAACAAAAATTAGAAAAAAAACATATCTTCTTCTAATTATTTTCTTTCTTGGATAGATCAACCTCATATGTATCCAAATAAAAATTTACTTACATGAGAATACGCACATGGTATTCCAAAATTTATGGTGGTGGCTCAATGATAACCGGAAGCAACAACCGGTGAGTTGATATGTCCATGCTCTTGTTGAAGAATAATAGGAGTTTTAACAAGATGGAAATTGGAAATCATTTATATTTCAAAAGGTTTGTGCCTAGTTACAATATTTGGTATTTCCACAAAGAACGGTTGGGTTATGGTTGTACGAGATTAACCTAGCATGGATGTATATTTTTTGTGTAGGTACTGTGTATATGGTAAATAATGCATATTAATAATAGCTTCGGTTAAAGAGGATAAAGATAGACAAGAAATAACCAAATTTAGAAGCTATGAGATTTTTGATAATTTAGATTTAGCTAAGCAGCCATTGTACAAAGGGTGTAGAGATGGTCATTCATCTTTATCATTTGCAAGTAGATTGATGACAATAAAGACAAATTATAATTTAGCTCAAGAATATGTGGATGTGATTGATAATTTTGTGCGAGATGTTCTACATGAGGATAATCTTGCACTACATTCATACTATGAGGTTCAAAAATTGGTTGTTGGTCTTGGTTTACTATATCAGGTGATAGATGTATACATTGATAACTGCATTATTTACTGAAATCTGATGAGAACAAAAAGAAAAGTAACTTTTCGGAAACCTTGATATCATGAGACAAGTGTAAGAGTTCCAGCTCTATTTAAATGCATAAGGTATTTTCCATTGACAGAAATATTGAAGAGGCCATATCCACACAATAATACCAATGAGATTGCATGTAGAGCACTCAATACAAGGTGAGATTATATATTTTTAGATGCAAAAGCGTGGAAGCATTTCAAATCAACATATCTAAACATTTCATATTAGAGAAGGAATGTCTACCTTGGAATATGTATTAATGGTTTGAACTCATTCAGAAAGCATGACATGCAATATTCATTTTGGCCAATAATTATGACACCTTACACCTGATCACCAGATTTGTGCATCCGACGTGAGTTTTTGGTCATCTCCATTCTCGTCCCCATACCAAAGCATCTTAAGATATCACTTCATGTGCTTCTCCAGCCATTGATATATAAGCTGAAATTACTATGGGAGCACGGTTCTCTTACAGATGGTGTTTCATGCAAAGAAAATTTTCAGATGCGAGCAATACTTATGTGGACAATAAGTGATTTTCCATAGCATATGGTATGTTATCTGGATGAAAGGCTCAAAGGAGACTATCATCTCCTTATTGCTACGATAGCACATATGATTTCCAACTAAAGCACATAAAAATGTGTTTAGTTTGACTGTCATAAGATAATTCTACTACGCTATAACTTACATCGTAAGAGTACGACATTGTTCACGAAAAAACAAGAAGGTGAGTAAGTGGGAGTGATTTGGTGGAATAGTTAAGAGATTTCAATGCTGAGAGGATGCCAAGCGTAAGTGGAAACGTACATTATCCAGTTGACAATGTTGGAGAATGTCACAATTGGCACAAGAAATTTTTTTTTTTGGGATTTGCCATATTGGGAGGATCATTTGTTGCGGCATAATTTGGATGTCATATGCGTTGAGAAGATTTTTTGACAATTTGATGAACACTATCCTTAATGTCCAAGGTAAAACAAAAGATAACTTGAAATATAGACTTGATTTGGTTGATAATTTTTTTTTGCGAAATGAACTTCATCTTGATCCGCAGGGGGAAAAGTCATGTTCTCATTAATCGATTGGATGCGATTTCGAAAGAAGATTTTTTTATTAGATTATACACATCGTCAAATTTCCAGACGACTTGCGTAATTTGGCAGGTAGAAGTTAGAAGTATTTAAGGGGGCACTGTCTCAACCTCTGTACAAAGAGGGTCTTCATGGTCCTCGTTTGCTTCTTACTTTTCATTAGCCTTTCTCCAACATTATGATTAATGGACGCATGTTGGAGAGTGTCAATCGGGGATATGACTTTTCCATTAAAGAGTTTATCGTTCCTCGCCTTCCAAATGTAGCAGCAGATCCATGGAAGATATCGAAATGTGGTCTCAGTGGAGCCACCTCTTTTCTCTTACAAAACAGAAAATTCATGTTTGGTATATTAATGTACTCATAAAGTAACTCGTAAGGGACATATATTCTCATAAAGCCCAAACCTACAGGGCTAGGGGCATTCAAAAAGAAGGTGATTAATAGATTTCACTGGGCCAACACTTCTAGGATAACTCATATAAGTGTCCATGTGTCTATAAAGTAGCTTTTCTGCCATCGCCACACAACATGAGATAGATTGCCACAAAAAATGTTTTTATCTTACTTGGGACCTTTAACTTCCACACATGGCTATGAAAGGTCATGATACTCGGTTCTAGAGACAATTCTTGTGTAACACTCAACTTGGTCGATCGGAGTAGATCTGGATTTTTAACTAATGGATATGATTTGGTGTTCACCTGCCACAAGTCTTCATGTGTAATATAGTCTATAACATTATTTGTCCATAATTCCCGTGTAACCATATCCACATGTATTCATAACCACATGACCACACAACTTTGTACATGTATGTGTAACCTTCATAACTGTGTTTTTGTGCATAAAATATAATGGATTAGATCATCGAGTCCGTCAACATCACGCTTGTCCATACGTTCCCTTCCCAAAAATTATGTATGCTTTCGTAGAGTTTCTAGGTCTTTTACCTTATAAAAATTATGTATGCTTATCAAGTTAAGTTATTTGTTACTGTACTTACCCACCTATCACAAACATATTATATGTGCTAGAAAGTTTGTATCTTTGGTACTCTAACTAGTAACCACCGTAATTATGTCCACAACAATAACAATGCATCTCTAGCATATACGCCTAACCCACCATTTCTTAACCACGGTTTTGTAACCACCACATCCTCGTTGTTTTGCACCATTTAATTTATGAACAAAAAAAAGTAGCTATGTTAATCGTTTTTTCATTAAAATCAGATAGGAGCATTTTAGTCTCTAATTTAGCAAGTCGTAAAAGGAAAGTATGTCAAAACCATAATGTGTCTTCAGCTGCTGCAAAGAGAAAAAGAAGACAAAATGTGTCATTTTAAATAAGTTTCTTTTAATGTGTGAACCATTTCGAGGTGGTCCAGTGGTAAGCGTCAAAGAGGTAGCGCCATGGGTTCGACTCGCAGTGGCCACCGTCAGAAAATGGTGTGCACGCGGCCATCAATCTCGGTTGGTGGGTCCCACGATTATCAAAAAAAAAATGTGTGTAATGATTATGAGATCTACAATAAAGAAATCAATTATGGATGGCGTTTGGAATTGAAATTAAAAGGAGAGCCAAGCAGGAAGTTTGGTTGGGAGGAGACTTGGGCTTTGTGAAAGTTTGTAATTGTTATGTTTTATTTTCCACAGTCTTTCTACTTCACGCTTTGCCCTAAGAACCTTTTTGTTCTCCCCCGGTAACGCGCGGTGTTCAAATTCTTTTCAATATATTTTTTATCCTCAGTAAAAGTTCAATTACGAATTTGATCCGGGTGAAACAAATAATAAAGAACCAAATCACATCAATCAAAGTTAAAATGTGACACTAGCGAGTTAGTAGTTGCACAAGTCTAATATCTTGATTTTTTTGGGTAATTGATATTTATTCAAATGTGTATGCAATGTCGTTGAAACAAGAATTAACACCACATTCTAATTTCACGTATAACTTCTTTGTAAATAGATATTTTTATCTGGAAAATTGTATGCTTTTTACAAAATCACCAATTTATAATTTTTGATGTCAATTTATTAACTGTATTATTTTATTTTATAAAACTACTTTAAATAAATATTTTTATTTTATAAAGGTAATTTACATTTAGGAAAAAAAAAGTAGGTTAGTACTTGAATTTAATTTATTTTGTATCAAATGAAAGCATTTTACAAAAATTGATTGAATAACTTGCAAAAGCGTAGTATATTTATTACTAGATTTGTCTCCCTTCATAGTTTTTTTTTTTTGAGAAAACTCTTCATTAATTATTTCAGTGTTGTTAATCATATTTATTTTATCAAATAACTTATATTAATATTAAGAGTATTGTTAAAAGACGGAATCTACAATTTGAAAATATGTTTAATTTATTTATTTTTGGGATACATATTTATTTATTATAAGGTATTTTGTAATACAATACAACATGCAGTAAATGTCATTTCCAATTAACAATTCTAAATTAGTTGCACAAATTGTCAAAATAGTTATCAAAAATTCAACATATAATTAAATGTGATTTCCAAATAAAAATTCTAAATTAATAGTATAAATACTAAAGTAAGGAAAATCAAGAGCCCGATTCAAAAACGAAGAAAGCATTTGTGAGAGATATTTTGACAAACTAAATTTTGAGATGGTTTTCAAAACTAAGTCCCTCAATCGACCGATTAGTTTTAAACACTTTTAGTGTTAATGCAATCCAATTTAAAGTTTTTTGTTTGTTTGAGAAAAGGGCTAATTTACAGTTTTTAAAGGTGCATATTTCAAGAATTTAAAGAAACGACTAGGCCTAGAAACTACGCTGAAAAGAACACACGCTCATTCATGCTTCATCATTGTCATGCATGTGTGGTCCGAACCCTGATTAATATAAATAAAGAGTATCTTAAATATCCTGTAAATCAATTCATCAAAATAAATTAATAGATATGAATGTAATCACAGGTAGGTTTATACTTTGCATGGTTTATCTCCATAAATATTTGTACATGTAAGTTTGAAGATATCATCGTGAAAAAATGTATACAAAACATTAAACGTTGACATATAAAAAAAGTTTGGATAAACAAGAAACACAAGTTCGAATGTAGAGGGAATAATAATAAAAAATGTAGCTGTTGAATGAAGTCTTAACGTATCAATACCTATGGGTTTCTGTAACAACTGAGCTAGTGGGCCAAATATGTGGGTTCAAGCCCAACATTGTAGGCACACAAATCGGTAGGCATGGGCATATTTTCAGGATCCGAAGATCCGAACCGGTACCGTCTGAAAAATCGAGTTTCGCGTCAGATCCGGATACGGCGAAATACATGAATGTATATGCTTTCATATATGTTTCGGGTACCTGGTCGGATCATGTATCATCCGAGATCCGAACAACTATATGAAAGTACCCGACTCTTATGTCATTAAGACATTAAACATATGTTCACATGAATTTTTTTTGTTAATGTGTGAAGTTTTTTATGATTGTGCTACTATTACAAAAAGTAAGTGAAATGTGTTTAGCAACATGGAAGAGTGGATGCCATTAGAGACCAAATGTTGTTGATCTTCTTTTTATACATTTTTTTATGGGTTTATTTCAAACTTCCAGCTCTTGTTTAAGTTTTGTAGCTTCTTAGGATGATACATTATTTTTTTTTGTTTGTAATGTTGGATATGTTGTTTATTTGGAGTTTGTTTAAGATTTATTGTATTTGGTTTCAAAGTTCTCTTGTTTGTATCATACTCTAAATGATTCGGGTAAATCCGATTAGGAACAACTGTTTTCGGTTATGATTGGGTAAAATCAAGATAATCTGAACCAAAACCGTTTCTTTTCTGGTTACTTCAGATAATCCTGAAACTACCCAGATCCGCCAGGTACCAAACCAGACCGATCCGAAATTTAGAAATACCCGATCGATTCTTATTTTGTCATATCCAAAATACGCGATATCCAAAATACCGATCCGGTATCCGAATGCCCATACCTACAAATTGGAGTGAATGAGATTCTTCAAATCTGATTCACCTCTCTTATGATCTTGTCAAGTCCTTTCCAAACTGTAGTTTGTTTATAATATTAAACATTTAAATAATGGTGATTTCCATGTGTTTACTTGTACATGCATTTTCGTAATGTATGGACTAAAAAGTGAATACCAAATTTCAACTACTAACCCAACAATATGTTAATGAACAACAAATATTTTCATATATTGATAATATCTTCTGTTTTCGTACATGAAGATCATATTTGCGAAACTCTCTTTGTGTGTTTGTTGTTTTAATTTTCTCGACTGAGAACTCTTTTTGTGCTTGTTTGATCTAATTTTATCTATGCTTCTTGTCTTTTGAAATTAGTTATACACTTTTTAGTAAAAATATAATCCACATAGCTTAAAGCAAATACTGAGAAGCATAGATTCGATTTCGATTTTTTTTGGTGAATACAAATATTTATGATAGGCTCATTGGGATCTATACTCTGAGATTATTGTAATATTTCTATATTAGGAAGAATTTTGTTGGGTTCATCGAATCTAATATTGTTTTCATCATCTTCATTTGGCGAGGATAGTTCCTCACAACCATGCCTCCTTTCTATGGAGATGTTTTGACGAATTCTTTCCCGAGTCTTTGTTTCAACTTATTCACCGATTTGTCACCTTTATGTAGCGATCCGTACGAGGCAGAAAGTCAAGACTACTTTGGTTCCTCTCGTTGTTGGTGAGGTTTGGCTTTTAATGTCACCAACGACTAATACTCAATTGTATGACTATGTATGAAGGTTTTATCAACGCATTTAAGTTTTGTCTTAAATTAGCTATCAACTTCTTATGAAGACTTATCATGTTTAATTTATTTTTTCATTGTAGTTTATGATTTGTATTTAAGAGGCTTCTTAATTTCCTCTTGCCATTGTAGTCTTTGATTTTGAGTTTAATATGAAAGTTGTGTTCCGATAAAAAAAATATATTTTGTAATCTCATTCCCGACTTTGACTGTTATTGAGGTTCTCGATTGAATTCATATTACAAGGCAGGGACAACTGAGGGATGTTTGAGTAAAAATCGGTCACGACGGAATCAACGTCGGAAACTTACCGGGAGAATGCGTTTGTTGAGGGCAATAACAGTATTCTCGAAATCAACATCTAATAATCATGTTTCTATGCGAATACAGTCTCGAAATCGACTTAACAAATGTCTCCTGGCCAAAAATCGAAAGAAAGGAACATGGATCAACCAACTCGCCATACGGGCGAGTTGGACGGAACAAACCAACCGCCCGTACAGCGAGTTAGATTGTCCAACTCGCCACACGGACGAGCTGGATGGCATGACACGACCAACTCGCCGGACGGCCGAGTTGGTAGGCACGACAAGGCCAACTCGCCAAACGGGCGAGTTAGATGACACGAGCAATCCGACTTGCTCGTTCCGAAAATTTGGATCAAATCAATCCAGTTTCACCTCATCCTCGTTAAACTCCCTCTTTATATACTTGATCGAACTTATCTTTGTTTCGTCTCGATCAGGATTGACATTGGAAACTTACTGAAAGAACTATGTTTCTCGAGAAAGGATTGGGTCAATCGTATGATAACAATTAACTAAACACCTAGAGCCACACGTCTCATACGAAAGATCCTAACTCTCGGAAGACATCGTCTTAATAATGTTATCTCGATAAAATTGTGGAAGCGCCTAAGAGGTCTAAAGCTCGACAAAAGGCCCACTCGCGATTTTATCCAAAATCAAGCCCAAACTTTGTGACGGTTTATCTTTTATTTTGCAGGAAAGGATAAATGTTAAGTTCGAAAGGATAAATTTAAGTTTCCGAAGATAATCATGAAGATCGAAGAAAAAAAGAAAATTTCCGCGAAGCGATAAGTTCGACTGAGGGAAGAAGAGGAAAGAGAAAAATGCCTCTAAAGGAGTATATAAGGACTTCAAGGGTGATGATGCAGAGGAGACATGGAAATCTCTACTCAGAGCAAACATAGCTTAGCACTTAGAGCATTTAGGCAATTTTTCGTTTTTGTTATTCGAGCTACGACTCAACTAGGGTTTTGCAGTCTTAGGTTATTAGAACTAGAGATCTCGCCGACAGCTCTCATAGCCTAGGCTCATATCCTGTTGTAAACGACCATACACAAATTAGGAATAAGACATCTATTTGCTCTCTTTTCGATTCTTACTTTGTTTTCCATATTTACTTCATATTCTGATTGATTGGTGCGTGGTTTAGCATGTTTTCGGGACCTCTGGGAAACTAGGGTTTACCCTGCATTCTTAACTCAACGGAAATCAACAATGCGAATTTCGGTTCCCACAAGGGACATCTCTCTCAGCCTTGATATTTTTTCTACGTGAAGAGAGAACTAAAATGTGTTTCTCATCTTATTTTTTATTTTCAATTGTTTTGTGAAGGAAAAAAAAAGAGGATTATCAATTATTTCTCTATCATGAACTTGAAGCATGTGTTAAACATTAATGTATGGAGCTTGAGTATCAAGACTGAAAATGGTTTATTTTGAACGTTGAAAGAAATTTTCTAAATTATTTATGGCGTTTTGAGTAATAAGAGACTGCCTATGTGCTGCTTATAAGTGAAAATTATTAAAAAATGTTATAATTTGATTGATCAATATTTTTATTAATTATTTCTTTTAATCAAATCTAAAAATAAAAGATAACTTTATAACCGATTAATACAAGTTACTAAACAACAAAAGTAATATTAAATTAATGATTTATGGTAACTAATTGCAGAATTATAAAAAGAATATATAATGTACCATAATTTTTTTACATTTTTATCTGTTTTATTTATAATTATATAAAATAATTTAAAATATTTTATAGAAATAAATATAATGTTTATATATTCTTATTTAAAGAATTAGATTTGTATGTGATAGAAATCCCTCCCGGAAATCAGCACTCGAAGGTTTCTGATGGATAATTCTAAGCTTCTAAAGCTCGTGTAGATCCAACAAGAGGTATATTAAACCAAATGTCTGATACTATCGACGATCCAACAAGAAGATAGACGGTAGAAACTCCGGATGAAGTTTAGTGTAGAACCAATGAGTAGTATATTAAACTCAACACTTGAACTATTTAAACACCAAACGAACACCCTTTGGTCAGTAGAATGGCACCACAAATGAGGATGAAATTCACTTGATAAGCCGGTTGATTTCAAAATCCACCAAAGATCAAATAGTTCACGAAGGAACAAACATCAAAATCTCTCCCACAAGTTTTCCAAAAATATTCACTCTCAACTATTTTTTTATTTCATGAAGATTACAACTTATTTATAGGATACCAAACTTGCAAACGAAGATAAATAATCAATAACCTAGGAAATCAACACTACGTAAATATTGTGCACTTGAAAAAAGATCAAACACCAAGACTTTTGAACAAATTTGGGAGGTTGTGGTTGCAAAAATCTTCCGCTGGTCGTGCCTTTTCGCATGGTCGACGGTCTCTGATTTTCGCATGGTCGACGGTCTCTGGGTTGCCGTCTGATAGATATATTATACGACCATATTTTATATTTTATTGTTAGGCCTTTATTCTTTAGACTGAAACATAATCATAAGCACATTTTTAATAAATCTTCAAGTCCATGCCGTTTAACCCCCAACATAGAAAGCAAACCTGATCAATTGATTTATTTGTTGCTAAATAGGGCTGCATTAGTATGTAAGGAATTATTAGAACTTTTATATTTTTAAGCCCACATATGATTTAGAAATCATTTTCAATGATTTTTGAAAATATTTATAAACCTAATAAAAAATTTTATTCTGGCTTACAAAATTATTTTATTAAAGTTTCTAAATCATTTACAAAGGTCTATAAATTCATTTATAAGACTTATAAAATCTCTTGTAAATGATTCTAAATCTATTTATAAATGTATATTTATATAATGATTTATAAATCATATAGAAAATTATTTCAAACTTATTATATATATATATATATATATTAAAACATAAATCATTTAAGTAACTTCTGGTTACTATACTTATAGGTGAAATTTTAAAGATTGTAATAATTATAGATGAGATTAGCTTTTTTTTTTATCAATTGTATAAGAAAATTAATTATAAAATAATTATACTCAACTTTTAGATTGGAGTACCTTCGTATCTATAAAAAATATTTTTAATGATAGATTGTATTATTAATTCATGTAGTCAAAGAGTTGTGAACAAGGTGAACCACAAAAGCTTAGAAATAATTATTTTAAATGGTTAAAATTGTTTTTATAATTGTATAAATGTATACTTATAAGAATTTATATTAAAAAATTATATCACACTTTTATTATATATTAAAAGAGAAGTTATTTAATTAATTTTTGGTTACATTTACATTCATAGATGAAATCTTAAAAAATGTTACAATTCAATAGTTGATTATTTTAGATGGTTATTTGTTTTTATCAGAGCTAAAACTAACAGTAATCATACAATCAACTATAGGCAATTTCTAGATTTGAATATCTTATTCATATCTAAAAATAAAATATAATTATTTTTAATCAAATATAAATTATTTTTTTGCCAAATCTATTGAAAGAAATAGGGAAACACAGAAAATAATATATTTTTGTTAAATTTAAAATAAATTGAAAAAATTAAACAAATCATAGAAACATAAGTAAAAAAAATTAGAAAAGCCGATGTTAGAACTATATAAACATTCGACCATCGTCTTGAATTCACAAAAAAAAAATTATTTTCTTTCTATCTTGAAGGCTATGGTATTTTGATTTCTTACGTGTTAAATAAAATAAAAATAATTATACAACCAATTACCAAAACAATTATAATATTTGCTATAAGAGAAAAATTTTAGTTACTTAGATTTATATTGTTGAACTATCTTAATTCTCACTGTTTTCCTAAACAATATACTGAAACTTTTATTTAGCAAACTATCTGAAGTTAAAAAATAAAATTTTAATCGTTCTAATTATTTTTAAAAAAATTATAATATTGTAAACATAATAAATATTTTTTATAATATTATTACCCACAAAATTACGGCATACACCAAGTGTTAATTAAGTTCTTCAAAAATATTAACCTACGGAGGTCGAATATCATAGATCTAATAAAAATGACTTTTTGTGGTAGAATACAAATTTGACTCCTTCTCGAGGGTTTAATCTTTAAAAATTAATTACTTAACCAATGTTTTTGGGTTAATTTACCACATATAACTCACCATTTGATTTTAAATACAAAATTGTACCCTAAATTCAATAAAATGAAAAATTAATCCAAAAGACAAGCAAATTTATAACAAATACTTTATGACCAAACAAAAAACTTGTATTGAGTTTTACCATTATAATCCTCTACGTGAGAAGACCACCCTAGAAGCTTCTCAAAGAAGATTTCTCTTCTTGTACAGTAAATTTTAAAAATAATTTATTTTTTTATAAAAATATATATATGGAGAAAAGTTGAAATCATGTAACTATAAACATTTATAAATGATATAAATTTAGATTTAATAAAATTGAATTGTTTTCAACATAGATGAGTGGATATAAACTGAGTCATGATATTCTTTGGTTTAGGTTTTGGTAACATATGTTGTAGTATTGTTGGTATTTTTTGGGTTTGATTTTGAATTTTTATCTTTTATTTTTTTAATTTGATAAACATGTGTTACTAACTATCTAATAACTTGATTTTAAAACACTTTCTAATTTTTTAAGTTTAAGAAAGTGTTTTTGCTTATTTATTTGATTATAAGGTTTTGGAAGAAATGCATTAGAAAACTTCCTCGAAGACTTTTCAACAATGTTTACCATTTTCCGCTTAAACTTTAGTAGAATTTAGGTTTCCCGTCTCATCATTAATTTAAGAATTTACGTTTCCCGCCTAATGCGAAGTCTTCCAGAAATCTTCAATAACTCTTCAGTAAGTCTTCTCATGTATTAGATCTTAAAAATATTTTATTTTTTATAAAATATATTTTGAGAGAATTGCCAAGTGTGACTCAAAACTTGGAGTCAAACCCAAAAGAATACCCAAACTTGGGTCAAAGGTAAAAGTAACTTAAAAGGCTATTGAAATTACAAATATCCCCTTGTGAACAAACAAAAAAACGGAATTTTTTTTACGTTTCTAACTCTCGCAAGTCGTGTTTTTCAGACGACTTGAAAATAAGTCGTCTAGACAGTTATTCTTAAACATAATTTAAAAAATTTGTAAAAAATATTTTGATAAGTGAAAAATGGGAATTATGTAATTAACATATGTCTTAAGAGATATAAATTAAGATATAACAAATTTCAATTGTTTTCAGCATAGATGAGTGAAAGTAGTGAGTCATGATATTCTTTAGTTTATGTTTCATCAACATATGTTGTAGTATTGTATGTGTTCTTAGGGTTAGATTTTGGAAAGCAATAAAACCGTTTTTGAAAAATTTAAAAATTACCTAAGCGTGTTCATTTCTGTGTATAGTAAACACTATTGAAGTATAATTTGATTTTATAACGTGGTTAGTTAGTTAATTTAGTCATATTAGTTTAGGGTTTCATTTTAGGGTCTAGGACGACTTAACATTTAGTCGTCTGTAAACGGACGACTAAATATTAAGTCGTCTCATGTACATTATCCGCCAGACGACTTATTTGTAAGTCGTCTAAACCGGACCAAACCTTAAATTTTACCACTGTACTTTTAAAGCTAACCGGATTATTTACCCAATATATAAGGTGATTTTTTTTTTGTTAATTTTTCGCAAAATTCTGAAACCCTAACAGTTCTCTCTCAAAGGCGATATCAAAGGCGATTTTGAATTCCTACTATTTCCGAACAAACCATCGTTCTCAACGTCGGCTATCTATCTCACTTCATTCTCACCGTTCTCACCGCCGCTTCCTCTAAACACTAGCGCCGCCGCTTCTTCTAAACCCTAGCGCCGCCGCTTCCTCTAAACCCTAGCACCGCCGCTTCCACTATTTCCGAACAAACCGTCGCTTCCTCTAAACACTAGCGCCGTTTAACATAAAACGTTGTCTCTATCAATTTACTCATTCTCACCGTTTCACGTTTATTTTTTCAGATATATAACCGCAATGACGAGTACTCCTATTGCGACTAATCAGGTCAGCTTTAAATTTTTCTACTGGAAGACTTGTAATTTAAGTCGTCTGGAAAGTCTTCCAACTGGACGACTTAGTAGACGACTTAAATTTAAGTCGTCTAGCAGGAAGACTTTCCAGATGACTTAATTATAAGTCGTCTACTAAGTCGTCCACTTGGAAGTTTTTCCAGACGACTTAATTATAAGTCGTCTACTAAGTCGTCTTGTTAGATTTAGCTTGTTTAGCTTATCTCTATTGTTGTCTTTGATTATTTTGCAGACAAAAAGGATGGATATTCCAGAACTCCCCGTAGGTTATACACATTAGAGGAAGAGCCAGAAGCCCAAAATAGCATTTCGTATCATACGGATAATAGCAAGTTGCATACTGCTCTTAGGGAAGCTCTTACTGATGACGAATTTGAAGAGCTCAAGGAGTCGAGTTTGGGAGTTTTCATCAAGTTCAAGGAGCAGGGATTTGGTTGGGCTTCAAGGCTGGTTCACTACATGCTCAGTTTCAAGCTGGACATTAAGAAGAAGTATGAGATGTGGTCTCTCGTTGGTCCAGAACCTTTGAGGTTTTCACTGTTAGAGTTTGAAAACCTCACTGGTCTAAACTGCGATTACATCGAGGACCTTGAGAGACCAAAATGTGAAGTTACCAAAGAGATGGTTTCTTTCTGGGGGATGCTGGGAGTTCATCTGGAAGCTGGGCCAACTACTGATCAGATAATAGCAGCACTGAAGAGATGCGAGGATTGGTCTAGGGAAGATCGCAAGCGGCTCGCGTACCTTTCCATCTTCACTGGATTCATTGAAGGGAGAAAGTTTTCAACCGCTACACGATCTAGTCTTGCAAGGCTAGTGATGGATTTAGAACGGTTTGAGAATTATCCATGGGGGAGAGTCGCGTTTAAGGTGCTGATGGACTCTTTGTGGAACAAAGATATTACTGGCTGTTACACCGTGGATGGGTTTATACAAGTTCTTCAGGTCTGGGTGTACACAGCTATGCCGGAATTGGGTGCTAGTATTGGTGTTCCCAGAGCAAACAGTCCGTCTCCACCGATACTGGCTTACGAGGGCAGCAGAGGTCGCAAATCAATGAAAGCTGCTATCTTGAAACAGGTATTTACTTCAATCCAAAAGACTGCGCAGACGACTTATATTAAAGTCGTCTGGAAAGTCTTCCAGCTGGACGACTTAGTAGACGACTTATTATAAGTCGTCTCGAAGGTCGTCCAGCTAGGCGACTTACCGGACGACTTAATTAAGCCGTCTGGAAAGTTTTCCAGCTAGACGACTTATTAGACGACTTATAATTAAGTCATCTATTTAGTCTTTTTTTTTCAAATATCTAACTCGATTCTTCTATTTACTGCAGACCCGCGTGATCAACTTTGTTGAGAAGGACATTAGTGAAATGTGGCCAAAATGGGACTCTGAGGTTGAGGACCTGCCCGCGGAGAACATCATTAAAGTCATGTATGATCGGAGACCGTGGAAGTGGACCATGGATTGCTGGGAAGTCACTGGTACTAAGGTCTATACAAAACCTAAGGTTGTGACTCCATCGAAGAAAGCCACAGAGATGGTTGTGGTGGAGGAGGAGGAAGACAATCCAAGACCTCTGAAGAAAGCTCGTAAAGGGGCTCCTAAAGAGGCTAGTGAAGAGGCTAGTGAAGAGGCTAGTGGGATGACCAGAGAGGAGATGGCAAATATGTTCAAGGAAGTAGTTGAATGCATGAAACATGGGTTTACGAAGTGCCTCAAGGAGATTAGGAAGTTGTCCGATAGGGTGGAAGCTGTGGAGAAGATGGTTGGTGTCACCAAAGCCAAACAGACTACCCCTCGAGCCAAACAGACTACCCCTCAAGCCAAAGAATCCGAGGTTAGTAACAAATCCTCTCCCAACAAGAATTAAGTCGTCCAGGGTCAACTAGTCGTCCAGACAACTTATATTTAAGTCGTCCAGGGTTAACTAGTTGTCCAGACGACTTATATTTAAGTCGTCCAGGGTTAACTAGTGTGCTATTTATATTGCAGAGAGAAATTCGCGATGAGGCGAACTCGGGAAAGAAGAGCTTGCCGGAGGATAAAGCAGATGGTGTCTCCTCCAAAGACCAACCGAGCGTCGCTTCCACCGATCAACAACCAAGCGTTCCAGTTCCACAATCAAGCGTTCCAGTTTCAGAACAGAGCCTGGTTGTATTGGACAAAACAGCTCCCACTGCTTCGGACTTTGAGGTGGCGGGTGCTAGATACAGAGAGAAGTTGGATGCTTCTGTGCGTGCAAGGAGTGAACGAGCGAAGAAACCTGCTCCCACGCAGAAATCTCCTTATACGGCAGAGAAAAAGAAAGATAAAGTGGCAGCCTATAATCCATTTCCCCCACTAAACAGACCTAAGTTGAAGGAACTCGCTGATTGGTTGAAAACTGATCCGTAAGTGATTGCTTTACCCATAATAGCTTGATTTAGTCTACCAAAACTGATTGCTTTTTTGTTTGCAGTCATTATTTCACTAAGAAGGAAGACAAACCACGTACATCACCAACTTGGTGGTATCACATCCTCCGGACAGCCAAAGCATGGCTGGAAGACTGCGTAAGTCTTCTGCTTATCTTGTATCTTTGTTGTCTGGACTTAAATATAGGTCGTCTGGAAAGTCGTCCAAGTAGACGACTTGGACGACTTTGTAGACGACTTTCCAGACGACTTATATTTAAGTCGTCTGGTAAATATAAGTCGTCTGGTATCTTCTAACTTGTATTATTTTATATGCAGCATATAGATGCTTGGATTAATTGGCAGAGGTATCAGGAGAACCCACAAGCTTTCAGGAGCGAGCGAATGTGCTTCCTGGATCACAACTTTTCCCAGACTTGGAGAGACCACTATCCGAGATTCAAATTATCGGAACCCGATCACAGAGGTTTAGGAAGAATGCTACCTGGTGGGGCGTGGAATTATTATGACGGATCAGTACCATCATTTTGCCAATCAAACAAGGTGTGGGGGGAGGACATTGATGATATCTATGCGCCAGTGAACTTGAACAACACTCATTGGGTTGCTATTTGGATATCGATCCCTAAGAGGCACATAGTCGTCTGGGACAGCATACCTTCAGCTACGGCAGCAGAAGCATGGGATGAGGTAATGCAGCCTTTTCTCGAGATGGTCCCTTATCTGCTTGTTGAGTGCGCTGCCACCGACGAAAGACGGGTCACATACGGGTTGGAGCCATACACATATGAGAGACAGGTTAATGTACCCACGGCCAACAATGGTGATTGTGGCGTGTACACTCTAAAGTACATTGAATGTCATGCTCTTGGGGTCCCCTTTAACGAAAGAGACTTTGCTAGGTCCAACGCGAAGAATATGAGGGATAAGATGGCGGTGGATTTATTTACGGAGCTTGGTGATCAGCATTTGAAAGAAAACCAGGATGGTGATAAGTTCGTGGGCATGTATGATTAGATTTGTATTTGTTTTTGAACTTGTCTTTGAAAGAATATACTCAGATATTCTTAGTCAAATTTGTAAATCCCTTGTAATCTAGGAGAATTTAACTTACTTCTAACGATGTCTCCTATATATGTAACTCATTCTCTGTTAATAACAATCAAGTCAATTGACTCACTTTCAGTCTTTGTATTTGAACTTGATTTTGTAACGATTTGTATTTATTCTAGGCTCAAAAGAAATACAACAAAAGACAAACAAAAATCACATAAGTTTTAGTACACACCAAAAGCAACATAAGTTTTAGTACTCGTTTTAGTACACACCAAAAGCAACATACGTCTTAGTATACATGAAAAGCAACATAAGTGTTTTAGCTGGACGACTTACAGTTAAGTCGTCTGGAAGGTTTTCCAGCTGGACGACTTACAGTTAAGTCGTCTGGAAGGTCTTTGGACGACTTTCAGTAGAAGGTCGTCTAAATTTTATAAAATACACTGGACGACTTAGTAGAAGGTCGTCTAAAAATAAAATACACTTGAAGGAATAGTAGAAGGTAGTCTAAAAATATCATACACTGGACGACTTAGTAGAAGGTCGTCTAAAAATAAAATACACTGGACAACTTAGTAGAAGGTCGTCTAAAAATAAAATACACTAGACGACCTAGTAGAAGGTCGTCTGGACGACTTAGTAGAAGGTCGTCTGGACGACTAGTCAACTGGTTGTGTACATTTTTGTTTCGTATGGCCAGTTTCCTTGCAGTTTGAGCATCTATAAGCCCTGTGTTTCTTCCTGGGTTTGTGTCCTCTCATCCTAGATAGCTCCAACCAAGATTGCCATCTTGATTTCTTCTGTCTCCCCGGACCACGCTTTACGTCTGGAGGAAAGCATTCTCGTTCCTCAATATGTTGTGACACGATAGGATATATATTCTCTGAGTATCCTGCATACAAATAATTCTTTGAGTACACTGGACATACAAGTGTGGAGATATGCAAACCAACATGTGTTCCAGCAGCTATAGCATGAGAGCAATGTATTTTCTCCACTGCATAGACACCACAATCACACTTTGCATGTTCCAAATCAACCACACAATCCATTTTGCCACCTTTCACAAAGAATCGCCATCCATCAATTGGTTGGACCGTCATCGTATCCGCTATCTCTGTTCGAACAGCAAGCAAGTATTCAACACCCCGGCTATGTTGAGTTGTGAGACTCAAAGCATCTTGTCTCCTTTTCCAATACCATTTTCCTAACTTCTCCCTTATGAACTCCAGCAGGAACGGAATCGGAAATCCTCTTGCTCACTTCAGTGCAGAATTAATAGATTCAGCGATGTTGCTTGTTTTTATGTTGTACCTGTTTCCCTTACAATAAACTCTTGACCATAGGCTGGCGTCGACATTCTCCAAATACGTTGCAAGTTCCGGGTTTGCACTCCGTATCTCAGCCATGTACCGGTCAAAATCGTAAACCGTGTGAGCATAAGCAGCCCCTTTCACCAAGTACAAGAGATGTTTCCCTTTAAACTTTTTGACAATGTTATCTTGAAGGTGATAATAACATATTCCTCGGGTTGCCCAAGGAAACACCTTATCACACGCACTTTTAATGGCCGCGTGCCACTCGGAGACTATCACCAGAGGCTTGTCATGAGATATACAACTAGCCAATTTTGTGAAAAACCATTCCCAAGAAGGATCATCTTCAGCATCCACAATCCCAAAAGCCAATGGAAATATCTGAAAATTCCCATCTTGTGTGGCTGCAACTAACATAACACCTCCATACTTTCCACTTAGGTGAGTTCCATCCACCACAATGACCCTTCTCTGATACTTAAAACCTTTGATAGAAGCTCCAAAAGAGAGAAATAGATACTTAAATCTTTTCATAGAATCAAGTTCTATAGCCGTGATAGAATCAGGATTTGCAATGGAGATTTGCTCGAGATATGATGGCAGACGCGAATACCCTTCTTCTGCTGATCCTCTCACCAATGTTTGTGCATATAACAGTGCTCTGTATGAAGTGGTGTAATCAAGCGTCATGCCAAACATGTTCCTCATTGCATCAGTGATATGCTGCGGAGTTATCCCATCAATGATTCCAACACGATCAATGAAAAGACTACCAACATACTTCGGAGTACAGTGTCTCCGCTGAGCGATTCGGTCTCCCACTGAGCATAAATGTTTTTCCACATACTTTGTTACCCAAAACGTGTTTGTCCCATGTTTCACACTCGCTCTGATCTTCCATCCACAACCGCTAACCCGACATGTTGTCACAAGGAGAGTTTTCGTTGATTTGTATATTCTGAAAGAAAACCTACCCCTCACTGCTGTCAACCGCAGCTCTGAAAGAAGTGCATCCTTGCTAACAAAACTCCGGTTGACATAGATACTGGTACCATCCGATTTTACTCCTTCAATAGCATTTGTCTTACCATATGTCTTTTCGATTTCTTCAAAACAATTATTATCATCATCTTCCTCGTCCTCATCTTGAACATTTCCATAAAAACTGTAATCCCCACCATTCTGATCCGTTTCACCAACAATAGAGTTATCAGCATCCTCCTCCCTATCTTGATTTTCATCTTCAACAAACTCATTATCACCAACATCTTCAAAACATTCATCAGCTTCATCATTATCACCAACATCTTCTTCCCATTCACCAGCTTCATCATTATCACCAACATCTTCAAACCATTCACCAGCTTCTTCCCTTTTCTCTGAAACCGTTTCCACCTTGCTGCGACTTGATACACAAAGACATACTCTATGCGTTTTGAGTATCTCGAGCAAGTTTCGAACTTGTCTATCACTTGTAACATGAATAGGAGGACTGCATGGAGCCATCATCATTTCTGCTGGTAATGAGTAGCTAATCTCCACAGTCACTGTTCTCATGTCCAGGTTATAATCTTCTTGAGCCATTGCAACAAGTTCAGCATGTGTTGAATCTTCATTCAATAAAAACAATCTTGCTCCTTTGAGATCATCAACCACAAAATCCCAACGACAATCTTTCAACAACCATTCTCCATACACTGCATGTAACTGACGAATCATCTGCAAATATTCAAAATAAAACACATTAGTAAACATAGAGAAAATGAAGAAGTTCACTAAACATTGCCGCAGACGACATAGAAGTAAGTCGTCCAGAAGACTTAAAGGTAAGTCGTCTAAAGAGGTCACTTTTGCAATTGAAAATTAAATGGGACGACTTAATTCTAAGTCGTTCGGCTTTGTTTGTTTAAAAAAAACTCCAGACGACTTATATATAAGTTGTCTACGAAAAAGGGCTAGTTTTGCATTTGACCGAATCGTGTCAGATCTTTGACTATTGCTGGATGACTTATAATTCAGTCGTCTCTGAGAAAGTTAAAATTTCAATATTTTATTCAAACTAGACGACTTAAACGTAAGTCGTCCTAGGTTAGTTTTGTAATTGAAAAATAAAACTTGAAATTTAACTTTCTCCAGACGACTTAATTGAAAGTTGTCCAGCCAGACGACTTAATTTAAGGTCGTCCGGGTGAAGCAAGGTTTGACCAGAAAACTTGGGAAAATTTCTGGACGACTTTGCTTTCCCGGACGACTTTCATTTAAGTCGTCTGGAGAATGTTAAATTTCAAGTTTTATTTTTCAATTACAAAACTAACCTAGGACGACTTACGTTTAAGTCGTCTAGTTTGAATAAAATATTGAAATTTTAACTTTCTCAGAGACGACTGAATTATAAGTCGTCCAGTAATAGTCAAAGATCTGACACGATTCGGTCAAATGCAAAACTAGCCTTTTTTCGTAGACAACTTATATATAAGTCGTCTGGAGTTTTTTTTTTTTAACAAACAAAGCCGGACGACTTAGATTAAGTCTTTCGTTTTGACCAAAAGACTTATCAGTAAGTCTTCTACATACAGATGACTTACGAGTAAGTCTTCTACGCGAACAGATCTTGAAAATAATTCAAATTCGTACCTTAAACTAGGTGAGATGACTTCGTTTGCACACAGGGTCTTCTCCAACCACCCAGAACCTCAAACAAAAGCAACCGTAAGTCAAAACGAAAGAAATATGGCTCTGTCAACCATAAAATATTTTGAATCAAAAGCTTGAGTTTTTTGGATGAATATGGAGAGAAAGTGAAAGAAATGTTGTTTTTAGTTCATAACAGGTAGTACAACGTTATTGAACTATTCATTAAAGGGCATTAAAAGCTCCAAACAGGTAGTACAAGGTTGTTGAACTATTCATGGTAGTGGCAATATTTTAAATACTTGAAGATGATGAGGTTGAGACAGTAAAGAAGCCATTTTCGAAAAACCAAAAAAAAAAGTTAATGGCATTTTCGTAGATAAAATGCAGGTGTAGGGTGAAAATCTCAAAAAAAAATGACTCAAACAGAAAACGTTAGTTTTCTAAATCATGTAACTATAGACATTTGTAAATGATGCAAATCTAGATTAACTAAAATTGAATTGTTTTAAATATAGATGAGTGAATTTAGATTGAGTCATGATAGTATTTGGTTTAGGGTTTGGTAACATATGTTATATTATTGTTTGTATTTAGGGTTAGATTTTGGAATCTTAACTTTAAAAATTTGTATATGTTTTTAGTTTTGCGTATAGTAAATGTTTTATAATTTTATTTTAAGTTTAATGATTTTTTTTTCTATTTAATTAGTTATTTGATTAGGTTAGAGTTTGGAAGATTTCAGGAAGTCTTCTAACATGTTTCCGTCTAAATTTTAATAGAATTTAGATTTCCCTCTTAAAGTTTACTAGAAGTTAGGTTTTTCGCCTAAAGTGAAGTCTTCAAAAGTCTTCTCATGTATTAAATCTTAAAAGTAATTTATAAAATATATTTTGATAAATAAAAAATCAAAATCATGTAAATATAAGAGATATACCCTAAGATAGACCTAAAAATATTTTTTTCACCAAAATTGTATTCAAGGTGAAAAATATAGATTATTGAAGGGTGTAAATATATATATTTATACCCATTTGGTTAACTAATATAAACTTAGAATTTAGAGTTATGAGTTGGATATTTGGAGGTTTGTTTTATAATTAAAAAAATATTAAAATTTTTAAAATAAAAAAATCTATTTTTGTCATTTTTTTTCTTGAGGTCTAGATTGTGACAAAAACTTGAAAATCTCTATTTTGAGAGATTTGCCATAAATATAAAGATTTTTAATGATGTAAATTTAATATTAACTTAAAACAATTATAGTAGACATATATGTGTTTAGTTTTGTGTTTATTAAACTTTTTAAAAGTTGATATTAAGTTTAATGATAGTTTTTTGATATTTCGTTAGTTGTATGATTTTAGGGTCTAGAAGACTTCTTATGAAGTCTTCTCTTAGAACACTTCTTAGGTTTAGAAGACTTATTGGGAAGTCTTCTCTAAGAAGACTAGAATACTTCTCAAAAAGTCTTATTTATCAAAATATTTAACATAAATGGAACTTTTGTTTCCATATATAAAAAAAATACACATTATCTTTCTTCCTCTCAAATGACTGCAACAAAAATATAATGTTTCTCACTCTAAAGCTCTCTAACCTCTCTCAAATATCTTTAAACATCAAAACACCACACTTTATATCCATTTCTAAAAAAATTTCTTATGTTTTCTTTGATTTATCTTTTTTGGCAGGTTTTTCATTACATGGTTTTCATCTTTCACTTATTTAAAGGTACATTTATAAATTTTTGATAGGTATTTTATATGTTAGATTTTAAAAAGCTATAGTCAACCTAATGTAACTATTTTGTTTGTTATGTAAGCATAAATTTTTTATTTTTGAAATTGTTCTCTGTTTTGAAACCATTTGAATGTTTTTTAAATTTGCAGGTATTTTCAGATCTGAGACAGACTAAAAAAATCCCAGAAGACTTCTCGGAATACTTCATGGGAAGTCCTCAATGCATTTTATGCTAGAAGACTTCCCACGAAATCTTCTGCTCAAAATGATACAAATTTTGGATATGTATTTTTCTGTTTTATATATTAGATTATAAAATTATAGATTTAATATGATGTAACTGTTTTGCTTATTAGTTAAGCATAAAAAACATTTTTGAAGCTTTTCTATTTTGAAGCCATTTTAATGTTTTTAAATATGCTGATTTTTCATATCTGGGTCAACTTTGGAAGACTTCTCAAAAGACTCTTGGAAGTCTTCTTGGAAGACTCTCGAAAGTCTTCTTGGAAGACTCTCGGAAGTCTTCTTGGAAGACTTCTTTGGAAGTCTTCTTGTTAATTTTATTTTGCAGGTTTTTTATTACATGGTTTTCATCTTTCACTCATTTAAAAGTAGATCGATAAATTTTAGATAAGTATTTTTTGTATTTTATATCTTAGATTTTAAAAACCTATAGATTCAACATAATATAATTGTTTTGTGTGTTATGTAGGCATAATTTTTTTTTTTTGAAGTTGTTCTCTATTTTGAAACCATTTGAATGTTTTCTGAATTTGCAGGTATTTTCAGATGTGAAACAGAATAAAGAGTTCTTAGAAGACTTCTCTGAGTACTTCATAGGAAGTCTTCTAATGCATTTTATTCTAGAATTCTTCCCACGAAGTCTTTTGTCCAAAATGGTACAAATTTTGGATATGTATTTTGGTGTTTTATATATTAGATTATAAAAGCTATAGATTTAATCTGATGTAACTGTTTTTTTTTTATTATTTAAGCAAAAACATGTTTTTTGAAGCTTTTCTATTTTTAATCCATTTTAATGCTTTTGAATATGGAGATTTTTCATATCTGAGTCAACTTTGGAAGACTTCTCAGAAGACTTTTTGAAAACTCTCGGAAGTCTTGTAATTAATTTTATGCTAGAAGACTTCACACGAAGTCTTCAGAAAATCTTCTGCCAAAATAGTACAAATATTGGATATGTAATTTGTGTGTGTTTATATATTAGATTCTAAAAATTTATAGATTCAATATGATTTGATTTTTTTTGTTTATTATTTAAGCATAAAAAAATATTTTTGAAATTTTTGATGTTTTGAAACCATTTTAATGCTTTTAAATATACAGATTTTTCAGATCTGAGTCAAACTTCGAAAGACTTCTTAGAAGACTCTTGAAAAACTCTCAAAAGACTCTTAGAAGACTTATTGGAATACTTCTTGGAAGAAGTCTTCTAATGCATTTTATGCAAGAAGACTTCAAAAAGTATTCTGCCCAAAGTGGTACAAATTTTAGATATGTATTTTATGATTTTATATATTAGATTCTAAAATGTTATAGATTCAACCTAGTGCGATTTTTTTTTATTATTTAAACATATAAAAATTTATTTTGAAGTTTTCTTTGTTTTGAAGCCACTTGAATGGTTTCGAATATGCAGATTTTTCAGATATGATTCAGACTTTGGAAACCTTCCCAAAAGACCTTTGGAAAACTCTTGGAAGACTCTCGAAAAACTTCCCAAGAAGTCTTCTAATGTATTTTATGCTAGAAGCCTTCACGAATTCTTTAGGGATTCTTCTGAAGTCTTCTACCGAAGATGATACAAAGGGATGATGTCAAGTGGAGTCCAATGTTATCTATGTTGGGGAATGATATCTACCTCCATGTGTAATAGTTTTGTTTATGGTTTGTTTTATGATTTGTATGTGTACTATTTTAGATGTGAATGTTTTTGTAAACTTGAAGAGATGTGAATTATTTTGTGGACTTAGTAAATATGTTTATGTTTTGCCGAAAGTAGTTGACATTATTGAAATTATTGATATAACATACCAAGAAACTTTTTTAACCATTCTACCCACTCATAACAAAGCACAACAACACAAAAACTTAGTCAAATTTACTAAAACTAAGAGAGAATACTTCTCAAGAAAATTTAGTCAAGTTCACAAAAGATTAAAATTGAATTTTAAGTGCAAGTTGAAATTTGAAATCTCATTAAATTTAAAAATTATATATTATAATCTAAGAAGACACATTAAAACACATGAATTTATATTCTTGAAATTACTTAACACTTTTGAAAGTTAAAAAACATACATTGAATTTACTTAATAAGAAAATATTAAAAAGTCATTTTTATTTCTAAGAAAATGAAAGTGTATTAAATATTAACGTACAAGACTTCTTAGGAAGTTTTCTTTGAGAAGACTTCTAGAGAAATGTTTCATTTAGGTCATTTTTGCAATTGCAAATTTGCAAAGGAAGACGTCTAGAGAATTCTACTCTACTGCAGATAACTTGAAAAGTTTTCCTTTTAAAAATTGGTTTACTTTTGAATTTGAAAAATCCTTACAAATACCAGAGAAAACTTCTGGATTTCTCTGGTAAACATGTTAGTTTTGTAATTTACCAAAGTTCTGGAGATATTTGACTTTTTCTTGGAGAAGACTTCTATAGAAGTTTATGGCTAATTGTGACGTGGATAAGTACATTTAATCTCAATTTATATTTTGGTAAATTTTTCAAAATATTGTAATAACTCATATGTCATCAATAAATTAAATTTATTCAAATATAATATTAATAATATGATATTAGAAATATAAAAATATTTGCAAATTTAGAAATATTATTAATTTTATTTTTATAACTATACAGTTTGTTATTACTAAAATATTTCTTCAAAACTTTATGAAATTGTTTAAAAAATATATTTTTTTTAATCTTAAACTAGTTTCGCTTTTGATACCTACACATTCTAGAAATAGGGGAAATTACCAATTCTACCACAAGTTTAATAACAATTTGCAAATTTATCTTTAATTAATAAAAAATTTCAAAAATACCTTAATTTTTTTGATGAAAATAGACTTGATTAATTTTTCTAAATATTTATAAAAAATTTAAAAACTCAACCTCACCCTTTAACACTAAATCCTAAACAAGAATCACTAAAGTGTAAACCCAAATGTTAATATATTTTTGATAATGTGTATTTTTGCAAAGTGGTACTTAAATTATGTTATTATTGACAATTGTTTCCTAGAAATACTATTTAGTTTTAGTTTTTAGTAGGTATACAATTTTTCGATCAATTTTTTTTAATTTTATAAAAATTTATCTATATTTTATCCAAAATAAATAAATAAAATATATAATACTATAATTTTAAATCTATGCATATCTATTCTTAAGTATAAATTTGAAATAAACAAATTTCTTCATTTTATCAAATTTTATTTTTAATTAAATTAGAAATAATACTAAAATATTGGTACAAATAATAAAGGTTGAATATTAATTTTTTTTATTTTAAATATAACTTAAATTTGAAAATCTTAATTCTGTACATTCTGAAAAAAAAAAGATCTAGTTTTTAGTATAATTGTAATAAAATCCATTCTCAATTCAGTAAGCACTGAAAAATAATAATAACACTAGTTAGATTTATATATATGTCGATAGATCACTCTTCATTAAAATAGATTTTAATAAATTCCTTATTTATTGTTGTCTATATGTATGGATATATTAGCTAATTTTACTGCTTAGTTATCACTATTTAACCAATAACATTATATGAAAATTTAACCACAAAAAATAATTATTTAAATACTAATTTTTCACATGCTTCAAAAAAACACCTATTTAGTATAATTGTAATAAAATCCATTCTCAATTCAGAAATTGCTAAGAATAACATAATTTAAATACCACTTTGCAAAAATACACATTAGCAAAAATATATTAACATTTGGGTTTACACTTTAGTTATTATTGTTTAGGGTTTAGTGTTAAAGGGATGAGGTTGAGTTTATAATTCTTTTATAAATATTTAAAAAAAAATTAAGCCTATTTTCGTCAAAAAGTTAAGGTATTTTTGAAAATTTTCATTCATTAAAGGTGAATTTGTAAATTAGTATCAAACTTGTGGTAGAATTACAAATTCCCCAAATAAAAACTCATGAGCGAATATAAATATTTACAAAATATCTTTTTCTTTTGATTCTAAGTAACTTTATACTTTAGATGTATAAAATATAAATTTAAAATTTTATAAATAATATTTAAAATAATAACTCATATTGTTTTATTTATAGATATTATAGGTATATTAGGTTGTATAAATATAGAAAATTTATAATCAGAATAAAATTATTAAGCCTTAAAGAAACTTTTAGTGGTATATTAGGTTTAATTAAACTTTGTAGATATTTATAATGTTTTATTTAATTATACAGAAGATTTAAATTAAAATAAAATTTTAACCAAAAAGAATTATGAAAAATGAATAATCATCTAATTATAAAAAATAGTTCATCAAATACATCTTAGTTTGTGTTGTTTTTTTTTTGTATTAGTTTCAGAAAATATTGATAAAATTAAAATATTTTTATTAATTTTAAAAGATATATTATATTGTCTAATATTATGTTTAAAGAAGTTACTATTTATTTTAATATAAATATTATTTTTACCTTTTATTTTAATGAAATGAAATTTTATATAACATTTATTTTTCATACTCATACGTAAATATATCTTCATGAAATATCTTTTGTTTCCTTTCTGAAATATATATTTTATATATAGTGGATATTTCCTTTTTATTATATATGTTACAGGGAAATATATATAAAGGAAAATGAAATTAATATATATATATATGTAAATTATTAAATATTTTTTAAGAATGGTAACTAAATATAATATTTATAAGTGATTAATGATATCTATATAATTAACTCTCTTAAAAATTAACATATGAAACTAACTTTTCAAATAATATTACGGAGATTTCAAATTTATCTTTCAGAGTAATGAATATTCAAGGGTTTTTTCACTTCATCGAGCACATTCAAAATTTTAAACTAAATTTTCAAATTCATAAAGTTGGACACTAAACACCTTCCTCACACTATATTTTGTTCAGGATGTTCTAATTCACATTGGACTCTTGTGGCATCAGCACTAACACCGGCACTGGCAAGATACCCTCCCAGACTAAATAGTAAAATAATATATTTTATGTAATTATATATCTTTTTCTTTTTAAATAACTAAACAAGTAAGTGTGAAACACTTGCCCTAAGAGTTTCTTAGAACTCTTCCATAGTTTCTTTCTCTCCTCTTTCATCTGTTATGTACTTTTTCAAATAGTTTATTAACAAAAGAAACTATTTTAGAAATCTCTATTATAAGCGGCATTAATCCATCTTAAGATCAATATATCAAGTGTTTTATGACATTGGGGTATCCGAATTCGAATACCTAGGACATGCTCTAAACTTGATTGTTTTGCGTGGAACTTAGATATCAATACCACCTCACCACACAAATCACAAATGGATGACTATAAGTTGTATGTTTTGGAACGCTTATCACCTTTATGAACCATCGTACTAATATTACAAGCTTTTTCACTCTTTACTTCACTGCGTTGCAAATGTGAGTAAGGGTGGACACGGATCGAATATCTTCATAATTTTCAGTATTTGTGCTTTGCTTCGTATCTTACGGATATCTGATTTTCCGATTTGCTTTGCTTCGAAGAAATACAGATATCTGGTTTTACGGATATCCGGATTTTTTTGAGGTATTTGCGAATATTTACGGATATTTACGGATATCTCATCTATTTTGTTTAATACACAAGTAAATTAAGAAAAACTATAAAATTTGTTTTCAAAAAATATATTTGCATAATATAAAATGAAAAATAAGTGAAACTAAAGTTACATAAATTTCTAAAATTAATCAAATTTTCTTATAAACACACAATTTTTTAATATATTTTTTTTGTTTTTATAAATATTTTATAAGTAAATTCTAAATAAAATTAATAAATGATATGCTAAACTAATAATTTCATAAAATTATACATATAAATATCTATATTTATTTATAGATATACACCTATTTGTATAATGTCGGATCGAATCGGATATCCGGCTCTAAATTTTTTAGTATTTGTGATTTGATTCGTTTCTAACGGATATTAAATTTTAGTATTTGCTTTGTTTGACGATTTACGGATATCCAGATTTTACGGATCGAATCAAAACGAATAACGAATCGAATCAAATTTAACGGATAAAATGACCAGCCCTAAATGTGAGTCTTCAACTAGGAAGCATGGGCGGACCCACGTAGAAGGTGGTGGGGTCAGCTGACACCATAAAAAAAATTATTAATAGTATAGATTAATATTTTGAACCCACTATATTTTGATTATTTAAACCCATAAAAAATGTTTGAACCCCCACAACTAAATTTGGCGATGGATCCAGCAACTAGAAAAAAAAGGTTTTCTTGAATTTTTTTATTATGCACTTGAACATGTTTAACCTAATTTTATATTCTCAACTGATTCTAGAATATACTTTTTCGTATTGTCTTTTCAACTCCCTTCTCTTCTCCATATCCATCGTGCATTCAATAGTAGTTCAGATTTTACAATTAATCTTTGACGTTATTGTCTCTTACTAACTTTATATCAATTATGTATGTTACAACAATTTAGTTTTACGTAATCGTAATTGTTTAACAAACTCAATTGAACTTTTTTTGTTTTTAGTCTATAGATGAGAAACAAATCGTTAGATGTAGTTTTTTCTATGTACATTTTATATTTTTTTATATACTTTATATATTATTTTCAGCAGAACCAATGGAAAAGTTTTTGAATTTCAAAAGACAAGAGCCATCCCCACCTTGTGATTTAGATGATTTACCATGGGATTCTTCTTGTCGTAAAAAAAAATATCTGAATATCTTTCGAATCAAAGAGGAAAGGTAACTCGTAGATATTTAATTAGAGGCCCTTGTCAATCTCGTTATTATATCTTTAAGCAGAAAATGATAACATGTGCAATGACTCGATTTAATCATGCTTGGTTTGATTAGTATAATAACTGGTTAGAGCATAGTGTTAAGAAAGACGCTGTGTATTGTCTATGTTGCTACTTGTTTAGAGATATTAATGTAAAAGGTGGAAAACTGATGCATTGATGTTTTTCTAGTTAGAATAAGTTTAGTAGGCTTGCATGCTTAAGTTAATAGCTTTCATTATAGTGCTGTTATGAAATCTGAAAAATTAATTAGACATGGTCATTCTGTAAGCATGATTTGCATAAGCAGAATGATATTACTAAGAATGAGTATCGGATTTGGTTAAATGACTCATTTGACGTTTCTAGATATTTTTGTGACAAGGTCTTTCTTTTCGTGCTCATGATGAGTCATAAACATATGTTAATAAAGAAAACTTTATGGAGTTTCTGAAATACATTGCTGAACAAAATGAAGTTGTGAGTAAAGTTATCTTACAAATTGCTCCTAGAAATAATCATATGGTTTCTTTGAATATTCAGAAAGATATTGTGCATTGCTTTCCAGAAGATGTAATCAAATCTATTATTGAAGAAATTGATGTTTTTGGTTTTTTGATTGATGGATCGGCTGATATTTCTGATAAAGAAAAAATGGCGTTAGTATCGGTTTTTTGATAAAAGTGGGATCGTCAAAGAAATATTCATTAATACATGTAGCTGAGACATCTTTAGCATATTTGAAATCTGCTACTGAGTCTTTGTTTGCTAAGCTTGGGTTTAGCATAAAAAAGCTGAGAGGACAAGGTTATGACGGCGCAAGTAATATGAAAGGTGAATACAATGGACTTAAGTCAATGATTTTACGAGAAAATACTTCAGCTTATTATGTCCATTATTTTGCTCATGAACTTCAATTGGTTGTTGTGGCTGTTGCAAAAAAAAACATTTTGAGGTTGGAGGATTCTTTGATATTGTTTATCTATTGTTGAATGTGGTGGACCTTTATGGAAGAGAAAGTATATGATTCGAGAAGATCACAAAAAAGATTGAGGAAGATATTCTTCATGGTGAAATTAACACATGAAAAACGGTTGAATCAAGAGGTTGCTATTCAGAGACCAGGGCAGACATGTTGGGGTTCTCACTACAAACCTTTTTTTACGTTTGATTGAGTTATTTTCTCCTACCATCAATGTGCTTAGACATATTAAGAATGAGGGTTTGGAAGATTCAATAAGACAAAAAGCATATCGTCTTCTTGTATACTTCCAGAACTTTGATTTTCTGTTTTATCTGCAAATGATGATTCACATTTTAGGACTTACATATAGCTTATCCAAGGCTTTGCAATAAAGTGATGAAGACATTTTGAATGCTATGACATTGGTGGAATTAACAAAGAGACAACTCCAAGATTTTAGAGATAATGGGTGGCATTCTTTGATGGATAGAGTTTTTTTTGTGAGAAGTATGATATTGAAAAGGTTGATATAAAAGATGATTTATTCACCCCGAAAGAGACCAAGGAAAAAATAAGAATATAAAACATGCATCACTACAAGTTCAATTGTTTATATGTTGTTTCAGATTTGCAATTTCAAGAGTTTAATGATCGCTTTACTGAGGTAAACTCCGAGTTGCTTACTTGTGTTGCTTCTTTATTTCCTATTGATTCATTTTCTGAGTTTGATCATTCAAATTTGATGAAATTAGCCAAGTTTATCCTTACAACTTTAGTCCTATTGAGTGTATATCTCTTGAGCAGCAGTCATATGTATACATTGACAATGTCCGACATAATGAAAGATTTAATCATTTTAAAGTCTAGGGAATCTTGCTTGTATGTTGGTAGATATTCTGAAACATCTATCACATCTTTAGTTTATAGGTTTTTAAAGTTGAAAGATGTTTTTCAACAATGAAAATTGTGAAGATATATTGATGAAATCGGATTGGTGATCAATTTCTTAATGACTGTTTAGTTTGTTATTGTTATATTAAAAAGATGTATTTGAGACTATTACTAATGAAACATCAATGAAGAAGTTTCAAGATATAAAAGATTGTACGATACTTTTGTAGGATGATGGTTTTTTAAAATAATTTATAAAATATTTTTTATTAATTTTTGGTTTGGTTTGCATCCATAAAAAATAATTTATGGGTTTGCCCCTGCTTGGAAGTGTTAACTAATATGTCTCTGTACAATATGTTTTTTTCCAATTCATATGAACTTATGAAGTATAATCTGAGCCAAAAATATAAAATCAACAAAATTAAGTTGGTGAACGTGGATTATTCAATATGCGGGGATGTCTTCGGAAAATATGTCACGTCCTGGTTGGATGGTCTCTCATAAAATTAAAATTCGATGGTTATGGTTTCCGTAGGCACTCTACACAACTCTATTACAATTCATAACACCAAATTAGTATAAATTTTGTTTCCAGTAAAACCCTAAAAATTATCATTTCGTCAAATTTAGTATAGTACTCGTTATCACACAAAATCTTTAAAATTTATTTTATTATATTATATTTAATAATGTTGTTAAATTAATATTATCATTAATTTAAATTATAGTAATTAAAATAAATATAGTGTTAACTAAAACAAAACAAAATTAAATATATAAACTTATAGAAACAAAATATTTATCTAAATATAAATAAACATCAAAAACATAAAATTATAAAACCTTAACAAATAAAAAAATTAAATATTATAAAATAAAAACTAATCTAGAAATAACTAAAATTACTAAAATGAAAGAGATAAAATATATTATTATGGTATGAGATTTTAGTGTTGTGGTTGAAAATAAAAATAAAAAAAAAAACTAAAATACTAAACTTAATATTATTTTAAAACTAAATTTGATGTCATGGTTAGAACTACCTTCAAATTGTATAATGAAATAAAAGTTACGTATTTCCAATTGTATAATGAAATAAAAATTACTTATCAATTTTTTTGTACATAGACTGTGGATCAGTAGAAGCTATTACAGTTTTGGTTATGAATAATCAAATGTTGTAAATAATAACTTTTATTATACTGGATAATCCAATAAACCATAATTTCTATAATTTCTGGATTCGTATGTGACTAATTTTTTTTTGGTTTCTCACGTAATTTATTTTTATCAAACAAACCTATTTAATTCATTTATTTATAAAACATCGCTTTTAGTTGGCTAAAACTAAATTATTTATTGTTAATCGCTTACATCCAAGAAAAAGGCATAACATACTTAATTGTGAAATTATTTATATATCAGAAAATAGATAACACAATCGACAATACAATAGATACCTAGTTCATAAGTTTCTACTCAAAAGAAACGATGATGCATACAAAAAAAATGATGATATATATATTTTGCCTTGGACTGCAAAATCTCTCTGAGGGAATTTGAACATATGTCTTATATGTGTACATGTTGTAGGCGGTTTCACCTCACTCCAAACTAGGAATGGCAATTGGACCGCGACCCGCGGGCCTAGCCCGTAGAAGACTCATGCGGGGCAGATTTGGCTAGAGGTATTGTAGGCCCATTTTGGAGCGGGGCTCGCGGGTCAGGGCTTATGCGGTTCTGGGCCAGTGCGGGTTGGGCCATAGTTGGTCTTGCGGGAAGAAAGAACCTGCAACCCTTCTTCATTCATTCCCGTTCGTTTGGTACCTGAAAAAAAAACAAGAGAGAGTGTGAGAAGCCGATTCGATGGTCTAGAGACTTCCACACTCTACCAGCTCCAGCGCCTTTGATTCTTGCTCCGATGGTCCATCCGGTGTTCCATTCAGTGTTCCATTCAGTCTCAGGCGAGCACCAGAAGAGCATCACCACGAATCTCGATGAACTTTGGTGGTGGTGAAATTCACCGACATAAACTTTGGAGCTCCATCGATTTGTTCCAGCTGCCTTCGATATGTTTGCATGTACAGAGAGGTTTGTTTTTTATTCATATTTTTATTTTTTGTCTTCGACATAAACTTAGAGGTGTCGAAATTTTTTTTCATTTCAAGAACAATCATCTTTGATTCTTCGTCTCTTGTGCTGGACCGATGATGAAAGCAGAGGAGATAAAAGGCATAAAGCGTTTGATTCTTGCTTTGTTCCAGCAGTCTTCGATATGTTTGCATGTACAAAGAGGTTTGTATTTTGATTCATATAGTTAAGTATTTGTTGTTTATTTTACTCGCCATTCAATAATGTTAACTGTTGATTACATGTTCTTGTGCAAGACCGATGATGAAAGGCTGAAAGCAGAGGATATAGAAGGCTTAACCGTTTGATCAACAACAGAGAATTCAGGTCTATGAAACATAACTCTCTCTCTCTCTCTCTCTCTCTCTCTCTCTCTCTCTCTTTCTCTTTCTCTCTCTACTCTTCTTGTTCTGGTTGTCTGAAGAGGAATTGCAAGACTGTGTATCTAAGTATATTTCTCTTGAAAACTCATTGTGTTGTGCCGTTTATATTCTCTTGTGTTCAATGTTTCTTGTTCTCGAGACAGTGATAATAAGTGACCCTAAGATAGTAGATAGTTTCTATATGTAATGTTTAATGATACTTGTTGTTCATTTTACTCGCCATTCGATACTGTTAACTGTTGACTGTTGATTACATGTTCTTGTGCAGAACCGATGATGAAAGGCTGAAAGTAGAGGAGATAGAAGGCTTAACCGTTTGATCAACAACATAGAATTCAGGTCTATGAAACATAAATCTCTCTCTCTCTCTCTCTCTCTCTCTCTCTCTCTCTCTCTCTCTCTCTCTCTCTCTCTCTCTCTCTCTCTCTCTCTCTCTCTCTCTCTCTCTCTCTCTCTCTCTCTCTCTCTCTCTCTCTCTCTCTCTCTCTCTCTCTCTACTCTTCTTGTTCTGGTTTTCTAAAGAGGAACTACAAGATTGTGTATCTGAGTAGATTTCTCTTGAAAATTCATTGTGTTGTGCCGTTTATATTCTCTTGTGTTCAATGTTTCTTGTTCTCGAGACAGTGATAATAAGTGACCCTAAGAGACTAGATAGTTTCTATATGTAATGTTTAATGATACTTGTTGTTCATTTTACTCGTCATTTGATACTCTTAACTGTTGATTGTTGATTACATGTTCTTGTGCAGGAACGATGATGAATTGTTTCTGTTTTGTAGTAACTATTATGAGGTGTGCCAAGTTGATTAGTGAACAAGGAGGAGAAAGCATCGAGCAAGGATGAGAACACTTGTGCATTGAGTTCAGGTTAGTGATACTTATTTAGTTGTTTTGTTTATACGCTATGTTTGTTCTGTCTAGTTTTAGTTTTAGTTTTCTATTGTGTGTCTGTCCAATGTCGTTAGTTTTTATAAATTAGAAATAATTAATTTAAAAAAATGAACTAAAAATATTTACAAAATTAAAAACCCTAACAAAATAAACCTAATCACATGGAACCTATTCTCTCACGACCTAAACACACAGAACCTATTCTCTCACGACCTTTGAACCTTTGAGACTCAACGACTTGAGAGAGCAAGAGGCCATGGATCCTAATTTCAAGCTATTGGATACCTGTGACCTTGAGACTCAACAATTGTTAGGAGCTCTTAACGCTGCTGCTGATGCTGATGTAGTTTGTTCTGATGGAAAGAAGCAAGAACAAACACGAAGGCTGATATAAGTAGATGACGATGAGGTTGATACTGATGTTGAGATCACTCTTCCTCCAACCCAATCCTCTCAGCCTCAGAAACAAACTAGTACCGAATCAGAGAGTGTCTCAAACTGAAAGAAACCCATGATCCAGTCATATATATATGGTGGAATTGCATCGTCTTCAAAGGCGTGTCTGGGAAGAAAGACATCACTCGCTGCTGCAATACGTGGAGGGATTAAATCTTCAAATTCTACTCCAAATAATGGAAAGCAGAAAGTTTCCCTGGCCGACTCAATTCAGCAACAAAGGAAGAAGAAGAAAAAAATGATGAGGAGATAAACCTTGATGATGATTCTGATGAGGACGATATGGATGATGAGAAGGAGAGTAGGCAAAGGTCAGATGTTTGGGTGGATTTCGTTGTGATTCGAAAAACCAATGGCGAGGAGAAGGCTAAATGCAAACATTGCAAGAATGAGTATGTGTGGAGCCCTCATTCGCATGGAACTTCGGCGATGAGAAGACATCATTCTAGATGCAAAATTAATACAAGGATGAATTGGAAGATGAACCTCAATAATGAAGGAAAATTACAACCTCGCAAATATGATCATCTTGCGTTTAGGCAGCTGGTAGCTAAGACAATAGTCCAGCATGACCTCCCATATTCGTATGTGGAGTATTAAAAAGTGAGAGAGACTTGGAAGTATTTGAATGTTGATGTCAAATTCATTTGTCGAAACACGGCGAAAGAAGATGTGTATCGGTTGTATGAAAGAGAGAGAGATACACTAAAGAGGGAATTAGCGAGTCTTCCTGGAAGAGTTTCCTTGACATCTAATTTGTGGTCATCATTAAAACGTGAGATGTGTGTGACGGCTCATTACATTGATCGAAATTGGAAGTTGAAAAGCAAGATCCTAACGTTTTGTGCTTTACCAACACCACATATAGGTATGAATGTTGTGATGCAGCTCCTTGAATCACTAAAAGAGTGGAGAATCGAAAAAAAGTGTTCTCTATCACATTAGATAATGCTACAAGTAATGACTCGATGCAAGATACTGTGAAATGGCAGCTGATGTTGAGGGATGATTTGTTGTGTGGAGGAGAGTTTTTCCATGTCAGATGTGCATCTCACATACTTAATCTCATAGTGCAAGATGGTTTGAAGGTTATTGGAGGCTCTTTGCACAAATTAAGAGAGAGTGTTAACAACATCGGAAACGTGAAGTATTGTTCGAAAAATGCGTGCTTGCTGCGAATATAAAAGAAAGTGTGGGTCTGATATGGATGTGCAGACACGATGGAATTGAACTTACTATATGCTTGAAAGAGCTATCAAGTACCGTAAAGCATTTTTTAAGTTGGAGACATTTGATAGGAGAGGTTATAAAATGGCGCCCACAGTTGAGGAATGGAAAAGAGTTGAGCAGATATGTCGTTTTTAGGGACTTTTGCTGAGATCACACGTTTGATGTATGGTTCTAATTACCCGACTTCAAACTTGTATTTCTATCAAGTCTGGAAGATCCATGATTGACTTCGAATGAATGAGGAAAGTGAAGATAAGATTGTCAGAGACATGGTGGCACCGATGAAAGAGAAGTTGATAAATGTTGGGAAGAATTCAGCTGTGTTTATACAATGGCAGCAGTCTTTGATCCACGTTTTAAGCTTTCAATTGTCGAATGTTGTTTAGGGAAGCTTGACATGAGTACACGTGATGTGAAGTTGAAGAACTTGCGTGATAAGCTCAGTACTTTGTTTGAGTTCTACGACAAGAAATCCAAGACTAACTCACATTCTACAGAGACACGTGAGACAGTTCTACAAAATGTTGGTTCTGAAGGGTCAATGGGAATGTTTGAGAACTACGATGTGAGTGTTTTTTGAATTTTTTTTAATTCAGTTTATTTTATAAAAAAAATTCTGATTTTTTTATAAAACTTTCATAGGATTTCTTTGCATTTCGCAAAATCAGTGGACATTAATAAACTGACGAACCACCTTTGGACATTAATAATTTCTGGAGTATGGACATTCTCCAGTTCTGGAAAGATAATACTCATAGGTATGGCGATTTTTCAGCAATGGCTTGTGATCTACTTAGTATTCCTATTACAACAGTGGCTTCAGAGTCCTCTTTTAGCATTGGATCGCGAGTTCTTAAAAAATATAGGAGCCGTCTACTCTCAAAGAATGTGCATGCTATGATATGTACTAGGAATTGGATAAAGGGATATGAAACTTATGAACATGGTAAAAGATTCACATTATTATATAATTTAGAGTACCATGACCATTAATCCTTACTAACTTCAACTATTAATATTTTCAGAAGAAGAAATTGATGATGAAAAAGAGAAACTACCCTCATTTGAATCCATCGTCAATGATGAAAATGAAGAAGAAGCTTGATTCGTTATTTTAGTTTGGTGTTTTGCTTTTATCTACATTAAGATTGATTGTTTGGATTTGGTTTTGGTTTTTATTTATTTTTGGGATTCATTGTTTGGAATTAGTGTTTCGTTTAATTTAAATTTGGTTGAGACTTAAAAAGTTTTACAGTTTTTGTTTTGATATTATTAACAGAGTTGCATCCAAGTTGAAGTGATATTGTGTTATGTTGTATGAGACTGCTACAGTTGACATTATGTTTCTGATGACATAACCAAGCATCCAAGATATGGTTCATAATGTGAACTTTGATGCTGTGTTGTGTAGTTTGTTTCTGATATTGTGTAGCTTTGTAGTTTATTTCTGATATGTTTCTTGATCAACGTACACACAGCTCTCTCACGAACCAAGATATGGTTATTTGTTCTCCAAGCAACAACCAAGTAAAATTGGGATGGCATGATTTCTTCTTTGACAAGCAACAACCAAGATACATGGGATATAAGCTCTCTCACGAGGACCGCGGACCGTCTCGCAAAGGCTTATGCATTTAGTGGGGCGGATTTGGGCTTAGGAGTTGAGTATTACGGGCCATGGCGGGCTAACCCGCAAAAATCCGCCGGAAAGAGAGACCGCGGTAGGGCGGGCCATTGCGGGGTGGGTGATCCCGATTGCCATCGCTACTCCAAACTCTGTCCAAAAATAAAATATGGTAACTAAAGGGTCATATAAAAACTCTTTGAAGATTCTAATGTGAAACGCACATAGCAATGACTGGGGATTTAACTAGAAACAACTCGAGTCCCACCACTCAAGTACAACAATTCAATCTAGATGGCACTTCCCTCGTCCAACATGACCCAATTCAACAGTTCAATCCAGATGAAACCAAGGCCGGCCCTGGGCCAAGCCAGATAAAATATCGGTTTTGGGCCCCTAAATTTTTTGAAGAAATTTATATATACATAAGCTCCTAAAAAAACTTTTTAGGCCCTCAAGTTCATTAAAAGAAAAATCAGTTGAAATCGTTAAGAAATCGCCTTAGGCCTTCTAAATCTCAGGGCTAGCCTTGGATGGAACTCCCATGACCACGCCTAAGACAATGATTTTACCAGTGGCACCAATTCTCCATGTGGAAACTATGTTATCTTAGGTACCTGATAACATCATGGGATTGGAAGCTCTGTAACGCTTTGAGCAACTCACTCAGGTCCAAACTGATCACCATACACGGATCAATTTCCTAACTACCCCATCACCAAGGAGTATGCGAGATCCAGCCTTAGGAGTTTGTACGAACTCGACATGAAACAGCATACCGGAAAGCAACCAGAAATCCATCCCAGATGACATAGTGGCTGTGGGAGCTAAAACCTGTAATTAAAATATTAATGTGAATAGAGTAAGGTTTAGGTAAACAATAAGAATGCTCTCTATAGTTAGATCTCTAAGATATTTTGCTTGAATTGAGCATAACATTAATGACAATAAATCTGATGAATACAAAGAACAAATCACAAGATAAGACAATTCGAGAGAGTATTCTATGTCTAAGGCGAGTAAGTCACAAACTCCCTTTCTCTTTCAATTATATGCAATCTACTGGACACCTTGATCTAATATACAAAGATGTTTGGACTTCACCTACTTACTCTGTTGATGGACACACTTGATCATTATACATGCAATGTCTGGTTTTATCCTCTAAAATTGAAGTCTTCAGTAATTCAAGTCTTCCTTCCATTCAATAATTTGCTGGAAAACAAGTTCAACCTCAAAATCAAAATCCTAACTCCGAAAATGATGGGGAGTTCATACCAATGGCGTTTTTCCTGTCTCTCCATGGCATCTCTCACTATACAACTCCTACTCACACTCTGGAGCACAATGCGCTTGTTAAACGACGTCATAGACATATTGTGGAAACAGGTTTGTCTATCCTTTCTCATGCCAATTTACCTAATACATACTGGAGCTATGCTTTTGCAGCAGCGACATATTTGATCAACAGAATTCCCACATCGAATCTCTCCTATCAATCACCGTATACTCTACTGTTTCAAGAAGAACCAAACAACTCAAAGCTGTGTGTATTTGGGTGTTTGTGTTATACATGGTTTCGTCCCTACTCCTCTCACAAATTAAGTCCATGTTCTACTGCTTGCATCTTTTTGGATATTGCTTAACACAAAGTGATTACTTATGTTATGTTTTGATCCTTCCACTTCTCGAGTCTATCTCTCACACCATGTTGAATTCAGAGAATCCATCTTTCCATACATCTCATCTATTCCTCATCTATTCCTCATATCCTCTGTTGAAAAATCGAATCAAAGATGAAATCATCTCTGCTTCCAAGGTCACACTGAAATTAACTAATTGTTCTCTTTTTTTTGTAACACTACTAATTCTCCTTTCATTATGATGTAAGTTAGATTTACATGAACCCTAAGATCTTTAAAAATCTAAGTTAATCACATAATATAATCATATGAATGTTTATAGACTTACATGCATTCATTATGCTTGAGAGATCTTCCTGAATGGATTGAATCATGAATGGTAGACGAACAACTTAATCTCTTCTCAGGAACTTTTAGGTTTCTCTCGCCTTGCCTATAACTTTATGTGTTGCTTTCAGGATATTTTATGATGGTCTAAAGATATGTATTTATAGGTGGAGAGAGGACATAATTCCTCTTTAGAGTTTCCTTTAGTTTAATCTCAACCGTCCATCAAAGTAGAGATAAATTAGGAATTACTCCTTTTATTTCCAATTTCATTGGTGACCAAATATATTAAGGAATAGCAATATTCCAATAGAAAACGGATAACTATAAGACCATATAATAGGGAAAGAAAATATTCCATACAGTCTCCCACTTGGTCGTTAGTAAGGTCCACTAATGTTTTCTTTAAGAAATCATAAGGCCGGCATAATATGCTATAACTTCCATTTTTCCATTTGGTCATCATAAGTGTCTTGACTAATCTAGTAATCAATGAGAGTCATGGCGGTTACATATCATTATGCAACATGATCCCTTCCATGTACTACCACATTGATCACCTTCTTAGTTAGACCATAAACATAAATAGGAGTCTCGTAATGGTCCCTTTAATGTCTTTAAATAAAGACATATGTTATCAGAAATCCAATCATCAATAATGTGTGTGCACATTAGAAACAGAATATATAAAGATGTAAAATTCTTAAAGAGCTCAAATAATTGTCATACATAGGCTAATCGTAAAAAAAACATAATTAAGCATTATCCCCAAGACCCATTCTTTCAGCATGCTTAATGAAAGTCTTTGGAGGTAAAGCTTTTGTAAATATGTCTGCAACCATAAGTTAGTGCCTATATGTTCAATGATAAACTTTTCTCTTTTGACATCTTGCTTTAGTGATAGATATTTGAGGTCCATATGCTTGGCTCCTTTAGATATCCTATCATGCTTAGAGAAGAAGATTGCAGCTTGATTGTCACATTAGAGAGTGAGAGGTTTGTCAACAAAACTCAAAGCCCCAAACTCCGACACGAAATTCCGCAACCATGTTGCTTGAATAGAAGCCTCATAACATGCAACATACTCAGCTTCCATAGTGGATGTGTAGATTTACTCTGACTTCTGGCTTTTCCATGAGATATCACCTCCACCAAGGAGATACACATAACCAAGAGTACAGTGTCTATAGTCTTTGCATCCACACAAATCTGAGTCTGAAAATCCAACCATCTGTGGATGTGTTGATTTTCGATATGTCAACATGTAGTTTCTTGTTCCCTTTAAGTATCTCAAAACCTTCTTTGCAGCTTGCGAATGAGCGAGTCCTGGGTTACTCTGAAATCTGCCTAGCATGCCAACTGCGTGGCTAATATCAGGTCTAGTGCAGACTTGTGCATACATCAAACTTCTCACGAGAGATGCATAAGGGTATTTTTGCATTTTGTTACGTTCCATTTCATTTTGCAGACATTGCTTAAGACTAAGCGTATCACCTTTATGCATACGAACAATGCTAGAAGAACATGTCATCATGCCGAATCTCTCAAGAACTTTATCAATATAAGCTTTTTGAGACAATCCCAAAATTCCCAGTAATCTGTCACGAAATATCTCAATTCCTATCACATAGGATGCCTCACCCATATCTTTCATTTCAAAGTTCTTGGAGAGATAACTCTTAGTCTCATGTAATAGACCAAGATCACTGCTGGCTAATAAGATGTCATCAACATACAGAACCAAGAATATGAACTTACTCCCACTGATCTTGAGATATATGCATGGATCCACAATGTTTTCTTTGAAATAGAATTTTGTAATGGTTTCATCAAACTTTAAGTATCATTGCCTCGAAGCTTGTTTCAGTCTATATATTGATTTCTTCAATTTGCAGACCATGTCTTCCTGACCTTCGATTATGAAGCCTTCAGGTTGACGCATATAGACTGCTTCTTTTAAGTCTCCATTAAGAAAGGCGGTTTTCACATCCATTTGATGTAACTCAAGATCATATTCAGCTACATATGCCATGATAATTCTGAGAGAGTCTTTTCTAGACACAGGTGAAAAAGTCTCGCTATAATCAATGACTTCTTTCTGATTAAACCCCTTAGCTACAAGTCTGGATCTACGACATTTAACATTGCCATGACAGTCGAGCTTGGTCTTATAGATCCATTTGCACCCGATTGCTTTATGTCCTTCAGGAAATGGAACAACATCCCAAACTTCATTCTTAACCATTGAGCTTATTTCATCTTTACTGGCATCAATCCATTGATCAGAATTAATATCTTTCATGGCTTGTGAATAAGAAACCAGATCTTTTAAATCCCATTCTCCAGATTCTATTTGGTAAAGCACATAGTCATCAGGAATAGCTGATCTTCTCTCACGAGTTGATCTTCTTAATGCTGGTTCTTCTTGTGCTTCGTGTTCATTATTGGTGATATTTTCATCATGGAGTGGTTGATCATTCAACTGGGTTTCCTCGTTGTGAAACGGTTCAACAACAAGAGGATTCCCAACATTCGGAACTAAGGGTAAAGGGATATATACCCTAACTTCTTGAATGATCGCATCTTGAACTTCATCACTCCCACTAATATCACCATTCTCATAAAATCTAGCATTACTGGTTTCTACTATTCTCGTAGTATGGGATGGACAGTAAAATCTATATCCTTTAGACTTCTCAGGGTAACCAATAAAGAAAACACTTACCATTCTGAAATCTAATTTCTTTTCATGTGGATTGTATATTCTTGCTTCAGCTGGGCATCCCCAAACTTGGAGGTGCGACAGACTCGGTTTCAAGCCCTTCCACAGTTCAAAAAGAGTCTTTGGAACTGCTTTGCTAGGAACTCTGTTCAAGATATAGACTGCAGTACGTAATGCATCCATCCACAAAGATATAGGTAAATTAGAATGAGTCATCATGGATCTAACCATTCCCATATAAGTAAGGTTACACCTTTCAGCTACACCATTCTGCCATGGAGAACCAGGCGTTGTGTATTGAGCAACGATTCTTAATTTTTGGAGGAGTTTGGCAAATGGTCCAGGATGTTGTCATGTTTTATCATATCTGCCATAAAATTCGCCACATCTATCTGACCTAATGATTTTCACCTTTCTATCTAATTGTCTCTCTACTTCAGTAATGAACACTTGTACATCATCCACAGATTGAGATTTTTCATGCAATAGATAGAGATAACAATAACGTGAATAATCATCGATAAAGGTAATGAAGTACTTTTCACCTCCGAAAGTTGGAACGTCAAAAGGTCCACAAATATATGTATGTATGATTTCAAGAAGCTGTGTACTTCTTGTGGCTCCTCTTTTAGTGTGTTTAGTTTGCTTGCCCTTAATGCAATCTATACACACTTTATTTTTGGTAAAATCAAGATTTGGTATGACTCCATCTTTTACCAATCTTTTGATTCTTTCACTAGAAGTGTGTTCTAGTCTTTTATGCCACAAGAAATATGAATTATTTGCACATGCTTTAGTTTGGCGTTTATCTTGCAGGGTGAGATGTGTTTCAAAGTTTTGATCAGACAAACTTAATTTGTAAAGACCATTAACCAATATTCCAGAACCAATTTTATTAGAATTCAGAAATAAATTGAAACAACCATCTCCTTGAGAACACTTAAAACCAGCCAAATCAAGTTTGCTTACTGAAACTAAATTACGGGAAATGGATGGAACATAAAGAGTCTGAAATAAATCCAAACAAGATCCACTATCTAAAATGAGACGATAAGTGACAATAGCTTCAACTGGCGCTCTGTCTCGATTCCCCATAAGTATATAGTTTTCACTTGAATTTATGGTCTGGGTTGTAAGGAATTCCTGCAAGGAATTAGTTACATGTACATTAGCACCGCTATCAATCCACCAAGTATCAGAAGAAACATGAGTAAAGTTAGATTCGAAAAAGCTTACGAAACCCATAGGATTACCTTTCTTTTCAAACCATTCTTCTTTTAGGACAATCTTTCTAAAAGTGTCCAGACTTTTTGCAGAAGTTGCATCGGTCATCTTTTCTTGCCTTATTCTCATTGACTTGGTTAGAATCATTTATCCTGGGTGGTGCTCTTTCATGACTCACTTGATGTCTTTTCCCAGTTTTAGGTCTCGCTCCTTGGACATAGTGGGCAACCTTGATACCTTCACGACCAAGCCTTGATTCCTCTTGGACTAGTTTATTAGCCAATTCAATAGACGTCCACTTTTCGACAATGGCGTTGTAATTGATTTGGAATGGTCCATACTGAGGAGGTAAAGAGTTTAGGATAAACTGGACAATGAATGAATCATCCACACTCATTCCTAAACTCTTTAGCTTAGCTGCAAGGTTGGTTATTTCAATGCAATGTTCATGCATAGACCTTGTGCCATCATGTTTCATGGTTGTAAGATTTGCCATAAGTTTCCCAGCAAGGGATTTGTCTGCATTCTTAAACCGTTCTTCTATAGCTGCTAGATAAGCCTTTGCTTTCTCTGCACTGGAAGGGAAGTTTTGATGTTGCTAGCTATTGTCATCCTTAAGAACATGATGCTCAATCTTTTAGCTTTCTCCCATGCTTTATAGAAAGCATTTTCTTCCTCAGTACTATCATTAGTTAGTTGGTTAGGCTCTTCTTCACGAAGTGCCAAATCCAAATCTAGTACACCTAATGTGAACTCAACTTTCTTTTTCCATTTTGAGAAGTTGCTTCCAGTGAGGATTGGGACAGAAGAGACCATATATGACAAACTAGCAGGAAAAGATGCTGCATTTTAGAGATATAACAAGAATTAGTTAGACTTTATAACTTAATCAACACTTAAGAATTGAATGTGTATGACAAGAAATTATAATGTTCCTGTGGGAATCACATAATCTCAGATAAAGTCATAGATTTATGAAACTTTATTGACTGTGTACCGAATTATTCAAGCTAAGTTATATGTGGATATCATTTGCCTTTACGATAACAATCATTTTATTATCAGTGATGTATTGAATTACCCAAACTAAATCATATGTGGATGTCTTTAGTTTGCACAACACATACACTATAAGTTATTTGATCAATTCTCATGGTTATAATCTACCTGTGGGTAACTAAATAATTCATAAGAATATCAAAAAACTAGGTTTAAATAATGAATTTTAGTTGCAAACTTTCATAGGATAAAGTCACTGTGGTGATATCTAAACCCTAATTGCACTTTATGTGAAATATAATTTTGTACAAATTATGAAAGTGTTTTGTATAATATATAAATTAGTTATATACATATCATGCATATAAAGTTTTATAGCTTAAGTGTAAAATTGTTTTTGTACAAATTATGTACAAAACGATTCTGCAGTATATTCAAAACATTCTGTAAAAATTATGCACAGACCAATTATCATTATCAATTTTGCACAAAAATTTCACGATTCATTATTTTCAGGAAGGATCTGTGAAAACCCTAATTCACATAAACCCGAAATTTGCACGGAAAGGGATTTGCGAAATAAATCCTTATTCGCAGAAATCCGTTTTTGCACGGTGAAAAAAAAATCTGGTTTTCACAAACTTTGCACGGATACGAAAAATAAACTCATAAAAAGATCTAGAAATCATAATACTTAGATCTATCAATTTCAGTTATCCGGTTCATAGATCTATTATTCTTAATGGATTAAACAGATGTTCATAACCATGCTCTGGTACCACATGTAAGTTAGATTTACATGAACCCTAAGATCTTTAAACATCTAGGTTAATCACATAATAGAATCATATGAATGTTTATAGACTTACATGCATTCATTGTGCTTGAGAGATCTTCATGAATGGATTGAATCATGAATGGTATAAGAACAACTTAATCTCTTCTCATGAACTTTTAGGTTTCTCTCGCCTTGTCTATAACTTTATGTGTTGCTTTCAGGATATCTTTATGATGGTTTAAAGATATGTTTCTATAGGTGGAGAGAGGACCTAATTCCTCTTTAGGGTTTCCTTTAGTTTAATCTCAACCGTCCATCAAAGTAGAGATAAATTAGGAATTACTCTTTTTATTTCCAATTTCATTGGTCACCAAATATATTAAGGAATAACAATATTCCAATAGAAAACGGATAATTATAAAACCTTATAATAGAGAAATGAAATATTCCTTACATATGAATTTATATAACTTTCATCTTAACTGCTTTGTTTGTATCGATTATGATCACAAGTTGCCAATAAAAGAAAACTGGCATGCATGTTCAATAAGGCTTCTGAAATTTATCATTGAAGCTTTAAAAATATATAAAAAAATGTTCCATATACTGGTTTTAAGGTGATGGCAAGTACTTTACGTAGTTTAAAAAGAGAGAGCGGGAGCGAGAAAAAAATATTTAAAATACTGAGGAACATGAATATGTGCTGGTGAGCGCAATGCCACAAGGTGGAACCTGTGGCTATAGAAACTTGATTAAACTTGAGATTTTCAGTGAACCTTTTACGAAATGCGTCTGCTTTCTTCAGTTTCTTCTCCTCTGCTGCGTTTGCTACTGACATGAGCCCTCATCAAGATACTCCAAAGGGTCACAACTTACAGTCTCTACCTCGTTGATTAATTGGGTTTAACTAGCTGAATCAATCTCAAGGAAAGTCCTTTTCGAGGAAAAGTCTCATCCTCATTCAGTTATAAATCTTTTCACAAGTCATGGCTTCACAGGACAGATCAAAATTGAACTTCCTCCACTATCGTCTGCTTTGGTTTGTACAGATCATAATTTCGTAAAAAGCTACGTGAGAGGAGCTTGTGGCTGAGTTGATGGCTATTTTCACTGGAAAGAAGAGAATCAGAAATTCTGAAAAGGGACCGACAAAAGTATCATGTAATGTTTTCGCTTAAACCCCAAATCCTAAAATTAGCTGGAAGTGATGATAACATTAGTCTCCTGTAATGTTGTATTAAGTGGTATGTTGGCTGTGGGAACAATGAAGCCAGACATAAAAAAGCACACAAAGTTGTAAGTCTTGATCTCATTGATTCTCTGCATGTGAATTATTGGTTTCTCTGTCATAATACTTTAGATCATAAGGAAAATTATATATAATAATAGTATTATTTTATTTAAAGAGGATTCATTATAATAGACCATTGAACATACTTAAAAGAAACAACAAAGCAACAAGTCACAGTTTACTCGTCAGCCTTCTCCACTGGAACTTCCGCCGGAGCTGCGGCTGCTACTTCAGTGGGTTTCTCCTCCGCTGCTTCTGGCTTCTTCTCTTCCTCCACAACCGCCGGAGTTTCCTCTTCTTCCACTTTCTTAGGCTCTACAACTTCCTCTGTTTTGGTCTCTGCCTCCACCACCGCTGGAGTTTCCACCGGAGCTTCTTCATCTTTCTTGATCTCCTCAGTCTCTTTCTTGGTTTCCTCTTCTTCTTTAACCGGAGCTTCGGTTTCTGTTGCTGGAGCTGGAGCAGCCTCTGTGGCAGGCGCGGCGGTGGTTTCCTCCGGATCCGCTGTCTTTGGTGGTGGCACCTCGACGTTTTCGGCTGCTGCTGGAATCACTTGTTCAACCTGCAAAACCATTTCCCATATATATATATCAAATCAAAACTGATAGTGTGTAACTATATAGACCAATATAGCATATAGCGGGATTAAGACAAGTGCAACCATCTAATCTGTTGTTTAGATTTTACGCTTTTACATAGAGAATCTGATAGGTAATGAAACCAAAGTGAATTGTATATTTTGAAAATGTATACCTCGACGGTGGACATTTCAATGTGTAGAAGGAAAAAAAGATCAAAGGAAAGAAAAGAAGAGAAGAGGAAGTGTGTTTGTGTTTGTGTTTGGATGCGTTGATGAGTGAAGTGTTTTGCTCGAGGAGAAGTCTTATTTATAAGAGAAACAAATACTTCTTTATCAAAAACCAAACGCAAATTTTTTAAAAAAAAATATCTGTCAAAAATGAATTTTCTAATACAAAATCAGTACTAATTAAATATACATAGATATTCCATGGCATTTGGCAATCACAACTGGTGAGATGAAAATAAGCTTTTGTGCTATATTATTTGTTCTAGAAATAAATGGGAAAAATTCAATTCTATCACAAGTTAGATACCACTTTTCAATATCATTAATGAATGATTATTTTAAAAATACTTTAAATTTATAATAAAAAAAACTAAACTATTTTTTTCTAAAAATTTATAAAACATTTAGAAACTCAATCCATCACTTTAACATTAAACCCTAAACAATAATTATTAAACTGTAATCCAAATGTTAAATATATTTTTTTTTTGATTGAGGAAATTTTCGAAGAGTGGTATTTAACTTTTGATATTTTTAGCAATTTCTTGAAATAAATGTGTTGTACAGTTTGTGTTTTCATAAACAGATGATATCCACCGCTTGCAATAAACATCTAGTTGTAAATATTTAAAAATTAAATCTAGTTTTTATAAAGGAAGAGTGATGATGGGTTAAACAAAAATTAAAGATGGCATATACAATATTGTAAATATGTAATTAATGTAAATGATATGTGAACAACTGTAATTAGCAGTATATTGAACTGTTAATTAGAAGAGATGATGATTCCATTTCAAAAAATAAAATGTTGATTGAACCGTGCTTTAGAATTTTCTATACCATAAAATATAGAAGTACAAAGAGAAATTTCTTAAAATATTTTCAGTTATTTATCACTTTTTAAAAATACACTAAAATATCTTAACATTTGGATTTAGATGTTAATAATTTTTAGTTTAGGATTTAGGATTTAGGGAGCGAAATGAATTTATAAATTTCTATAAAAAATGTAAATTATTTTAAACATTTATAAATCATTTATTATAGTTAATTTTTTTTTATTAAAAGTTAAGGTATTTATGAAAATGGTAATGACGATGGGTAGACATTGATCATCCATGGGTGGTGTTGGATATGTATATATCAATCGAAAATGCATAGTCACTCGGTTACACGATAATACCGATGATAACACTGTTAAACACAGTTAGGCTTCTTTAAAATTTGATTAGTTGTCTAAAGCTGATCCTGCTTGAAACGAAAGGCATTATTTGAGCGCTAGTAAATGTGCAAAATTTTGGCAGCTGAGTGCTGTAGAAGTTACCGGTCACATGAGATACATTTATAAATAAAATCCATAACGCCAAAATTATCAGAGATGGATATACATCGCATATTATAGTCTTATAATACTTCATACCTAAATCGATATAAAACCGTTGAGAATGTTGGTTAAATCGTGCTGGTCGACTTATAAAAAATGTTACTAATTTACGATTTGATCATTTACGAAGTTTAGGTGTTATTATAAAGATCATGTATTTACTCACTATACATAATTATGTTTCAAATAACAAACTGATCATTTACAAAATTAAGCGATATCAAAAAGGGATCCTCATATCATGAACTCTAGTATTTGGAGTTTTGCTTTTGCTTAACATTGTACAAAGTAAATTATTTACTGATTCAGATAAGATATCACATGGCATGTAAAAGCACGATCAAGTGTTGAATAGTACATATGTTTTATATCCCGTGAAATTTTATTTGACCTTAAATTATGTACAGGATATTAGGGACAAATGCAGTGAAACATTTGAGTTAACAAACTAATGTGGATATTTTCTTAACAAGGAAATGTATGGAATCATTTACTGAATTCTGAACGAGCTGCCATTTCTATTTAACTGAATATTCTTTTTCTTTTTTTTTGACTAACTATTTAACTGAATCTTTCACAATTCGTTTTGGTTTTCCCTAAAAACTTCAGCTGTTAATCATTTTCTTACCCATTTTTTACATACTACTTGATCGAATTAAATATTAACAATATCATGCTTATCTTATTAAGATATGAAAGGCGCAAAAATCATAAAATTTAGCCAATATCGATATTATAACTCATTATTTTCAAATATATGACAAACTTTTATATATATTTTAATGATTTGTAAATCTCAATAAATATAGTAATGGATTCATTATTGTACTATTGTAGTTTTTGTCTTCTCTGTTTTAGCCCAATATCATATAATAGAACTATTTTTTTTTCCAATCTGTCTATTTTTTACCCTATTTTATTGTTGCTATTCTTTTATACTTTATTTTTCTTTCTATAGTTACCCTGTATTTTGTTATTAATCTGTGGACTGTTGACGACAAATAAAAACCGGTGAATGGAACCCACATTACAATTAATAATGACGTGGCGACAAGCTACTTCGATTGATTTCACTGAGTCTGTGTCCGATCGCAGTGTATGCCAGGTAGGATTCCACTTGAAAGTAGGTCTACATATATGCCCCCTATATATGCCATCACGTCAGATCAAATCTTCACCACGGTTATGTTTGTTTTATTTTTTGTTCAGTCTTCTTTTTCGTGTGGATCTCTAATCTTTTAACAAAATAATAAATATAGGATGATGAGTCTCAAAGGCAATAAGTTTTTAAGATTTTGCTTTTGCTAATTGCAGTTCAAAAGAGTATCAAATTGACATATTTCCATCTTTTTATCTATAAGTATAACTAATGCATTTATTCATTATAGTTAGAAGCTCAATTTTTAGTTACTTTCATCAATATTATTAAAATTGTTTAATATAAATATATATATATATATATATATATATGCTTTTGCTAATTGCAGTTCAAAAGAGTATCAAATTGACATATTTCCATCTTTTTATCTATAAGTATAACTAATGCATTTATTCATTATAGTTAGAAGCTCAATTTTTAGTTACTTTCATCAATATTATTAAAATTGTTTAATATATATATATATATTAATCCACCGTAGATCTATACAAATCATGTTTTCATTGTAAAAAAAAAACTATAGTCCAAGTTCTAAATCAATAAAGTCCACAGTCACAACAAAGAAAAATTACAACTTTATTTCTAGAGCAAAATCTTAAACCTACAGTCTTTAACAATCAGGCTCTAGGGCTTCACTGATTAGATATGTAGCTATATGTTTTAATTGTATAATTTAAGTTGTAAATTTTTAGATGTAGCTTTTAAATATTGTAGGATTTAGAGGGTAAATCAAAGAAAATTATATAAATTTTAGATGACAGTACCATAAATATTTTAGTTTCTACTGAAAAAATAATTTTGTGTATAAGATGATTGAAATAGATGTATTGGAGTGAACAAAATCTGTCTATGAAAATACTCTGCAACACTTGCAAATCAAACGCTTAATTTAAGTAATGGAAGCTATGGGACCTAATTACCCAAAACATGTAAAAAAAACTAGTCAAATCTTAATCAAAATAATGCTTAAATACATGTAACATCATCGATACAAGGATTGGCGAGATATTTCGCCGAGAGAACTATAATATAGCATCAGATCTCCACCAAATTATGATGTAATGTCAAATCTCCACGATTCGAAAATTATAAATTTATTTCTCTACGAATTAACAATTTTAAATGTATTTTTCTCTGAACCGATACTTCGAACATTAATTACTCATAGACCATGGTTTTAATTAGTTTATTATTAATTAAAAAATGTAAACTCGTTAAACCAAACCAAATTAATTTTAAATATTTTTTATTAAAGAATATTGTTTCTTTTCTTGTTAAAATTTTAAAATATAGATTTTTTTGAACTCAAAAGATCTTTCCTAATTTTTTAATATTTTGCGTTTTTTAAATTTAAAATAAAAAAAATAAATCAAGATTATATGTTTACAAAATTTAATAAAATTACAATAAACAAATAAAATTACTAAAATTTTGTATTTTTTAAATTTGAAAGCAAATTTAAATTTTGATAAAAGTATATGTAGAAATCTATGTTTTGTTAAATTTTGACGTAAATCAAATTTTTAACAAAATTAGATTTTTTGACATATATTTTTATCAAAATTTTATTTTTTTCTTTCAAATTTCAAAAAAAAACAAATTTAACAACTTATTTGTTCATTGATTTTATTAAACTTTATAAAAATAAAACCTTGATGTAATATTTTTTCTATTAAATTTCAGAAAATACAAAATATAAACCTAAAACTTCCTTGAAGTTAAAAAAATATATATTTTGAAATTTCAACAAGAAGAAAAACAACATTCTTTAATAAAAATTGTTTAAAATGAATTTTGGTTTGGTTTAACCAGTTTAAACTATTTGGTTAATAATAAACCTATTAAAACCATGATCTATGGGTAATTAAGTTTCGAAGTATTAGTTCGGGGAGAAATACATTCGAAATTGTTAATTCGTGGAGAAATAAATTTATAACTTTCAAATCATGGAGTTGGACACTAAATCATAGTTCGGTAGAGATCTAATGTTATATGATAATTCTCGTGAGGAAATAGTTGGTCTACCCTCTATACAAATATGTTAAAAACTTGAAAACGACTACTAAATTTAAAAGGAGGATCATATTGTTTGCGCCATTAGAATTGGGAGGGCAATTTAACAAACTAGATTTATCGCTATGGCTATATTTGTTGTAATCAAATTGTTTAATTAATATACAAATATGTTAAAAACTTGAAAACGACTACTAAATTTAAAAGGAGGATCATATTGTCTGCGCCATTAGAAATTGGGAGGGCAATTTAACAAACTAGATTTATCGCTATGGCTATATTTGTTGTAATCAAATTGTTTAATTATTTGTTTCAATAGATGGGTATGAACACGTAATCACGCCCTGTAAAGGTAGGGCAGCAGGAAAGCTGATCAAAAAAGAAGGTTGGACGGCTGAGATGGCCTACAATTGATTTCCCTGAAAACATCAATAATTCACTAAAGAATCATTTCAGTTTCAGAATACTTTATGCACTAACAGAAGAAAAGACATTTGTCACATTTCCGATATAGATTTGTAAACTCGCTGTTTGTCTTTCTTCTTTTTTTGTATGGTCTTTCTTTTATGAGTGTACTGTTTCTTTTTTTGAGAAAGTTTTGTGAGTGTATTTTATCAAACATTTTTGACAAAATATAATTTATCAAACATACTATCTTACATTTCAAAATTGCTTTGAAGATTTAATTGATAAAAAATATACATATACGTATGGAAAGTTTTGAAAATATAAGAGGTATTCAAGACATCCTATAGTAAAATACTCTTCTGTTTAAAAGTATTCATTTTATTTTTGTATGATTAAATAAAAAAAATTATTTCAAACGCATGTGTTATTCATATATTATAATTATTTCTCTTATTTTATAGTTAATTATAGATTATCGTTCATTTTATAGTATTTTGTATAATTACCTTGTATTAAAATATTTAGTATTTTTAGAATTAAATATTTTTACAGTTATGATATACGAGTTGGATGTAATGAAATTCTCCTTCATAATGTAATTGTTTAGCTTGAAAAAATACAACTCTTACATTGATATTATGCAATTTAGTGGTTTGTATTATTTTTATTTATTTTTCATTATCCAAATTCGAATTTCACATACATTTTGATGATAAAATTACATATTTAATATTGATGATTTATCATTTTCCACTTGTAAAATTTGATAATATTTCAGTCATAATTTTTCAGAATAAATATATTAATTAAAATAATATAAATTATAATTTTACTAAACTGTTCAATTATATTCCACATGTACAAACAACGTAATATTAATTTGTAGACGCTAGAAAGTAACTATTGGGAGAGGGAGGGGGAGGGAGACTTTTTTTTAAAAACTTATTCAATAAATTTAATTTGATTTAAGAATTATTTTTATATTTTTCTTAAAATCAATGAAAATTATTTAAAACATATTTTAAAAATGTAAACATGTATTCATTTTATCACAAATTACACACATATATATATATATATATATATAAACTAATTTTATTAGTAGTAGACCGTTTTAAAATAGTAGAATTAGTAGACCCTCTTTAATTAGCAGACGTCATGATACTGAACCTTTATTTGTTCACTATAAAGAAGGAAAAATATTCTACCCACACATGGATAGTTTAGTAGTAGATAGATTTTAGAAAGTTAAGCGATTTGGGTACCAAGAAATCATGACACTAAACATGTGTGGCTACAAGAATATGAAATAATCTTTTGGATCTCATTTGAATATTTAGAGAGGGTTCATCTATATTTTCTCTTAAAAGATTAGTTTCTAAGATATCTAAAGGTTAATAAAAAAAATACTTTCTACTAAGATACATAATTAGTCAGTCCACTTTTATATTTTTTTCTATAATGACATTTAAAAAATGGAAATTTCATTTCTACCTTAAGTTTGATACTAATTTTCAAATTTACCTTAAATGACTATTTTCAAAAATATCTTAACTTTTTGATGAAAATAAACTCAACTATTTTTTTTACAAAAAAATTAGAAACTCAACCTCACTTCTTTAACATTAAACCATAAACAATAATCACTAAAGTGTAAACCAAAGTGTTAATATATTTTTGATAGTGTGTATTTTTGCAAAGTGAAGCTTAACTGATGCTATTCTTAGCAATTTTTCTTTAAAAATATATTCTAACTTATTTCTACTTGTTTTTCTAATATAAAACTAAATATCCCATCTACATTAAGAAGTAAACGCATTTTACTAAATTTATAATAAAACATTAATTTTAAAATATGTATTGGACTGAACTCTATCTTTATTTTAGAGTTTTTAATTTAAGAAAAAAACAAAGTACACCAAAGATGGTTTTATAAAATAATTTTAAGTTAATAAATTTCACTTGTATGAGCATACATTTCATTTTTATTCATGTAAAAATATCTCTTACTATTACGATTTAAATTTAAGTTATGATATCTCTATCAATTATTTCTGATCTAAAAACAAGTTCGAAATAATTCACTTTTGGCATCGGAATTATGGTAGATGGCCCCATGCGGGCATGCCTTGAACATGTGTAACTTTTTTTGTCATTTTTAATTGATATTAATCACCAACGGTACAACAAAGTTCAGTACACACAATTACTTCATCCTACACAAAGATGAATTGATCAACAAAAGAAAACTTAACCAAGATGTTAAGACATTCTTGTGAACAAACGCTAATCAGCTCGAAGAAAACAAAAGAGAGTAAAATGTATTGAGGTAAATATCCATTTAGTGTTTGTATATTATTACATGAATGAATAATTTTACAATCAGTTGACCCATATTTAACATCTTCAAAACCTGATTTTATTTCTTTATAGGGATACATACTTATCTAAAAAAAGTTCTTAAACAAAAAAAATCTATTGTACTGCCTTCCAGAGGTTTAGTTTATTTTTCTAAAAAATGTCATGGAAGTTCTCCAAAGAGACTTTGAGACACTTGCTTCCCAGAGGTTTAGCTTTTCATGACCTCTCCTAGCTTGTTTATCAGCATTTGAATTAATGGACTTCATTAATTAGGTTTATAGGTTGTCCGCGCATAATTTATGCAAATCGACTCAATATTGTACAAGTTCGATGAGCTTGACCAAACCTCACATGTAACGGTAGAGTACATATAAATTGTGTAAATATACTTGCCTCAGTACCCTACGTATAATGTATTATATATATGGTGTAATCTCAGTCTAATAAGATCATTCAAGTCAGTAACCTATATTTAGTAATTAGTACATACATCAAACCTGAGATAAGAGATCCAAGTTTGTGATGATCCAGATAAACGTAGAGGAGATGTATTTGTTTTGCGAGCGCTTTCTGCAGAGAATATATTGAGACTTTGACTCTAATGTTTAAAAGAAGAGTAAGGTGAAGCCAAGTGTCTTTTTGGATCGGTCGGTTATTAGTTTAATCAAATCAGATAGAAAGATCGGTTACACCTAGAGACAAACGACACGTCGTGATCTGTTATATTCACATTTAATATTTCATGGATCCCAAACAGTTTATGAAACAAATATGTGATGTTGGGTGGTGGTTACTGTTTATTTAAAACCAAAAATTTAAACAACATGGATGTGTAAATCTAAAAAGGAAAGAACAAAAAATATGGAGAGTTAAGCCCGTGGGAGATCTAGAGTGTGTGATATCACATGGATTACAAAGTTGTTAGAAGAGAACATATCTGGAGCTACAATCTCAACTCCAGAGATCATGAAACACTGTGACGAATTAACTATACCTCTTCTAGTGATTACGAGATCTTGGTAAGGATCAAGTGTCTTGAGTAAGGCTTTATCAGGCATTGAAGCGAGATCTTTGTTGGTAAGTCGTTGAGCAAGAATGTGACGTCTCATGACTTCGTAGAGCAACGGAGAAGCAGATGACAATGAGACTAGATTTGGTGTGGCTAGAATCGTTACTCCGGTCAAGTTCTTGTGTTGATCTGCAATGATCCTGTTGACAACAGAGTGTAATCCGATTGCAAATGGCACAAACCCTTTTGAACTTAGCAGCTGAATGATCCGAGTCCAGTCTATCTTAACCAGGACAGCTTCTTGTTCTTCTATAATGGTTTTGTTTGAGTCAGATTGACACAAAGATGACTGAGGAATATGATCCATGTGAGCTTGCAGAGGTGAGAAGGGTCCAAGAACTCCGTGAATAACCAATGAATCTCCAAGAAACATGTCCGGATGTGAGATCATGACATGATTCACTTCCGCTGTTCTTGATTCTTTGTCAACGGTGGAGATTTCGACGCTCTGGTGATGGAGAAGGGTAGGGATACAGGTTCCTCGAGGCTTTTCGAGGAGGTCCTTCATCGGAAGCCTTAGAGGGAGTGTGTGATACTGAAGAAGCTGCTTCAGAAACAGAGGAGGAAGAGATGACGTGTTGAACAAGGAAGAGTCCTCAATAGCGAAGAGGGTTGTGTTGGGAGAAGAAGAAGAAGAGAGGAAGATCTCAGGAGAAACGTGGAGGAGAGTGGCGATTGCTTTGAAATTGGATTGGCGTAGAGCTTTTGAAGCGTTTGAAGAGAGAGGATGATGATGAGTAATGGGTCTGGTGGTTTTTGTATCTGGAGGTGAAGGTAGAGTGGTGGAGACGGCCATGAAAGCTAAAGCAATAGAGAGGACGAAGTAGACAAAGCAATCCAATGAACAACAACCCATCGAAGAAGAAGAAGAAGAGAGCTCGTCAAAGAAATGGTTTCTTGGAGGGAAGTTAGGGTTTAACAGAAGAGTTTACCGATATTGCCGTGTGGGTTAAGTCTTTGTCATTTTATCTTATAGTTATTTTATTAGTTAACCCTTTTCGTGTGTTTTTCTTCTTCTTCAACAAACGATTACTTTTTGAACATGTCAATGTCATTATCCTGCAAGAATGTTGTACTCTTAGATTCTTCATAGCAACAAGACAGCGTTTATAGAATTTTCAAACGATATAAGCTTCTTTTCTTTTAACTCAAATTCAACTTTTATTCACCAATTAAATATACGTATGATTTAAACCTCATAGAAATTAAATTACATAGACAAACAAACTAACCTAGTATCGCTTAAGATCACTTGATTGGATCCTACACTACCCGATTGTTATTTATTTTCCATTTCACTACGATGAGGCGAACTCTTCCTACGATCAAGAAGAGCCACCTAAATTCGACCACGAGACACGAAGACCTTACATCCGATAGGAGTCAGATCTCATCCATACAACTACTTACAAGAACAATGTGCCAATCACCAAAAGATAAACACGGACCAACACTTCGACACCTCCTGGTGCATTCTGGTCCGAACTTGTACCTGCGGTTCCAGAAGTAAAATATCTAGTATGTAAATTTATCAATACTTGTACCCCATCCAAACATACGTTTTTGGGTCAATTTTGGTTCGGGCTTTCGAATCAGTTTTGGTTCGAGTTTTCAGGTTTGGGTAAAATGCCCAGACTATTGCGTAAAATTATTTAATTGTTCTTTTGTTAATGCGGACACTCTAAATTTTAAACTAAATGAATTGTTTCCTATTAAAAGGATAAGAAAATGATAAGTTTATAATATTAGGGGTACAATGTATCGAATTAAACAGGCCGAGATAGGTACGGCCATCCTTCTCAACATGTGCCCAGCAATCTGGTCTCATTTGGCTCTTTCTCTATTTATCTGTGATATCCAAATACATTTCTTTTGCTAAAAATTTAAATTCATCTTCAATAAATGAATATTAAGGTTTTACAAGGTATAATTAACAGAAAGTAAAACTTTTAAACTTTAAGAAAAAAACAACAGTACGTTGTCCTACAGTCACTATCCAAAGGCAAGAATATACTCTCACATACCAAAATGTAACCAAGCTTCAGTCATCACAGATTTCAATTACTCTCCATAGAAGATACTTGCATCAAGACCAACAACAAACAAAATCAATTTCCCTTAACTCTGACACTACAAGAAAACTAAGCTTTTACTAG